>CM046875.1:346813924-347137188 GCA_025667525.1 Glebionis coronaria | reverse complement strand
TATATATATATATATATATATATATAATATATACCTTATTAGAAGGAATTATATGATACAATGGCTATGCTTATGATTGTAATATATATTATATATAATAGGTATTATATAGGAGCTCCGTGTCCATCAGCCATCCATCGCCACCATATCCATCCTACTGTTCAGCCGCTACCATCCCCTGACTCCACTTATACGAGTAACCACAACCTCCAGCAGCCTAGTCATCACCACCACTACATCAGCCCCTTCATCATCACAACCACCATTTTCGTGGCACCCTACCTCCAAAATAGTGGCTCGGCCGCCACTGTTGAGACCCCAGCCACCCGTCGCCACCATCATTCACCCTATTGTTCGAAACCGCCATCCATGGTGAGTTTGATTCGATTTATAAAACACAGGGGGTGTTTGGTTCGGCTAATAACAATCATTTAAAAGGGTACGTTTGTTTCTGTGTTTTTTTGGCTATAAGGGGGTGTTTGGATCTTTTGATAAGCATCAGCAGTTGGGGGTGTTTGGATTTGCATGCAGGGAGTGTTTGGATCTGCATGCATGGGTGTTTGGATCTGTAGATTAGCACAAGCCAACCAGGGTGTTTGGATCTGCAGATTAGCACAAGCAACCAGGGTGTTTGGATTTGAAGATTAGCAGCAGAAGAGGGTGTGTTTGTTTCTACATGCAGGAGTGTTTAGATCTGCATGCAAGGGCATTTAGATCTGCTGATAAGAGAGCGTTTGGGACTGCTGATGACGGCAAAGGCATGATAGAATACGAGTTGTAATGATAGGGGTATGCCTTATTGTAATATAAACATGCATGTAGTATTTTCCCACCAATAGTTGTAATATTACCACCATTAATGTATTATATACCACTGACTGTTACAAGATCCCACTGTTAGCTTAACAGTTTCCACTGTTAGCTTTACAGTCCCCACTGTTAGCTATACAGTTTCCACTGTTAGCTATACAGTTACCACTGGTAGCTTTAAAGTTACCCCCGTTAGCCTAAATGTTGACCACTGTTTCCCACTAACCGTTGTTATAGCCACTGTTTTTACTTAAGTACCCACTGTTAGCTTTAATAAGCCACTGTTGGTACACAAATGATTATTCTAATGATTTCGGAATAAAAATATAATATTTTTACTAACAGGAAACATGTTTTTAAATCGAGGTTAATTAATAATAAATTATTATTAATTACATGTGGAATCATATAAACTATTAATTTTTTTTTAATAATTTGTTTATAAAGAGTATAATATCATACATGTTTTATAAACATTGAGGGTACGTGGAAACAGTGAATGGGCAACATGCACACCTAACTATCATCATAACATGTATATATGAAGATAATTACATATACTGTGATAACAAGATAAACATACGACCAATTAAACTGCATGCATTTATTATTTATGCATATACTGAGACGTACTTAATTACTTAGGTATTCGATGTACTATGTGCTTTGTGATTGTGTATTTGATCATCCTTGAGCTGTATTATACAGGTGAGTTCATAGCCTCACATTTTAAATCTTTGTGTGATTTTTTAAACCAGCGAGGGGGAGACATGCTATTAAATAAGTGTAACTTGTTGGAAAAATATGATTATAATTTAATTCATAGAACACCAATTGAACTGTAACCTGTTTAACAATATGACTACAATTTATTATAGAATGTAAGTTGAACTGTAACCTGTTTTGACAGTATGATTGATGGATATTTAGTTTATAGAACATAAATAGTACTATAATCCGTTTCAACAATAGGATAGATATTTATTCTATAGAACGCAAATTGAATGGTACTCTTAATTACGATTGCCTATTGTAGAAACTATTAAATTGTGGGAAATTTCCCGAATGTTATAAGTAGATCTATTTGGGATTGACCATCCCCATCTGGGTGAGTCATGCTCACTGTGCCTTGGCCGGGGCCAACAGATGTATACCATGTTGGAAACTAGGTTTGGGTGTCTTTTTGTAGGACACTACGTTCTCATCTGTTGAGAACTATGGAAGGTTAAGCTTCAGTTTTGAGTAATAGAAAATGTAATTATCTTTTGTATAAATGCTTTGTGCATTGCTACTATCTATAAGGTTTGCGTTACAAAACTTCATCATATACTACTTAGCAAATACTGTAATGGAAATATTGAAAATATCAAAACCTGATTATTTTACACTGTTTAGTAAAATACTCTAATGGAAGTATTAGATATAAAATACAAGGGATTGCCCAAGTATAAAATAATTTCGTCTTTTAGTAAAATGTTTGTAATGGAAGTATTAGATATACTAAACTTGATTATTTTACACTATGTAGTAAAATACTGTAATGGAAGTATTAGATATACTAAACTTGATTATTTTACACTATTTAGTAAAATACTGTAATGGAAGTATTAGATATACTATACTTGATTTTTTTTACACTATTTAGTAAAATGCTGTAATGGAAGTATTAGATATACTAAACTTGATTATTTTACACTGCTTAGTAAAATACTGAAATGGAAATATAGGAAATACTTAACTTAATCTTACACTGCGTAATAAAACTTACTGAACTTGATTTTATACTGCTTAGTACATTAAGGAATGGAATAATTGGAAACTTTAAATTTGACTTTTATATCAAATACTGAACAACACCATGTAGGACAACTTAAAATCCTAAACTATAATTTTACAAAACTCTATGAATTCACCAACTATATGTTGACTGTTTTAAGCATGTTTTTCCCAGGTTATTAAGCAGGATTATTTGAGCATGGACTGAGCATCATTTAGGAGCATAAAAATGACGGGGGATTTATTTTTTACTAGGATATTTATAACAAATGATATTCAACGATTTGAACGATTGTACCAAGATAATGTTATATCATTTGTATTTCAAAAATCATATAATTATGATCTGTGCTTTGTAAGCTATTTGCTCATCGATCCACCACTGTGATGCCCGATATGGGGGTGTTACACAATTGGATCAATTTTTTAGGGAGAGCTTTCCAAATTCACTCTAAGTTTGACACATCTTTCTCCTGATGATTTTCAAGACTATTTTTTTCGCGATATATTTTAATCAAATTTGGTATCTCTAATATCAAATGATTTTATATATTAGAGATAGGGGAGAAAATGTGAATAAAATGTGATCTATAGACTCAAGCACTTTAACTCTTACGCACATGTGAAAAATGTCTACTTAAATTCTTTCGCATTTCAATGCACATGTGTAGGGGGAGCTTTTATGAAACGACAAAACAATCAACGTGTTAAATGTTTTTCAAACACTTTGTTAGACTTTTTAAAGTGGTTTTTTATGGTTACGATCTCATACCCACAACATCTTTAATCCACGACGTTTTTGAAAAGGGTGGTTAGGTTTAAGTCCTATGATCCAACCAGAACCGGAGGGATCTTCTCTGGGACAATCCAATATATTATTAGAAGTCCTTAGGAAAGATGGTGTAGAATGTGAACGTAGCTGAATGCCAACCAATACTGATGCTAGCACTGGAAAAATCACAACAAGGTGCTAGTAATGATGTCTTGGTAAGCATTGAAGGGGTTGAAGAATGAAAAAGAAATGTAGGGATAAAGGGTGAAAAGAAAATAGCCCTCCATACAACTTAGGCAGAAACCGGGTCAACACATCATGAAGACAACTCATCATGGACTCAGTGATGTAACACACAACCCTTACCTAGCTACTCAGGCTTCTCTCAAAAAAAGTTTGTTTTATTGTCACGGAGATCAACATGACTTCTATTGGCTTTCTCACTCCGAGATAGTTGATATGTTGAATAGGTGGCATCTGCTCCAGCCTCCGACCACTAAAAGGTGCAAAAATTGATTCTAGAGCCTAGAGATCAATCAAATCTCGTTAGAACACACAGATGACAAACAAAAGAGTCCTACGGTATATCCTTGCGATATTGCTAGAACACTGAGAGTGATACTACTTAGTATTTACAATGATGAGTGGAAATCCTTCAAGTGTTAACATCAAACAGCACTGTGGTAGGTCATATGTAAGATTCTTTGTGAATTAAACATGTGTAAAACTGAAAAGCAACAGTGGTTTGATTCTGAATTGATTCAAACTCGTTTCAAGTTTCTACGCATATCTTTATGGTCTTGCCAGAACATTCAGAGTGATATCAATATTCACAGTGAAGAATGGAAATCCTTCTAGCGTCAACCTCAAACAGCGCTCCGGTAGGTGACTTGCGAGATTCTTATGAATCAAGCTTGTGTCAACTAGAAAGCAACAATGGTAAGATTATTTATGAATCACACATGTTCCAGGAATTTGAATTGGTGACGTTAATCAAGCAGATATTTATCCAATTGATTAACTCTTTATGTTCACAGTCTTGCTTTGAGGCGATCGAGTAAAGAGAACGGCTAGTACATCCGCGAAACCCTGTCAAGGAGATACTTAATTGAATCTACCTATCATAGGTACGGTATTTAATATCGTATAATGGTCTTCACCAACCGGAGGTAAAATGCTACCGATTTAAGATGAATGTCAAAGCCATTCATTCCGTGTCTATGTTTTATCTCGAGAAGGTGGAGTTACGGTGTACTCAGCAAAGTCAAAGATTCAAAACCACATATTCATGCCTAAATACATTTTCAACAATTAATAGTATGAGCATGTGGATGAAGACACAAGATCGCAAGATGGCAAAGACAAGTCAAGGATGATTTGAAGATCTCATGATCAAAATACAAAGTCGAAAGACAACGACAAAGGCTCAAAGATCACATCATGAAAGAACAAGACTACTATTACACGTTTAAGAATCACTTATGACGAGATTAGTAATCTCCATAAATCTCCAAATGTCGAAGAGAAATTACCTCACATTGGGGGATTGTTAGCCTCAAAATATTGAGTCAAACAAGAATGTTTGGTCATCGTTTATTATTATAATATTTATTAGAACGTTGTAATAGGTAGTAGAAAAGTCGTGGTTCACGGGCTTGTATTTAAGCTACTTAAAGCCCAAAAGACAAGCCCGGCCCAAACAGTATAGTCCTAATAAAGCCCGCATGTGGGTGGACTATATATACCCTTCCTAGCATGTTAGGAAATGTGTTGGTCATTTTGTTATTTCTCTCTCTAATCTAATATTCACCAAGTTCCAACCATTCTCTCTATTTTCTCTGTACTTTCTCTCTCTAGTATTCATATCTTTTCATCTCTATTTTCTTGTTTAATCATCTAATATTATGGGACAACACTGTGACCCCGTAGATCCTCTAGTGGTGGAGAGATCTAAGTTGGATGAGGATAGGGATGGGATTGCTGTCGATCCTAAAATTTATCATGGAATGATCGACACCCTTCTCTATCTGACTGCTAGCAGGCCTGATTTTCAATTTGCTATATGCATGTGTGCCCGGTATCAGGCTCGACCTACCGAAAAGCACTTACATGTTGTGAAAAGGATCTTTCGGTATCTTAAATGAACACTTCATCGTGGTCTTTGATATCCGAAGGACTCCTCTATTGCACTAATATCTTATGCAGATGCGGATTACGCTAGGTGTCAAGATACTAGACGTAGCACTTCTGGTAGTGTGCAACTTCTTGAAGATAGACTGATTGGTTGGGCATCTAAAAGGCAGAAAAGCACTACGATATCAAGTACAAAGTCTAAATACATTGCCATGTCTGATTGATGTGCTCAAGTTCTGTGGATGAGATCACAATTAACTGACTACGGTCTTGGCTTCAACAAAATTCCGATGTACTGTGACAACAAAAGCGCCATTGTCCTTTGCCACAACTACGTTCAACACTCCCGGGCGAAGCATATTAACATACGCTACCATTTTATCAAAGAGAAAGTGGAAAATAAAGTGATCGAGTTGTATTTTGTCAACACTGAGTATCAGCTGGCGGGTATATTCACAAAGGATTCAGATCGAGGACGTATCGAGTTTTTGTCGACAAGCATGGAATTAAATCATTCTCACCGGCGACTCTTCAGGAGTTGGCAGAAGAATCTTCAGAATAGTGGTGGTAAACTATTCTCGAGTATCCTTTTATCGTGTTCATGTATATTATCGTATATATATAAATCACCAAAAAGATAAATACAAAAATATAAAACCTACAAAAACCATAAAAAATATAAAATCAAGAAAATCCAAAAATATTTTTCATTTTAAAACGGGCATGTCTTTTAGTACGGTAATATTTACGGCATTAGAAATGTTGATTAAAATTGACACGGCGCCATAAATAGTGTCCGTATAAAATTTGTACATATTTTAAAACATGCCCATATGGCTTGTAGTTATTTCGGACTGCAACCCGTTTTTCGCATTAAAGTCACGTATTTCTTTTGCAAACGTTGGCTCACAACGGGAATTAATTTTCTCGGGCAAGGTTTACTTTAAAACCTTGCAAGGGATCAAGCTTACTTTATAACTTGGTCTAACATAAATTTGTGTACGCTTCAGTGCACTTATTTTGTTCAAATAAGAGAAATCTTATTGCCACCAAAATCATTCTTTTAAACCATTAAACGATAAATACTTTCATCGGTATTGGACTCTTTAAACAACGACTACAGCTCTTTATATAAAAGACCAGTCAGTGTTTAAGGGGGAGAAAATATCAAATCATCTTTGTCATCAAAAATCGTCTTCAAAAGTCTTTTCAGCAAAATTAAACGGTTAAATGTTATTCTTTGTGATTTTGTCGTGTTAGTGGATTTTGGATTTTCTAGACCATCTCGTGCATTTGATTCGGATTTAGAGATTATTGGCTTTTAGGCAGACTCGATTAAGTGCTTTAATTGTTTATGTGTGGGAATTAGTTAATTGGTCGTTTAAGTGTTAACAGAGATTAAGTTTATTAACGGTTGGTAAACTAACTTTGTTTAACTTAAATGTTAAAGAAAAGAAAGTAAGGGGGTATGATTTGCAAATAGATGAAACTTAAGTTGACCTAAGTCAAAACAATCACACCCCGCCCCCCATTTCTCTCTGTTTCATTTACACACAAACTCACAAACACTTCACCTTATAACTACCATTGATAAGTTATTTGAAGCTTTACATTTTTTTCGATTCTATCAGTCTATTTACATGGTACCTATCTTATATTTATCCTAGGATCATCTTTATCACGTGATTTCATGCCTAATAAACAAGATCCCCATTTAATTGATTTTTTTACGGTTTATATGATTTTTTATGTATACTATAAATTGATTGGTAGGTTTTGATTAAGACAAGGTTTAGGATCAATGGGTATGTTTAGGTTGCCTTAACACACAATATAATTCCTCTTTGGACTGAATACATAGTTGCGTTTGTTTTAAAGATAAAACAGAGTCTTGATAAAAAATATGGATTCCGACTTAAGTATATGACGATTGGATTGCGACTTGAATTCAGAATATGGATTCAGACTTGTGTTAAAAAAATAGGATTCAGACCTTTAACAGAATAATGCATTTGAAAAGAATAGATTCCGACTTATGTGCATTAATAAGTGTGAAAACACTTATCCTTTTACCACTTAATTATAATAATAACCAAGCCAAAACGTGTATTTTATGTCGTAAATGTCTGAATTACGCGTGGTTTGTGTTTTTATTGTGATTTAGGACGAAAATGTGAAAAAGGGAAGAAAACATGGGCTTTCACGGGCTTTTATCGAAGAAAAAGACAAAAGACGAAGTCAAAAGATCAAGAGTGCAAAAAGAACGGAAGTCCAAGGCCTATTCTGAAGATTTATCGAAGAACAAGTCTAAAGACGGAAGTTTAATAAAGCCGAAGAACTCAAGTCTAATTAATGAAGAAATTACAAGACGAGTTTAATTAATCCCGAGACAAAGTCAAAAAAATTCGAAGAATTAAGAAGACGAAAAGACGAGAAAGAAAAGACGTGAAGAAGAAAGAAAAGAGCAACACATGCTTCCTTCCCTTCTCCCTATAAATAGAGTCATATCACCTCATTTTAGTTTTGTTAGCTAATTTGACAAATTAGTCTCTCCGCTTTTAATTACTTGCACCTTTAATTTTCATGTCATTTACTTAATTGTCAATTTAATTTCATTCTCTTGCACCTTAAATTTCTTGCCTTTAATTCAAGTAAGTCTTTTAATTTTGTTGTTGAATCTTTATTTTCCTTTAATCAAGTTTTCATTATCATTCTCTTCTTCTCTTCTTGTTCTAAATCTTTCATTTGATTCGTTTTAATCTTTAAGTTTTTATCTTTATGTTTATTTTGATAAAAGTTTTTATCTTGTTGTGTTTATCAAAGTTTCATACGATTTAAGCCTTGAGCTTGACATGCTTATCGGCTTATTTGGTATTTAGCTTATTAGTTTTAAAGTTCTCTCAAAAGTTTTATCTTTTTAAAGTTTGTTTATTTTGTGTCTTGAAAGTCTTTAAATTTGTAGCTTATTTTGTTCGTCTTGTTATTGCCTTGATTTAGTTGTTGTTATTTGCTTATTGTCTAAGTGCTTATTTAGTTTTCTTATTGCGAATTTCATTCCAACTGAAAAGGGATTTGGATTCCGACAGCTTGTTACGATCGCAAAAACCACAAGGGTTTCTACATTGCGATCGGTATTGCAATACTCCCCCTTATTCCGATCAAGATTACGATCGCTCATTGCGATCGTATATTGCGACGGGGCTTAAGGCTGTATTGCGACGGAATGCTGTCAAATTTTTGACAGCCATATTCCGACAGGTTGCACATTCAGATAGGATATTCTGATGGTTTTGTTTTAATATATTCCGATAGATTTGATTTTACTTATTCCTATAGATTCGTTTTAATATATTCCGATAGGTTCATTCCAACGAAGCATTCCGATATCCAAGGTTTGTTATTCTGATAGATTTGTGTTTCAGACATTCCGATAGGTGTGATTCCGATCACACTTAGACGGATACATTTTCTGATAGGTATTCCGATAAGGTGTTGGTGTCCTACATTCCGACAGGATTACTCTTGGTACATTCCGATGGGATTCGGATGGGAAGGTATTCCGACGGTAGGTTGAGTTCTATCATTTTGCCTTAGTTTAAGTTTTTAAGTTTGCATTGTTTTAAGTTTTCAAGTTTGCATTTTTATTACATTGTCAATTTTAATTTTCGTCGAGCTTTAATTTTTGTCATTTAATTAAATTACCTTTTAAAGTTTTTAATTTTGCACAATTACTTTTTAATTAGTTTAGTTTTAATTACCCGTCATTTACTTTAACGTTTCACAATTTAATTTTACTACAACGATCAATCTATTTCTTTTCACCGAAAGACGACTGTGTTGCACGTTAACCAGTGATCAATTAGAATAGACCGATTTCAACGAACAATTTTTCTAACTAAAATCTAGTTATTAAATGGCGGCGCTGCCGGCTCTTTTCGAAAAGTAACGGTTTTCTGTGAGAGACGCGTTGAATTTTGGGATCCGTTCACTCGTGAACGTTATTTTTCTTGCTCAAAAATTTTCAAAAATCCATAAAAATAAAAAATTTCAAAAATCCAAAAAGATTTTTATTTTTATTTTTACACGTACATATATATTCTCTATTTCTTTGGTATCTTTTTCTTTTGCTTTTGCAGGTGTATGCGTACTCGAACTTCATCTTATTCAGAGCCCGAGACTCGTGAAGATTTAGTTATGGCTGGCGTGCACAACAACAATAATCCAGCCCACCACACACATGAATAACAACAACAATGTTCCCCCACCCGACCTTCGAACGATGGAGGAGCTTTGTCAACCAACCATGAATGGATGAGGAGGACCGATTGCGCAGATGCAAATCACGGCACCGGAGTTTTCGTTGAAGCATCACATGATCCAACAAGTTCAAAACACTTGTCCATATCGCGGATTACCGGATGATGATGCCAACAAACACCTCGACAAATTCATTACCGTTACTCAAAGTATGAAGTTGCCCGGGGTTACTATGGATTTTCTTCGCCTTCACCTATTTACACACACCTTATCCCACCATGCCAAAAAATGGTTTGATCGTCTTCCGAAGAATTCAATTCATACTTGGGATGAGATGAATCAACGCTTTTTGTCGTGCTACTTTTCACCATCCATGGTCACGAGCCTTCGGAATCAAATTAGTGGATTTACTCAAGAACCTGATGAATTACTTTTTGACGCTTGGGAACGATATAATGTTTTGATCGATCGATGTCCAAACCATAACATGCTCCCCGTTACCTTAATTGATACTTTCTACAACGATTTAACTTTTCGTGATCGTGATACGATTAATGCAGCCGCCGGTGGCACATTTATGAAAAGAAGACATGAGGAGTGTAGAGAGCTTATAGAGAACATGACTACTCATCCCAAAAATTGGGATTCATCCGCATCTTCAAGGAATAACCCGAGAGTCAATGTTTCTTCTACTTCTTCAAACCCTGATATCACCGAATTGACCCGCGCAATGGTAGAAATGCGCAATAATATGCAACTTTTGTCTACAAATCAAAAACAACAAGCTAAAGCTGTAGCAATTTCTTGTACGATTTACGGGGGTCCTCATTCATACACTGATTGTGCTTCTACTCATGACAATCCAGAAAACGTGTATGCGGCTTATGGTAACTATTCAACGGAAAGCTATCAAGCCCGAACTTAAGGTGATCGTAACTTGCTAAGTTACCGTTCTAACAACTTTCTTTCATCCGGTTTTTCTCCTCAAAACCCCAACCCCAACAACTACAATAGAAGCAACCCAAACCCACCTCGAGCTTCTAATCCTTATCACCCACCCGCTCAACAAGCACCACCTATTAATCAAGATGTGTAAACTTTCATGAGGACCCAAGGAGAGCTAGTGAAGAATCTGCAAAGCCAAATCATCAACTTAAAAGGAGATATCACTAAGCAAGGGAATGATATTAGAACCGAGCTTCGACATGATATGCAAACCTCTTTTAGCAATCAAACAAACGATTTGAAGAATATGATGGCTAGTTTCTTTCCAAGTACTCAACCCTCTACTTCGGGCTCTCTTCCTTCAAATACCGTCACCAACCCAAGAGCGAATGTGAGTGCTATTACTACACGTAGTGGAACAACTCTTGTAGAACCATCTATCCCTCCCCCAGTTACTCCATCTACACCTCTTTCACCACCATTTATCCCTCCTACTCCCACGCCTAGTATTAGTTCTCCATTACCGTCTCCACTTTTTAATGAAGAAGTACCCAATAAACACCCTTCACCAACCCCACATTCCACCTTTAAACCTTCAACATCTCAACCTTTACCTGCTACACCTACACCACCTAAACCTAATATCCCTTATCCTTCTCGCTTAGACAAGTTCCAATTGCTCACCAAGGATGACATTCAAGTGTCGAACTTTTTGAAGAAGATTTCGAGAGTAACCATCACCCTTAGCCTTGTTGAAGCTCTTGCCCAAATGCCGAAATTTGTTAAGATGTTTAAGGAATTGCTTAATAAGAAGGAGAAGATGGCCGAGTTTGTTAATACTCGATTGAATGAAAATTGTTCTGCAATCCTTCTTAAAGAACTTCCAGAGAAACTTGGAGATCCCGTTCGCTTTGTGCTACCATGTACTTTTAACCAAACCGAAGAATGTACTGCCTTAGCTGATCTCGGGGCAAGTATAAATTTGATGCCTTTAAGTGTTTGGAAAAAGTTATCATTACCCGACATTACACCAACAAAGATGACTCTTGAGCTAGCAAATCGCACTCTCGCTTACCCCGTTTTTATTGCCTAAGATGTTGAAATTGTGTAAATTGAAGTTCGTTTCTCTCGATTCTTAACCAATTGGAAGTCCTAACAAAATCAGGTTTATGATCGTTTTTGGTTGATAGGGTTATTTGGATTTTCTATGTCTATTTGAGCAATCAAGTAAAAATGTGAAAAGTATTAACTACGTATCCATAAAACAATTAGCAATTACCAAGTTTTTATTCAAATAAGGACAAAAATATAAATCTATGAAAGTATTGTGCTAAAAATGTAAGTACTTGAAACTATAATGCTTGAAATGTAAAAATCAGAAACTATAAGGACCAATTATGCAAATTGTAACAAACTACTAACCAAAATGTAACTAATTTTAAAACTACTAACTGAAAATGACAAGTTAAGAAAAGATTAGGACTAATTCCAAGCAAACCCTAAAAACATGTAAGTTTAGCCCTCAATACAAAAAGTGACAAAGTAAAAGGACTTGAGTGTAATTAAAATGAACTTTTTAACAAAAACGGGCTATAAGAACAAAGAAGCTCGTATAAGCTCTAGGATCAACCAAATAAGCTCAAACAAGTTGTAAACAGCTTAAAACTCAAATTCACTTAGACTAGTAAAAGGAATAAGCTTGAAATTTAGTAAAACTCAAATAAGCCAATTATGATAAGCCAACAATAAGCTATCTATTAAGCTAGACTTGCACAAACAAAATTTTAAGCTGAATCTGGTTAATCAGTCCATAGAGTGTTTGGAATGTCTTTTATTATGGAAAATGATCAAGTAATGAATCTGGAAATTGAAAATAAGTTGAAACTAGCTTATTGACCAAAGTTGACCAAAATTTTGAAAAAGCTAAAAACTTCCAGATCTACTAAAGAACACTTCCTAAACAAGAATATGAAAGAAAATGGCAAGGTTTATGAAGTGGATTTGTCAGAATGAGAAATCAGTTTGAACTTTTGTTACAGAAACTTTCATTTGCTCAGTAGCTTATTAAAAAGCTTATTTCTTACATGAATCCTAAAACTGTATAGTTTCCTAATAAGCACCTCAATATTCAGATGTTAATGGACAAGTAGGAACTGGTTTGAATCAATTTCATCAAGAATTGAGTAAATGCTAAGCAATTGAAATCAGCTACTTTTTTATGAACTTGTTAAGCTAGAACTGACCCAAACTTTTTTAAAACCAATTCCCTTTTTGGCATTCTTTTTGACTTTAAAACTACCAAAACTTGTTTACAATCACTAAAGTAATGTAAATTGGCCAATGTTTACCAATTAACAACACTTAACTACAAAAGGACAGCTAAATCCAAACACTAGTTACTGACTTCTAACAACTTTTTGTGAATGAAAATTAAGCAATTGGTTGAACTGGACTAAATTTGTTATCAAGATAAACTTATTAACCAAAACGAAGTGAAATTGAACCAAGTACTTGCAGTTAAATAGACAAATGCTCAAAATACACAATCAAGCTAAGAATATGATGATATGAAATCAGTAACAAGTAATAAGCAGGTAAACAATTATCAAACTAACAATAAGCTATCTAAAACATCAAATTTAATCCAAGAACAAGCTAAACACATTTGATCAGATCAACAAGTAGACTTAAGCTAGAATTTAGCATGCATTTTGCAGTTTAGAGAAACCAAAATCAGAAACTATGAAACCTTTTAGCAAAAGCCTCCACTGATGGAGTAGGTAGGCGCTGAGCCTCCTAGATAGTGTTAAACCACAACCTTAACACTATTTACCACTAATCAACAGCTACATTCATCATCACCATTTTTACACAATTTTGCTTCAAAATCAACAAGAACAGCTACTTAGAATAGGAACAAGGAGGAATAGCTTTTAGTCTTCAACAAGAGCTTCTTATGATCAATGGTGATCACAAGTAACTCATATCAACACAAGAATAACAGTAATGCAGGTAATGAATAGGAGATTGAAGGAAAAGGAAGGAAATTTTATTGCTTGAATGTGAAAGTTAGTTACAAATTCTGGTAAGGAGGTTACAACTACTATAACTAACTCAAGAGTTTGTCAGACTCTTGAGGTCGTTACACTAACAAACTACTAGCTATGATTGGGAGAGAAAAGTGTGTGAAAATTTCACACTTAAGCTACATGTTACAAATGAGGGGGCTATTCCATATTTATAGACAAAATGTGAGAAGTAGTTGAAGCTGATGACGTGTCCCAACCAATTAATTGCTTCCAAGTGTCCTCAATCTATCAATTGGAAATAGCCGTTATGAACTTGAAATTAGGCTTTTATTCTTGGTTGATGTTCAGGTTAATTGAGCACGTGGGTTCAATTCTTTGCTTGAAAACGATCACTTTTCATGTATAAAGTTTTTCCTAAGATGCAGTAGAACTCAAATTCGATCCTGGGTTCATTTGGGGAAGAAGGTGCCACGTGGAGTATTTGGATTGGGTGAAAAAGTAACACACGAAGCATAATCTTTTTTGGATAAAAGGATTATTGCATGGCAAGTTGTGATTGGGTGAAAGTTAAGTGAGTGGGAAATTCTGTAGCTTGACGGCACATTTAATTGTTTGGTGATGTGGCAACAATAGCTGGCAATCCGTGACCCAAAATTCTTGCCCTCGAATTGGTTCTTAACTCTTCTACACGGATTAGGACAATTTTGAGTGAATTTTCGGCAAGTTTAGCCCTTGAACTTAGGCAGATTATCCAAATGAGCTAGGAACTTCATTTTAATGGAATTTTTGGTCCTTCCACTTGCATTCTTGTATAATTTGACCCTTTGACTTAGTTGACTGAAGAGTTGACCATGTTTGACTTTCATCTTGACTTTGGAAAATTTACACTTTGAGTCCTTCAACTTTGGAGTGTTGTCAAGATAGGTCCCTTATCTTCAAAGTGTTGTCATCTTTGATCCTTCTTTGTATTTTTCATCCAAATAAGCTTGATTTCTTCTTGTTTGCTTGAAAATGTATCCTTCTTACCTATTTATACTCAAACACAAAACATACCACATAATTCCGCTTTATAGCACAAAAGTTAGGTATTTTCCTTGTGTTTTAGGGTGATTTGTTGATTAATTGATATGAGTTTTTGCTCATATCAAATCCCCTACACTTGAACATTGCCATGACCTCATGCAATGCTATACTTTAAAGCACAAATTAACATTCTCCTCATAATTAACCTACCTTGGCCAAAATGGAATGCTATTACACTATGCTACTCTATATGATGCATGATTTTGATTTTGAACAATGCAATGCAAAAGAAACAATTCTATTTATATCTTTTTGGATTTTTTCTTGAAATGGCTTTAATGGAAAAACTCATAAAGAAGTCAATGACTTAAATTAGGGCTTTGGTACCATGGACACTTATCACCCTCAAGTTTCACTTTCCCCATACCAAGATTAAAAATGGGATCATTGCATTCACAAGTAAAAAGTCCATCAACTTATTCATGACAATTAAATGTGGAACCGGTTATTATTTGAGCAAATTGCTTGAAGGCAAATTTGTCATTATTTAAAGCGTGAAATATAAGAAATGTAAAATCCAAAGTTAAGGAAGCACGGTTTTAATCCTAAGTAATCCTCTCATCCATTACTTGAAAAACCGCTCACAATTAATATAAGTCCGTTTCAAGAGTAATAAGTCATTCGCCTTATGTGTAAAATCCTCATGTCATGCATTAATAAGTAGCTACACACTCGCTGAGGAAAGAAAAATAAAACTTACGCAATAATTTACATCCTCCGCCTTTTTGAGACTTTGGATCTTCAACCCCGCAACCCGTCAAGGTAATATTGGATTGGAGCAACTATTAAATCCCCGTAGCCCATCAAGGTAATATTGGAATCTAGTAGTTACTATAATTAACACTTCACTGCCCCTCTTGGGAGTCTTGTATAATTATTATTATTATGTCTTTTTCTTTTTCTTTTTTTTTCTAGCCACTCATTTTTTTCTTGTAAGCCGCTCTTATTTTTCTTTATTCCTCACAAAGAAAGTTGAAAAGAATAAAAGGAAAAACACCCGCTAAGTATTAAGCATTACATAAGTCTAATACACATAAAACGTTCTAACTTAAAATCTTAAGACGTACTTATACCAACCATGAATGATTAGACAAAAATGCATAAGAGATTACAAACCGATGAAAACCGTTCTTGATTATTTATTAACATATATACATGCGAAGAAAATAGAGGTAAAGAAGAGAAGGGTTTAGCCACAAGTAATTATCATGAAGTTTATCTAGCCCTTTTATACTTGCTTCAACTCTATCATCTCCCATTCTCCACAAATTTAAAGTCTCAAATAATGAGAGTGGTGGATGCTTAGCCTAATAGACCAATGAATGACTACATGGTTAAGGATACTAGCTAGAGAATGCTAAGATAAGCAAACTCGGGTTGAGTCAAAATATCCATGGCGGGCCTAATATGTCAAAGAAATCTAAACTTGTTAAACCATGTCCTTTATTATATTTTTTTCCTTTTTATATATTTTTGATGAAAAATAATAGAAGAAATATATACAATGCAAATGTGTTATGCAAATGAAAAATGATTTATAAAAAAATTATGAATGCATATTTTTGGTGGCCAAAGTAGATCAAAAATTTGAAAAATGTTTGAAAAATTAATTTCCGTGTTATCATGAAGGTCAATGAAAAAGTCTAGGTAAGGTCACTTCGATAGAAGATCCCCCTACACTTAAGCTAAACATTGTCCTCAATGTTTAAGAGCATGGAAGTTAAAAACTTCCCCTACACTTATGACAATGAATAGACTTTTCTTAACCCAAGTTAAGGAAAAATCAACTATAGTGAATTCATTTTTCAAGCACAATGTGTCTATGAAAAATCACAATAGTAACAAAGTGAACCGGATACAAGGGCCTCCTCCATAAGCTCCAAAGCACGTGATGAGTGAGCAACCCTACAAACATCATGAAGACAAAAGAAGGTCTCCCAAACACTTCTCATCAACTTTCTATCCTTATTTCTAACCTACAACACTCTAGATCTAACAACTTCTAAACCTAGTTATTCAAGCTTGATTTAAGGAGTCTCTAGCTCGACTCATCCCACAATGAATTAATTCATGGGGAAAATGGGGATCTCTTGGACCATTTCCACGGAAATGTCCTCCCCAAAATAGTGCTTCACACGGTGACCATTCACTTTAAAATTGGGACCATCGGGTTGTGACAACTCAATAGTTCCATATGGAAAGACTTGAGCAATAGTGAATGGACCAGACCATCTCGACTTAAGCTTGCCCGCAAAAAGTTTCAACCTTGAGTTAAAGAGGAGAACCGGCTCTCCAACTTTAAACTCACGGTTCTTGATCTTAGCATCATGCAATTTCTTAGTCTTCTCCTTATAAAGCAAAGAGTTCTCATAGGCATTGGCTCTCAATTCATCCATTTCATTAAGTTGATCCTTTCTATGTGAACCGGCTTGGTTTCAATCAAAGTTAGCCCACTTGAGAGCCCAAGAAGCCTTATGTTCTAACTCGAATGGGAGGTGGCATGATTTTCCATAGACAAGCCTATAAGGGGTACAACCAATTGGTGTCTTAAAAGCCGTCCTAAAAGCCCAAAGAGCATCATCAAGCTTATTCGACCTAGAAGCTCGATGCTCTCCCACCGTTCTTTCCAAAATTCTTTTTAAACTACGATTTGTGACCTTGGTTTGACCATTGGTTTGAGGGTGATACGCGGTAGAAAGTCTATGATTCACTCCATATTTCTTCATAACTCTCGTGAATTGATCATTACAAAATTGCGTACCACGATCACTTATGATGGCCCGAGGTACACCAAATCTAACAAACAATTGCTTCAAAAATTTCACAACAACTCTAGCATCATTAGTAGGTAAGGCTTAGGCCTCAACCCATTTTGACACATAATCCACCGCTACAAGTATATACTTATTTCCCTTGGAAGATGGAAAAGGTCCCATAAAGTCTACTCCCCATACATAAAAAATCTCACACTCTTGAATGAAGTTTTGTGGCATCTCATCACGTTGTGTAATATTTCATTGTCTTTGCCATACATCACAAAATTTCACCATCTCTTGGGCATCTTTGTAAATGGAAGGCCAATAGTAACCCGAATCAAAGACTTTCTTGACGGTATAGTTGGGCCCAAAATGTCCACCCGTAGGTCCCTTATGAGAAGCTTCTAAAATCTTAAATGCCTCGGGCCCATCTACACACCGTCTAATGATTTGGTCCGCACATTTCCTAAAGAGGTAAGGATCATTTCAAAAGTAGTACTTTACTTCCTTTAGAAATGTTTTTCTTTTGTTGGGAAGTAAGACCCTCTATAAGCACATTCCCCACAAGATAGTTTGCAATATCCGCAAACCAAGGGGCGGCATCCTCTTGAGAAGAGATAGAAATGAGCTCCTCTAATGGAAAGGATTCATTGATTTTTTTATTAGGAAAATCTCATTGAAAAGGATGCTCAAGTCTACTCAAGTGATCCGCCGCTAAATTCTCAGCTCCTTTCTTATCTCGAATCTCTATCTTAAATTCTTGAAGCAATAAAACACATCTCAAAAGCCTAGGCTTAGCATCTTGATTTTTCATGAGATACTTGAGAGCGGAATGATCCATATACACTATGGTTTTGGATAACACAAGGTATGATCTAAATTTCTCAAAAGCATAAACTATAGCAAGCAACTCTTTTTCCGTGGTAGTATAATGAAGTTGTGCACCGGTCATGGTTTTACTAGCATAGTGGATAGGTTGAAAATGTTTATTCACTCTTTGTCCTAACACGACCCCCACCGCATAATCACTAGCGTCACACATAAGCTCAAAAGGTAATTCCCAATTTGGAGAAACCAAAACGGGAGCCTTTGTCAATTTCTCCTTCAGAGTCTCAAAAGAATCCAAACACTCTTGGTTGAAAATGAAAGGAGCCTCTTTTTCCAAGAGGTGGGTCATCGGTCTTGCTATCTTAGAAAAATCTTGTATGAAGCGTCTATAAAATCCCGCATGACCTAAGAAACTCCTTACACCTTTAACTGTAGTGGGTGGGGGAAGCATAGCAATCACATCAATTTTAGCTCTATCCACTTCTAATCCCTTAGTGGATATCTTGTGTCCCAAAACAATTCCCTCTTTCACCATAAAATGGCATTTCTCCCAATTAAGAACTAAACGGGTTTCCTCACACCGCTTAAGCATTCAATTGGTGAGACAAGAGGTAAATGAATCTCCAAAGACAGAGAAATCATCCATGAAAACCTCCATAGTTTGCTCTATCATATCATGGAAAATTTCCATCATACATCTTTGAAATGTCCCCGGTGCATTACACAAGACAAAAGGCATTCTCTTGTAAGCAAATGTACCGTAGGGACAAGTGAATGTGGTCTTTTCTTGATCCTTAGGTTCAATGGGTATTTAAAAATATCCCGAAAATCCATCAAGAAAGCAATAGTATTCATTTCCCGCTAAGCCGTTCAAGCATTTGGTCCATAAAAGGCAATGGGAAGTGATCTTTCCTAGTAGCCTCATTGAGCTTCCTATAATCAATACAAACTCTCCAACCGGTAACAAGTCTCGTAGGAATAAGCTCATTGTTCTCATTGGGTACTACGGTGATTCCACCCTTTTTTAGAACACAATGTACCGGGCTAACCCATGGAGAGTTGGAAATGGGGTAAATCATGCCCGCATCAAGGAGTTTGATAAGTTCCTTTTTAATGACCTCATGGATTTTTGGGTTAACCCTTCTTTGGCTTTGAATTTTGGGTTTGTAATCATCCTCCATAAGGATTTTGTGTGTACAAAAATGTGGATCAATTCCCCTTATGTCGGATATTTTCCATGCAATGGATTGCTTATGTTTCTTAAGGACTTCTTTGAGTTTCTCTTTCTCATCCTCTTTCAACTCTTTAGCAATGATCACGGGTAATTGGTCTTTTCCCTCTAAGAAAGCATACTCTAGGTGGGATGGAAGGTCCTTAAGTTCAAGTGGAGGTGGACTCTCTATGGAAGGTTTAACTATGGATGGATCATCATTGGTTACTTCTTGTGGAATGGATGAAGGAATGGGGTCCTCATTGAGCAACTTTGGGATAGTGAGAATATCTTCTTCCCAATTGATGGGAGAATCATCATTACCAAGAAAGTTGGACTCAAATTCCTCCAAGAGGAATTCACTCTCTCCAAAAGGTGTTAAGGAAGGAGCAATTGAGGCCACGGTTTCAACATGGGGAATATCCTCACTATTACTCTTGCAAGCGTCATGAAAATGCTCATCACACACCTCATCTAGCACATCAACTATGTTAATGGTCTCGCAAGGTTTAGACTCCTTAATCTCTTTCCTATCACAAACTTTCCCTAGCTTAAACACCACTTTCTCATCCTCAACTCACATAATTAGTTCTCCCTCCGCCATATCTATCAAAGTACGACCCGTTCTCAAAAACGGTCTACCAACAATCAAAGGAACTCTAGGGTCCATGTCATAATCAACCACTACAAAATCGGCCGGAAAGGTAAACTTATCCACACCTACAAACACATCCTCCGCGATACCTACCGGGTAAGCTACGGTACAGTTGGCTAACTCAAGTGTCATCCTAGTGGGAGTGAGCTCGGGAAGAGAGAGTTTTTTCCAAACCGATAAAGGCATGAGGTTTATGCTTTCCCCTAGATCCGCCAAAGCCATGCAATTTTCCACCCTGGGAAAATTACAAGGTATCAAAAAGCGCCCCGGATCTCTAAGTTTTGTTGGTAAGGCTTTAAGTAACACGGCGGAACAATTTTCATTAAGGGATGTGTTGGGCAAATCAACCAATTTTTCCTTGTTGGAGAGTAGATCCTTGAACATCTTAGCAAATTTTGGCATGTAAGCAAGAGCTTCCGCAAAGGAGATGTTTATGTTGAGTTGCTTGAACATCCTTAAGAAATTTGAGAATTGTATATCATCCTTGTTCTTTAACTTGTCCTTTTTCAATCTTTATGGGTAAGGAAGATTTGGTTTAGGTCAAGGTGTTGTAGGTGTTGTAGTGGAAGATTTTTCTTTGTTAGCTTCTTCATTGGGAGTTGTGGAAGGTAAAGGAGAAGTTGAAATAAGTTGAGAAGGTGTGGATGATGAAATAGGAGAGTTTGGAGGTGGTGAAGTAGATGTAGAAGGCTTATCACAAGTGGGAACCAAAGTAGGTTTAACAATAGAAGGTGTAGGAGGTGAAGGATCCTTTGTTATTTTCCACTTCTTGTTGTAATAGCATTGACATTTGCCCTCGGGTTTGTTTGTGTGTTAGATGGTAAAGCCCCTTGTTGTCTTTGATTAAATTCCATCAAAAGCCTCTTAGTTTGCTCCTCCGATATGAGTTTCATTTGCTCATTCATTCTTTTTTCACTTTCACGAATTCTCCTCTCAACATACTCATGAGTTTCTTGTAGCCCATATCCTTGATTTTGAAGTTGAGGGTATCATTGATTTGGAATTTGAGGGTATCCTTGATTTGGGAAGGGTGGGAGTGGTGGATTAAATCCTTGATTTGGTGGACAAAAGTTATTTCCTTGATTTTGAAAATTGTTAGATGCCTTGTAGTTGTTCCCTTGGTATTGTGGTCTTGGACCTTGATTCCTTTGTAACAATTGAGGGGGATTTTGTTGAAATTGGGTGGGTGGTTGGGGTGGGAATCCCGATGGAGTAAGGTAATTTTGAGACTTATAAGAAAGGTTGTTTGGATTGATGTTTGGCTTGAAATGTTCACGATGTTCTTCTTGGTAAGCATAACACTCCCCTTGATATCCTTGCACCTTATCACATTGTTGATATGAATGGGGACCTCCACAAGTCTCACATGAAAGAGTAATAGCATGCACATCATATGTGGAATGATTGCCCAAAGAAAGTTTCATAAAGTCATTCATCATGGTTTGTTGCATCTTTTGAGTGTTTTGCATGATTGTTTGACTTTCCTTTTGAGCTTGAGTCAATTCTTGAATGCATGAAATGAGTTGAGTATCCAATGGTTTAGAACCTCCTTCTTGAATGACATGTAGTCTCTCATCAATTTGTGTGTTAGTTTCCACCATTTCTTTGGTCTCAATAATATCCCAAGCTTCTTGAATGGATTTAAGAAGAATATTTCCTCCCGTGGAAGCATTGAGTGAGTCTTGGTGATGAGGTTTAAGGCCATTGTAGAAAGTATTGATTTGGTGAACTTCATCCCATCCATGGTTAGGGCATCTCCTCAATAACTCTCTATACTCCTCCCAAGCATCACTAATTGTTTGACTAGGTTTTTGTTGGAAGCCTATAATTAAGTTCCTCAAAGTCGTGGTCTTAGATGGGGGAAAGAACTTGTTCAAAAACTTCTTAGTGAAACCATCCCATGTGGTAATGCTCTCGGGTGGTTGTGTATATAACCAATGCTTAGCCGGACCCTCTAGTGAAAATTGCACCAATATCAACTTAATGGCATCATGGGGAACTCCATTATACTTACTGGTGTTGCAAAGATCAAGAAATTTCTTAAGGTGATCATGTGGATTATCATTCTTGTTCACATAAAATGGTGTATTTGAAACCAAGTTCATGGATGTTTTTAGCTTAAATGTTTTTGCGGGAATATCGGGTATCTTGATAGCATCAGCATATCCTTGCACATTAGATTGCAAGTGCTCCATCAAAGGTTGAGTATCAACTCCGGCCATGGCTTCTTGTTGTGGATGGATCAAAGCACGATTCTCGGGATCGGCTTGATGGACGGTGGTGTTCATACTCTTTCTCTTTTTCTTCTTTGTCGGAGGAAGGGGTTGTACACCAATCGGTATTTGTGCACGCCCGCGAGTGAGCATGCAACTCAATACGAGGAATGAGAGAGAAGCTCTCGTCGTCTGACTTTGAAGAGAAAAGGATTATCCTCTTTGAGTTTCAATATGAAATATCCACAAGAAAGTATAATATACGTATGTACTACTTGGGTGCAAGACCCCCAATGAAGCCTTCCTTCTTAGAATACACACTAGTGAACGGGGGGTTAGGTGGCGCGAAGCACTTAAGTACCTATTGACCCTTAGATGGAATTTTATAGCAAATCGCCTTTCTATTCACTTTGTAGTTTGTATTCTTTGAATTATTGCTTATTGGAAGTATTTATATATTCTTGCTTTATTGAATTTGATCGATACGCGTGTCAAGGACCGGAACGCCCCTCAACACGGTGCATTGCCTTGGCAATACTTATGGAGAATATGTGTATTGGTTGTTCTTATACATATACGTATTTACATATAATAATATATAGAAAATATTTTAGTATTTATGGGGTTTTTTTAGAGAAAATACTATATATACATAAAAACCGAGGGAATCCACTAATATATATTTTTGGGTGCAATCTCTTAGGAAAAAGATTGCTTTTTGATTTTTTAATTTGTTTGGTCAATTCTTTAGGAAAATAATTGTTTTTGTTATTTTTAGTTTTTATATTTTTATATTTTTTTGATTTTTTTATGTTTTTGATTTATGATACGTAAAAAATAACGTTCACTAGGTGAACGGATCCCAAAAGCCAATTAAAACCGTCAATCGATAGTCTCTCGTAAAGTCAAAGAACCGACAGCGGCGCCATTTGAAATTGTGTAAATTGAAGTTCGTTTCTCTCGATTATTAACCAATTGAAAGTCTTAACAAAACAGGTTTATGATCGGTTTTGGTTGATAGGGTTATTTGGATTTTATATGTCTATTTGAACAATCAAGTAAAAATGTGGAAAATATTAACTACCTATCCGTAAAACATTTAGCAATTACCAAGTTTTTATTTAAATAAGGACAAAAATGTAAATCTATGAAAGTATTGTGCTAAAAATGAAAGTACTTGAAACTATAATGCTTGAAATGTAAAAATCAGAAACTATAAGGACTAATTATGCAGATTGTAACAAACTACTAACCAAAATGTACCTAATTTTAAAACTACTAACTGAAAATGACAAGTTAAGAAACGATTAGGACTAATTCCAAGCAAACCCTAAAAACATGTAAGTTTAGCCCTCAATACAAACAGTGACAAAGTAAAAGGACTAGAGTGCAATTAAAATGAACTTTTTAACAAAAATGGGCTATAAGCACAAAGAAGCTCGTATAAGCTCTAGGATCAACCAAATAAGCTCAAACAAGTTGTAAACAGCTTAAAACTCAAATTCACTTAGACTAGTAAAAGGAATAAGCTTGAAATTTAGTAAAACTCAAATAAGCCAATTATGATAAGCCAACAATAAGCTATCTATTAAGCTAGACTTGCACAAACAAAATTTTAAGCTGAATCTGGTTAATCAGTCCATAGAGAGTCTGGAATGTCTTTTATTATGGAAAATGATCAAGTAATGAATCTGGAAATTGAAAATAAGCTGAAACTAGCTTATTGACCAAAGTTGACCAAAATTTTGAAAAAGCTAAAAACTTCCAGATCTACCCAAGAACACTTCCTAAACAAGAATATGAAAGAAAATGGCGAGGTTTATGAAGTGGATTTGTCAGAATAAGAAATCAGTTTGAACTTTTGTTACATAAACTTTCATTTGCTCAGCAACTTATTAAAAAGCTTATTTCTTACTTGAATCTTAAAACTTTATAGTTTCCTAATAAGCACTCAATATTCAGATGTTAATGGACAAGTAGGAACTGGTTTGAATCAATTTCATCAAGAATTGAGTAAATGCTAAGCAATTGAAATCAGCTACTTTTTTATGAACTTGTTAAGCTAGAACTGACCCAAACTTTTTTACAACCAATTGCCTTTTTGACTTTCTTTTTGACTTTAAAACTACCAAAACTTGTTTACAATCACTAAAGTAATGTAAATGGGCCAATGTTTACCAATTAACAACACTAAACTACAAAAGGACAGATAAATCCAAACACTAGTTACTGACTTTTAATAACTTTTTGTGAATGAAAATTAAGCAATTGGTTGAACTGGACTAAATTTGATATCAAGCCAAACTTATTAACCAAAATGAAGTGAAATTGAACCATTTACTTGCAGTTAAACAGACAAATGCTCAAGATACACAAGCAAGCTAAGAATATGATGATATGAAATCAGTAACAAGTAATAAGCAGGTAAACAATTATCAAACTAACAATAAGCTATCTAAAACATCAAATTCAATCCAAGAACAAGCTAAACACATTTGATCAGATCAACAAGTAGACTTAAGCTAGAATTTAGCATGCATTTTTCTATTTAGAGGAACCAAAATCAGAAACTATGAAACCTTTTAGCAAAAGCCTCCACTGATGGAGTAGGTAGGCGCTGAGCCTCCTAGATAGTGTTAAACCACCACCAACACTATTTACCACTAATCAACAGCTACAATCATCATCATCACCATTTTTACACAATTCTGCTTCAAAATCAACAAGAACAGCTACTTGGAATAGGAACAAGGATGAACAGCTTTTAGTCTTCAACAAGAGCTTCTTATGATCAATGGTGATCACAAGTAACTCATATCAACACAAGAATAACAGTAATGCAGGTAATGAATAGGAGATTGAAGGAAAAGGAAGGAAATTTTATTGCTTGAATGTGAAAGTTAGTTACAAATTCTGGTAAGGAGGTTACAACTACTATAAGTAACTCAAGAGTTTGTCAGACTCTTGAGGTCGTTACACTAACAAACTACTAGCTATGATTGGGAGAGAAAAGGAAAGTGTGTGAAAATTTCACACTTAAGCTACATGTTACAAATGAGGGGGCTAATTCCTATTTATAGACAAAATGTGAGAAGTAGTTGAAGCTGATGACGTATCCCAACCAATTAATTGCTGCCAAGTGTCCTCAATCTGTCAATTGGAAATAACCGTTATGAAATTGAAATTGGGCTTTTCTTCTTGGTTGATGTTTAGGTTAATTGAGCACGTGGGTTGAATTCTTTGCTTGAAAACGATCACTTTTCATGTATAAAGTTTTTCCTGAGATGCAGTAGAACTCAAATTCAATCCTGGGTTCATTTGGGGAAGAAGGTGCCACGTGGAGGATTTGGATTGGGTGAAAAAGTAACACACGGATCATAATCTTTTTTGGATAAAAGGATTATTGCATGGCAAGTTGTGATTGGGTGAAAGTTAAGTGAGTGGGAAATTCTGTAGCTTGACGGCGCATTTAATTGTTTGGTGATGTGGCAGCAATAGCTGGCAATCCGTGACCCAAAATTCTTGCCCTCTCATTGGCTCTTAACTCTTCCACATGGATTAAGACCATTTTGAGTGAATTTTTGGCAAGTTTAGCCCTCGAACTTAGGCAGATTATCTAAATGAGCTAGGAACTTCATTTTAATGGCATTTTTGGTCCTTCCATGCATTCTTGTATAATTTGACCCTTTGACTTAGTTGACTGAAGAGTTGACCATGTTTGACTTTCATCTTAACTTTGGCAAATTTACACTTTGAGTCCTTCAACTTCGGAGTGTTGTCAAGATAGGTCCCTTATCTTCAAAGTCTTGTCATCTTTGATCCTTCTTTGTCTTTTTCATCCAAATAAGCTTGATTTATTCTTGTTTGCTTGAAAATGTATCCTTCTTACCTATTTATACACAAACACAAAACATACCACATAATTCTGCTTTATAGCACAAAAGTTAGGTATTTTCCTTGTGTTTTAGGGTGATTTTTGATTAATTTATATGAGTTTTTGCTCATATCAGATGTGTTTGTAAAAGTTGGTACCTTCACTTTTCCGGTCGACTTTGTTGTTGTTGATTATGAAATGGACCCTCGTATTCCGTTAATACTTGTTCGGCCATTCTTGAGAACCGGAAAAGCCTTAGTCGATGTTGCCGAAGGTGAGCTAATCCTAAGGGTCGGGAATGATGCACAAGTTTTTAAAATGGGGAAGTTCACAACCAAACCCAATGGAAGAGAATCGGCGAATATGATTAATGTGTTAGATGATTTTGTCGTCTACAACAATCCTCTTTTCGATACTTGCTATGATAATCCACTTTTCCAAGATGATGTAGATGATTCTCTCTCCAATTTAGATCCTCCACCACTTCATGAGTCTCCTCCAATTTATGATGACTATGATGATGATTCTAGTTCTGATATGGATGATTCTGATGATTTTACTTCTGAGTATAAAGACATGCCAACATACGATGATTTTGAGGATGTCGATACTCTTTCAAGTGATTCTTCACATGATGACCTTGCACCTACTTTTGATGAAGATCCTCCTCCAACAATGCTTGATCCTACTTTGGATGACTACTCATTTGAGGAAGACTTTGCTACTTTTCTCAACACTTACTTCCCAAACGAGAGTGATTCTCCTCCTTTGGATTTTGATTTTGGTCTTTATCCTCCTTCGGATATGAAGAAACTCGTTTCAAAGGAGAAGAAGCTGGAAGACACCAATATCCGCAGTACTTATCTCTTGACGCCTCTTTATCCACCTTCAGAGGATGAGATTGTGCGATTTATGAGCGGATCTTCTTCAAGGTCTACTGAGCCTGAGTGTTATTTTCCCCTAAAGGAAAAGGTGTTCGATCCCGGTATTGCAATTTTTATGCCATCTCAGTATCCATCTGATGAAATAAAAGGAAAGATTTTTGGAACTTTTGGAGATATACTTGTACCTCTTTACCCTTGCTACCACCTTGCTCAACAACTGCTTAAGGGAACCTTTCCTACTCTTCTTTGGCTTGCCTTGTTCTCCTTAAGCTTGTCCTATGTGATGGATAAAAACCATGTATTTGATCCCGGTGGATGTGCTTCAAGCTTATTCCTATGCTAATCAAGGTCGAGTCAGGCTCACGACTCGGTGAACAAAAACAAGCGCTTCTCGGGAGGCAACCCACAGTATCTATCCTTTTTCTTATGTTTTTATAATCATTGTAGGGGGAGACCCTAGTCTGTATCTTTTGTTTTCTTTCTTATCATGTGTAGGGATTCGAGCTTTCTAAGATCTATTCTTGATGACTTTTGACGACCCGTGATTCCGTGTATCCGTCTTCCCGGTTCTATCCTAAACTCTTTTGATTCATTATTTTATCATTTATGATTGAAATAGGAATCACTTTAGTTGACTCTTCCTTAGCAAGATTTCAACAAAGTGCACAATGTCCTAAGTGTAGGGGAGGTTACTTCCACATGCTTAAACATTGAGGACAATGTTTATATTAAGTGTAGGGGGACTTCTATCGAAGTCAAGTGGGCTTTTCCTTGTATTTGTCCTTATTTTAACCGGAAAATTTGATTTTTCGACATTTTTCAAAATTTATAATCTATTTTGGCCTAGTAGTATAGAAGTATTTCCTTTGTTATCGTTATTTACTTTCTTTGCTAAAATAAAGTTTAAATAAAGTGGTTTTAAATTTTCAAACGTCATGAATCTTTTGACTCAACCCGAGTTTACTATCTAAGTTTACTCTAGCTAGTATCCTTAACGTGTTTAAATCAAGTTTTGCTAGGCTTTTATATAGGGAACTTTAAAACGCAAAAGTCTTAACTCTTACGGGTTAAGAACAAGAACTTTTCGCAAGTTCCTATAATTGATCCTAGAAAGTCGTTTATCAAGGGAACTTTAAAATGCAAATTCTAAACTTGAAAAAGTCTAAGAACTTGCAAGTTCCTATAGATGACTTGAAAACCCAAAACTTTGATTTAATAGGCTAAGCATCCATGAGTCTCATTCCTTGAGATTTTAAATTGTCGAGAACTAGAGATGATAGAGTCAATTATAAGTTTGGTATTCTTTCATGAATTTATGTGATTTAATTATGAGCTTTTTCTCCCATCGCTTGTTAATAAATTTAATTGCAATAAGTAAGGTCGTACGATTTGAAAAGTTACTTAGCTTCTAGCACAAGATCGTTTAAAAGTTTCTCGGTATTAATTAGAGTTCATAGCCAAGGCATAACTTATTGAAGCGGGATGCGAAGATTGGCGAGTCCGAAAAGGCCCTAACAAAGCATGAGGGCTACATTTTGTTGCTAAAGATCCAAAGTGATGTGAAGAATCATTTATCAAAAATCAATATGAAGGATCCAGACACACGACGAAAAGCAAATACTCCTGTAAAGATTATGGAGAAGTCTATCCAAAAAAGACCCTAGCAAGGTATGAGGATAAATAGATCCAAGTCCTGAAAGGAGGTGGATCGTTGTATATCGGAATCCCAAATAAAGATTGGAGAAAAAAATGAAGAAGTCGTGGTCCAAGTATGAAAAATCTCTCAAAAATTGCCAGTGAAGAAATTCTTATTAGTGAAGAGAAGACCATTATTTCATGAACGTCTCTCAAGATTTGAAGTATGAAGTCACTGCCAAATATCGGTCCGGGAAAGGTCTCAAATCGTGAAGCGAGTTATGCCAAGATATGAACTTTATGAGGTCCCGAGAAGCACTTTTAAAAGATTTTGTCCTTTAGCTAAGTATTGATTAAATCGTCCTACTTTATTTTCGGCCTAAATAACTATCGAAATAAGTCAACATGCATCCTCGTGATCATTCAAGACAATAATAATATAAAAGAGATACACCTAGGAATAAGGGAGTCTAAGTAAATAATTGGCCCACATGAGTTTGTGACAGTTTGCTAACTTATAATAACAATGATCTCGTTTTTAAGCTTGGTATGGGGAACGTGAAACTTGAGGATGATAATCATTCATGACATTCCAAAACCCCCAGGTAAGTTTTTGATCTTTTTACTTATTTTCTTCCTTTAAATATTTTGTCTCTTTAATAAAGGCCAAAGTGGATTGGTTGTGATGGAAAATGTAAAACTTGCTTTTTAATTAATGCATTGCATGAGGACATTGCAATGGTCAACTGTAGGGGATTTAATAAGTGTGAAAACACTTATCCTTTTACCACTTAATTATAATAATAACCAAGCCAAAACGTGTATTTTATGTCGTAAATGTCGGAATTATGCGTGGTTTGTGTTTTTATTGTGATTTAGGACCAAAATGTGAAAAGGGAAGAAAACATGGGCTTTCACGGGCTTTTATCGAAGAAAAAGACAAAAGACGAAGTCAAAAGATCAAGAGTGCAAAAAGAACAGAAGTCCAAGGCCTATTCTGAAGATTTATCGAAGAACAAGTCTAAAGACGGAAGTTTAATAAAGCCGAAGAACTCAAGTCTAATTAATGAAGAAATTACAAGACGAGTTTAATTAATCCCGAGACAAAGTCGAAAAAAGTCGAAGAATTAAGAAGACGAAAAGACGAGAAAGAAAAGACGTGAAGAAGAAAGAAAAGAGCAACACATGCTTCCTTCCCTTCTCCCTATAAATAGAGTCATATCACCTCATTTTAGTTTTGTTAGCTAATTTGACAAATTAGTCTCTCCACTTTTAATTACTTGCACCTTTAATTTTCATGTCATTTACTTAATTGTCAATTTAATTTCATTGTCTTGCACCTTAAAGTTCTTGCCTTTAATTCAAGTAAGTCTTTTAATTTTGTTGTTGAATCTTTATTTTCCTTTAATCAAGTTTTCATTATCATTCTCATTCTTCTCTTCTTGTTTTAAATCTTTCATTTGATTCGTTTTAATCTTTAAGTTTTTTATCTTTATGTTTATTTTGATAAAAGTTTTTATCTTGTCGTTCTTAATAAAGTTTCGTAAGATTTAAGCTTTGAGCTTGACATGCTTATTGGCTTATATGGTATTTAGCTTATTAGTTTTAAAGTTTTCTCAAAAGTTTTATCTTTTTAAAGTTTGTTTATTTTGTGTCTTGAAAGTCTTTAAATCTCTAGCTTATTTTGTTCTTCTTATTATTGCCTTGATTTAGTTGTTGTTATTTGCTTATTGTCTAAGTGCTTATTTAGTTTTCTTATTGCGAATTTCATTCCAACTGAAAAGGGATTTGGATTCCGACAGCTTGTTACGATCGCAAAAACCACAAGGGTTTCTACATTGCGATCGGTATTGCGATACTCCCCCTTATTCCGATCAGGATTACGATTGCTTATTGCGATCGTATATTGCGACGGGGCTTAAGGCTGTATTGCGACGGAATGCTGCCAAATTTTTGACAGCCATATTCCGACAGCATACACATTCAGATAGGATATTCCGATGGTTTTGTTTTAATATATTCCGATATATTTTATTTTACTTATTCCGATAGATTCGTTTTAATTTATTCCGATAGGTTCATTCCGACGAAGCATTCCGATTTCCAAGGTTTGTTATTCCGACAGATTTGTGTTTCAGACATTCTGATAGGAGTGATTCCGATCACATTCCGACGGATACACTTTCTGATAGGTATTCCGATAAGGTGTTGGTGTCCTATATTCTGACAGGATTACTCTTGGTACATTCCGATGGGAAGGTATTTCGACGGTAGGTTGAGTTCTATCATTTTTCCTTAGTTTAAGTTTTTAAGTTTGCATTGTTTTAAGTTTTCAAGTTTGCATTTTTATTACATTGTCAATTTTAATTTTCGTCGAGCTTTAATTCTTGTCATTTAATTAAATTACCTTTTAAAGTTTTTAATTTTCACAATTACTTTTTAATTAGTTTTAGTTTTAATTACCCGTCATTTACTTTAACATTTCGCAATTTAATTTTACTACAACGACCAATCTATTTCTTTTCACCGAAAGACGACTGAGTCGCACGTTAACCAGTGATCAATTCGAATAGACCGATTTCAACGAACAATTTTTCTAACTAAATTCTAGTTATTATGCATGACATAGGATTCCGACTTATGTGCATGACATGGATTCCGAATTATGTATTTGACATGGATTCCGAATTATGTATTTGACATGGATTCCAAATTATGTACTTGACATGGATTCCGAATTATGTACTTGACATGGATTCCGACTTATGTGTATGACATGGACTCCGACTTCTTTATAAAAAATGGGATTCCAAATTATGTATTTGAGATTCCGAATTATGTATTTGACATGGATTCCGAATTATGTACTTGACATGGATTCTGAATTATGTACTTGACATGGATTCTGACTTATGTGTATGACATGGATTCCGACCTCTTTATAAAAAATGGGATTCCGACTTATGTGCATGACAAATGGATTCCGATTTACATACTTATATTTGGATTCCGACTTATATGCATGAAACATGGATTCCGACTTACTTTCTAGTTTTTGGATTCCGACTTATGTATGTATTTGGATTCCGACTTATGATTGTATTTGGATTCCGACTTATGTCTGTATTTGGATTCCGACTTATGTGATTGTATTAGGGTTCCAAATTATACATTGTTCATACTAGATAGTGGATTCCGAATTCTGTGATTATTTTGGGTAGTGATTGTTTTTTTGCTAGTTGATTTAAGTTGCTATATATGCTAAGTGTTGCAATATGATGCTTTAAGATGTAGACATCATGATATATCTATCTTGTGTATCAACATGTATGTTTTGTCTTAGCAGCAATCATGTCTCGCACTAAAGCTCAACAAGTTGAACTCGACCTTGCACTCGTGCCAGAAGACAAACTCCTTAAGCTCACTTTCAATAATCAACGATTGAAAGAAGGATACGTTCCATCACAAGCAGCATTCAGAATCGCTATCGAAATACTTGATCTTTCACCGATGAAAAATGCATTGAGGATCTCAGCAAGTGTTCCAGAAATCTACATGCATGAGTTTTGGACATCAATCAAAGCCATGAAAAACACAAAGTTTTCATTCAACATCAATCGACAGAAAAAGGAATTTTCTCTTGATCAGTTTCGGGAAATTTTTGGATTTCCTTCTTTATCTAAAGGGAAAAATTATGCTGATGATCCAGACAGAGAAGAAATTATAAAGTTGATTACGTCTCTCGGCTATGATGAAGAATTGCCAAACTTGTTTAAGTTTAACACTTCTAGGCTTGGACCACCATGAAAGGCAATTTTTAGTATCATTATCCGGTGTTTGACTGGAAAAGCCAAAGGTGCAGATTCTTTGAGACTTTCTCAGGCTCGTATATTTTATGGAATCTACAAGCGCCTCAATTTAGACTATGCCTCTCTCATGTGGGAAGAATTTCATCAAGCTTTCAGAAATGCTAAGAAGAAATATGAACACCTTCAGTCTCCACGCTTCAAAAAGCTCATCATCAATTACTTCATGAAAGCCGATGAAGCTATCGATCGATGTGACAGATTCTTCGACAACTCAGAAGATGATGATTCTTTCTTGGTAACCATGAGACAAGAAGGATCTAAGATTCTTTACTCAGGTATTCCAGCTCCAGTCCCGGATAATCTGCTGAACGATAGAATCAAAAAGAGTGCTGCATATAAGACACTTCTGCAAGAAAATGAAGAACACAAAAAGAAAGTAGCTTCTGGAGAGTTCAAGGAACCATAACCCAAAAGCAAAAGAAAGGAAACTGAATCCTCAGAAGCTGATACACCAAAACAAGACAAAGGTAAAAGAACAAGAATCTTGCCTTTATGGGAGAAAAATGCCAAGGGAAAGAAAACACTTCTCATGGATGAAGACATAGAAGAACGACAAACGCCTTTGACTGAAAACAACAACTGAAGCAATTGAAGCATGTTTTTCAACGAAGTAGAAAAGAGACAGGAGGCAGTGGATCGGGTCAGAGGTCAAAGGAAATAGAAGTTTCTGATATTGCTGAATTTGGAGAACCCGATGCTTACAAGGACAAGCCCGTTTATGATGAAGACGATGATCAGCAGCACGAACACCACGACACAATTTTTGATGATATCCCACGTGTATAAAAAGAGATGGTACACATGGAGACAGAGATTGGTGACATCAACAAGAAGAAGAGTGTTACCAAATCCACTTCAGTGTCAGATTCGGTAGGTAAATACTTAAACCTTCACTCTCTAGAATCTGAAGTTACTAACACCGATCCTTCATCAAACCCGAACATGGTTAATGTCCCTGTAACTTTCGCCACGACATCAGTAATCAGTACTATTGTGACAACTCTTGTAACCCCTTCACTATTAACCATTCAACCTGTGTCTTTGCCGTCGCATCCACCTGTCGATACAACTTGCATGATAAGAATAGAACAAAGACTTGAAGATCAAGAAGATAAAACTACTTAAGTCACAGAGCAGTTAGAATCATCAAAGAGAGCTCATGAACAGGAAATAGCTCGCCTCAGAGAAGAATTAGCTAATCGACAACAAAGTGAAGAATCATCAAGAGCAAGTCTAGAAGCTAAAGCAGCCAGAAAGCGAGAACAGATCAACCGTCTTCGAGAATTGAAAAGGAATTACAAAGATGAGAAAGAGAGTCTTGCTAAAGCCAACGAAACACTTATTGAATCCATCAGTGTAAAGGTTCAAGGATCTATTGAAACAGCACTTCCTGCTCTGCGAGACGAGTTGAAAAAGATTGCTGAAAGCAAATTGATGATCAAGTCTCTAGACACTCAGAAGTCAGATTATCTAATAGCTCAAAGGCTCACAGACTACGAGTTGAAGAAGTTGTTGCATACTCGAATGATTCAAATCGGGTCCCACAACCAAACGCCATCCCAAATAGTACTCCACAAGGCTCTAAAGACGGCTATGGATGAAGACACCACAATATTTGAAAAGCATGGCACCGTCGTCCCATACAATAGTGTACAACAAGATAAAGAAAATGAAGAAGAGGGTGAATCAGACAAACCCGATGAATCTTCCAATAATGACGAAGATGAAAATGAAGATGATGATGACGATGACGATGACGGTGACGGTGATGATAAAGGTAATGATGACGATGATGACGATGACGATGCTGAAAAGCACTATGATGATGAAAGTATGTATGAACGAGTCAATGATGAGGATGAGACAGAGGATGATGACGAAGAGAAAAAAGATGAAGATGAGGATGCTGATGATGATAACACGATCAAAGACAAGTCGGATGATGATGATGATCAAACTTCAGGAATAGTTGACAAGTCTCAAAAGTATGTTGTTACCAAAGATTAGACCACTTCAGCAGCCAGAGCAACTCAAGAAACCGAGTCACCTCAATATGGAAAACGCACCAAACGACGTCATGATGTTAATGCTTCTATGGAAACCTCATCCGTTCTAGTTCAATATGCCCCAGCTACCACATCTATAACACAAGCACCAGAACAACCTCTACCGGAATCTGATCAGCAAATACCTGAAGTTTCAGAATCTGCACCAGTAAAAGATATTCCAGAAACTCAGTCAGTTCCAAAATCTAAACCAGTCACGAATATTCCAGTCACTGAACCAGTTTCTAACATTCCTGAATCAAGTGATCCGGTATGGTTGGATACAAAAACCGTCCCGAGCAACCTTTGGTCACGGAAGCTGCTGGCATTCGTCCTCTTACTCAAGATGATGAACAAGATTTATCCCAAATCCTCAGCAATCCCATCGACTTCTCAGCATACCTAGTCTACAATTATAGAACTGACAACATAACTCCGGCTATGGTAGCTCGAGCACTTCATGATCCCACCTTCCTTGCTAACTCAAGAATCAGCAGAATAGAGGTTGAATACAATGCAAATGAGCTTTTGAAAGCAATGAACACTCCTTAGCGAGCATGTCTTCACAATCCTGAAAAAGCTCCTCTCCCGACAGAAGAAGGTAATTCTCAAATTATACGTAATTTCTTTGTATGCCGTGACCTTGAGTATTTGGTGAAAGGTAAAGTATGCGACTTCATTAACTTTGGTCAAAGCTGTAAATTGGGGGTCAATACCATGGATTGAGGAAAAGGTTGATCGTCTCTGGATAAAACAATTAGTTCCTTAGTATGATCATTATGCCAAATTAGGTGCATCGCATTGGGGCCAAACCATACGCTGAGCTAAAAACTATGCATGTGGGTTTAAATCAGTCACTCCCGTCGTATCTAAGTTTAGAATCAAAGCCATTCTAGGAATGAGAATTCAACCCAAGATCAGTTACCATCATTTAACAGAGATCAAACTGAAAAGAGAAGACGACAAACACTACACCATCATGGAAGGAGACTTTTCGGTTCTTCCTCTTGAAGACATTGAAGACATGTTGCTTCTGATGACTCAAGGTACACTCAGACATTTGGAAGCTGAAGACATCATAGCCTTGAATTCAGCTCTTAGAATGTACACACGTCGAATTGTAATCAAGAAGAGAGTTGAAGACTTACAACTCGGTGTAGAAAGTTATCAGAAGAAGCTGAATCTCACTGCTCCATGCACTGAAGTTCCTGCTATCCATCACGACAAAAGCCCCTACACGAGTACAACAAAAACCGGTTCCAAGTACTTTCTACTTAAATGGATCCAGTGAGAAGAAATTCATTAGAGTCGCGGAACTTCACAAGTTTAGTGACGGGAATCTTCAACAAGTACGGGACACATTGTTGCATCTCAACGTCACCAAGAAGCATCCCAAGGTTACAGTAAAGTGGCACGATGGATACATAACAAGTGCTCACTACATGATCAAGAAGATTAACGAAAATCTGAGGGAAAGACGTTTAATGAGAAGTCTAGAATGATACGTCGGTGGTAGACCATATGGAGCGCACCACAAGCTAATGGAACTATCCATTTAAAATGGGTCGTACTATCTCAGGTCAACTCCATATCTTACTTGTGAATATGTAAATACTGTGAATATTGTGCTTTTGTGGCTTGTTGTAGTGTGAAAGTATGATAATTTTTTCAAGAATTTCTCACGAGATTCGAAATATTTCAAAATATATATCATACTCAAGCACTATAACTAACCCTCATTAACTTGAGGGGGAGCATTAATATATTCTATGGCCAACAACTGATTTCATTTTGTTACCAAAGACCGGTTAATCCATTAATATCCAAAATATTGATGGTTAACATTTTGGATAGGGGAGAAAATGGGATTAAGGAGTTGCAAATATATGTGGCTAAAAATGAAAAAACTTAATGGAATATCCAACTTAATATGTGCTATGCATATGTTAACGGGGAGCATTTTGATGACAAAAACACTGAACGTACAAAAACTCTTGATATTTTTATCACAAGTACCTCAATGATTTTAAGGAATTTTTATGGTGACAAATACTTACCCAAAACACACTTAATTCACGACAGTTGTGGTGACAAAAGGGTGGTAGGAATAGGTACTAGTCTAATGATTCTTCTAGAACCGGAGGAATCTTCCCAAGGACAATTCCATAGTTAGATAATAGTTGTCCTTAGGAAAGATGGGGAAGGATTGTGAATGAAGTTGAATGCCGACCAAGTACTGATGCTAGCACTGGAACAATCACAAAAAGGTGCTAGTGATGATGTATTGGTAAGCATTGAAGGGGTGGTAGAATGAAAAAGAAATTTAAAGATAAAGGGTGTAAAGAAAGAAGCCCTTCTTACAACTTAGGCAGAAACCGGGTCAACACATTTTGCAGACGATAAAGTATCATGGACCCAGTGATGCGATGCATAACCCCTCCCAGCTAACTCATATATCTCTCAAAAGATATTTGTTTTAATGTCACGGAGTTCAACAAGTTATCTATCGGTTTATTCACTCCGAATAAATTGATATTGAAAAGGTGGCAATCCTCACCAGCCTCCGCTCACCAAATAAAAATGCACCATTGAGTCTAGAGCCACGAGATCATCAAAAGTCTCATTAGGACACATTTCAAAAGAAGAAAGATTTTCAATGAGTCGTACGCAATGTTCTTGTAATATTGCCCGAACATCTGAGTGATACGAAAGTATTACAATGAAGATGGAAATCCTACTTGAGCCAACATGAAATAAGCTCATGGTAGGTGACACGTGCGGTTCTTTAAGAACCAAGCTTGTGATAACTGGAAAGAAACGATGGTTTGATTCTTAATTGAATTCCAACTTGTTCTAGGGCCTCTACGCATTATCCAGGTGATCTTGCCAGAACACTCCGAGTGGCACTCTTTAGTGTTCACAGTGATGATTGGAAATACTTCTAGTGTCAACATCAAACAACACTGCGGTAGGTGACAAGCAAGATTCTATTAGAATCGAGCTTGTGACAACTGGAAAGCAACGATGGTGAAAATCTTAATTGAAATTCACTTGTTCTAGGTTCATGAATTGACGGCTTCATTTATTAGGATATTTTATCCAAAATTGTTTACTCTTTATGTTCACAGTCAGCTTTGGACTGTCGAATAAAGAGAACGGGTTTAGCCGCGAAATCTTGTCAAGGAGATCTTTAATTAGAGCTACCTGTCACAAGTACGATATACAATATCGTCCAACGGTCTTCACCGACCGGAGGTAAAACGCTACCAAATCAGAATAAACGTCAATGCCATTTTATTCGTGTCTTATTATGTTGCTGCATTTGAAGACGGTGGCGTTGCGGTGTACCATATAAAGTCGTCCTCACATGCTTATATTTTATGCATCAACATTTCAGCAAAATTCAAGAAAGTTCAAAATAAAGACTTCCGCTGTAACAAACTCTAAAACTTTCAAGAATTCAACAAAAGTATATGTATGTGGGACATGAAGTCACGAGGAGGCCACATACCACAAGAAGGCAAAGACTGCACATAAAGATGATCTCAAGTTATAAGACAAGTCAAAGCCAAAATAACATGTTGCAAGCCAAAGCTCAAAGATTATTACAACATATTCACAAGCCGAAAAGGAAAAGAAGAAAAGAGAAACAACTACGAGCTCAAGAACGAAGACTTAGTATAGTATGCTAGGTTTAGAACTTTGTAATTTGGAGTGACCTCCCTTAGGGGGAGATTGTTGGAAATACGTTTTTCACGTATATTAGAAGTATCAGTCACTCCAACAATATTATTAAACGTGTTTAGCTCGTAGTCAGTTATTGTGTTAAACTTTAGTCACTAACCAACCCATGGGCCTAATGGGTTGTAGGCCCAATCCCATTAAGGATTGGGTATATAAGGCCCCTTTCCTTCATGGAAAGGGGTTGGTTGTTTTATTTCACTTTCAAAATAATACACATATTTCTCTCATCTTTATCTCTCTAGTTTCTCTCTCTAGAAACAACAACCCACTTGTTAGATCATAGATTATCACTATTCTACACGGGTTTTACAACTCTTCCCCTCTAAAAGAATAATTCATCCTCAAATTGGAGATACGATAAGCTGATGAGATAATCACGCTAAAATGACATATAAGCTGGAAAGACATGTAAGCTGAAAATGACATACCCGAGTTAGAACTGGAAATGAGGGTATGAAGTCCGGATTGAATCCTACGTTTCCCTAGTGGCTTCCCGCTCGGAATGATCCCCCCAAAGGATTTTAACGAATGGAATCGTCTTTTTCCTCATGACTCGTTCTTGACGGTCGAGAACTCTCTCATGTTCCTAAATGTATGATAGATCCTCTCGAATCTGCTCGAATGGATACGAAACTTTATGCAATGGATGGTAGTTGTAACCTCTGAGTAAGGATACATGGAATACATCATGCACATGAGGTAGTTGAGGAGGTAAAGCTAGAAGATATGATACTTCACCGACACGTTCAAGGATTTCAAACGGTCTGATGAAACAAGGACTGAGCTTGCCCTTGAGTCCAAAATGCTTGACACTACGTGCTGGTGATACTTTAAGGAAAACATGGTTGCCGATATTAAACGCTAGATCCCTATGATGCTTATCAGCATAACTCTTCTGTCGAGCACGAGCTTCGTGTAGTTTTGCCTTGGGGATGGCAACCTTCTCATTAGTCACCTCTATCATTTCTGGTCCTTCAAGGATTCGTTCTCCAACTTGATCCCAACAGACTAGAGCACGACACTTCCTGCCATAGAGCATCTCGAAAGGTGCACACTTAATACTTGCATGCCAACTGTTGTTGTAGGCAAAGTCAACCAAACAAATGTAGTCGTCCCAACTTCCTGACCATTCCAATGCACAAGCCCACAACATGTCTTATAAGGTCTGAACGGTACGCTCCGATTGACCATCGGTCTAAGGATGAAAGGTAGTGCTAAGCTTAAGTTTAGTGCCCTAAGATTTCTGCATACCTTTCTAGAATTTTGACGTGAAACGAGGATCTCGGTCTGATATGGTGTCTGAAGGAGTTCCATGTAGTCGTATTATATCCTTAAGGAATATATCTGCCAATTTGCTAACTGAGAAGTCCTTGCGAATTGGAAGAAAATAAGCTGACTTGGTCAAACGATCTACTATGACCCATATTGCATCATGTTTGCTCTAAGTAAGCGGAAGTCCAGTGACAAAATCCATGGAGATTTTGTCCCACTTCCATGCGGGAATCTCTAATGGTTGAAGTAAACCACTAGCCCGCTGATGCTCGATCTTAACCTGCTGGCAGGTTAGACACTTGGATACGAAAGTAGCAACATCCTGCTTCATGCTACTCCACCAAAAATGTTGTTTAATGTCATGATACATCTTGGTGGATCCTGGATGAATAGAGAATGGAGAGCTGTGAGCTTCTGTCAATAAAGCTTCTCGGAGTGTCTGATCCTCCAGAATACATAGCTTAGTTCCTTGCCATAAGATGCCTTCTTTGTGTACACGATATTCAGTCTGCCGATCAAGATTCTGAATAATAGCCTAAATCTCACCATCATCCTTCTGAGCTGCCTTGATCCGAGAAATTAAGTTTGGCTCAATTCTCAGATTATCCCAGTACCCATGTTGTCCACGTACTAAGAATTCCATGTCTAGTCGCTCTAAGTCACGTATGATTTCTTCTTGTATCTTGATGCCATTAATCATACCCGACTTCCTACTTAGAGAATCTGCCACTACATTCGCCTTGTCGGGGTGATACTGAAGATTGATGTCGTAGTCATTGAGTAGTTCCAACCACCTTCTCTGCCTCATGTTAAGTTCTCTCTGAGTGAATATGTACTTGAGACTTTTGTGATCAGTGAAGATGTCACATGATTCACCATATAGGTAGTGTCTCCATATTTTAAGTGCAAAGACTACTGTTGCTAGCTCCAAGTCATGGGTAGGATAATTCTCCTCATAAGGCTTCAGCTGACGTGATGCATATGCAATTACTTTCCTATGTTACATGAGTACACAGCCTAATCCTTTAACCAAAGAATCTTTGTAGATCTAAAATCCACCTGTACCAGATGGGAGAGTAAGAATAGGTGCAGATACTAACCGCTGCTTAAGTTCTTCAAAGCTCTTCTCCTGCTCATCAGTCCAAACGAATTTCTCCCCTTTCCACATCAACTTGGTCATAAGTAAGGATAGTCTTGAAAAATTCTCCATGAATATGCGACAATAACCAGCTAAGCCTAGGAAACAACAAACCTCAGTTGCAGACATTAATATTGGCCATATAGTGATAGCTTCAACCTTTGCAGGATCCATAGTAATCCCTACTGCGGAGATAATGTGGCCTAAGAATGCCACCTTGTTTAGCCAAAATTCACACTTAGAAAATTTGGCATACAACTGTTTCTGACATAGAATCTGTAGCACAATACATAGATGTTCTTCATGTTCTTCCTTTTAGAGAAGATGAGTATGTCATCGATGAACACGATAACAAATTTATCTAAGTACTCGTGGCTGACGCGGTTCATAAGGTCCATGAATACCGTAGGAGCATTAGTGAGTCTGAAAGGCATGACTACGAACTCATATTGGCCATATTTGGTGTGAAAAGAAGTCTTGAGAATATCCTGCTCTTTCACTCGTAGCTAATGATAAACGGATCTTAGATCAATCTTGGAAAAATGCTTGGTACCTTGAAGTTGGTCAAACAGATCATTGATTCGTGGTAATGGATAACGGTTCCTAATCTTGATCTTATTCAACTCACGATAGTCAATGCATAAACGCATGCTGCCATCCTTTTTCTTGACTAAAAGTACCGGTGCACCCCATGGTGATACACTCGGACGGATGTAACCTCGTTCCAGTATTCCTGCAGCTGATCTTTTAAATCCTTGAGCTTTATGGGAGCCATGCGATAAGGAGCCTTAGAGATTGGTTGAGCTCCTAGGATGAGCTCGATGTTAAACTCTACTTCTCGGATAGGTGTGATACCCGGAATTTCTTCTGGAAATACATCAGGATATTCTGAAACAACTGGTTGATATTGGATCGACGGAACTTCGGCGGTAATACCTGAATTGAAACTAAGAAGCCCTCGCAACCATGAGATAGTAAAGCACGAGCTTCTAACGTAGAAATGATTTGTACAAACTCTCCTGGTATGAAACCATTGGGAATGTACTCTGGTGCTTGAACATCACCGAAGATAACCTGATAGGTATGACAGTCAATTATAGCATGATGTTTGGATAACCAGTCCATGCTTAAGATGAGATCAAACTCGCACATATCCAAAGGAAGTGCGTCTACTAGGCAAATCTTATCATCTAATTTTAGTGGAAGATCTATGTACACTTGGGTAATACGTACGGAGTCTCGCATAGGTGTAGATATACTTAAAATATTCTTTAATGGCGTAGGGATTTTATTAATACTAGTGGCATACGGATTGGATATGACTGAATAAGTAGCACCAGTATCGAATAAAATGCAAGCAGCATGACCGTTCATAAAGAGGATGCCAGTAATAGTACTTGAGTACTTATTGGCTTGGTCCCTTGTGGTAGTGTAGACACGCCCCAAAGCTAGTGGCTTAGGAAGAGCAACACTAGAAGTACCAGCAGTATCTCCCTTCTTGTAGTCCTCCAACATGTGTCCTGGTAGTCCACACTTGAAACAGTCGCCGGCAGACTTACGGCATGGTCCGGGATCTCTACAACTACAAGTCGTACAGATGGGGTAGGTGTAACCTCCTGGAGGTACCCTTGCTACCTGAGAGCCTGTTTAAGAAAATATGCGTGAGACATGATTATTTGGCATGAACATAACTGCAATGAAGTTTATATGATGGTTTACCAGATGAAGACGAGTTGTTGGACTGCTGACCTGCATTTTGGTCACATCCACTCGCAGAGTTCCTGTTTATGATGCTGACATGTTAGTATGTAAAACATACAACAACTTAACATAGAAGAGTTTAAGAATTTAGGGACCTGTTGTTGTTGGACTGGTTGTTGTTGTTACGGTAATTGTCATTACCGTTCCTCCTGTCAGATCCATATCGGTCATTAGATTGACCGTGTCCCTTGTTGACATTCTGCTGAGTGGCCGGTTGGGAACGGTCTCTACCCTTCTGCCTAAAGATACAAATTGATAGGGAAAAGGTATAAATGAACATAAAGATTGAAACGAAATGATAACCCTTGATGACATAATTTTATACCTCTTCTCAGGACGAGCTTGTTCCTCGTAGTCTTCACACTCATGTAGCATTTCCAAGCTACGTGTTGCATCATTAACTTGTGCCACATTAGCTAAGTAGCACTAAGTAACCGATCTGCTGTAGAGGCGTTCAGAGCCCAGCAAAAGTGCTTAGCTTGTTCTTTCGCAGTACCCGCAACAACGCCTAGAAATCCAGCCAACCTAAGAAACCTCTTTATAATCTTAGTGCTAGTCTCTCCAGTTCTCTGACGAATGGAGTTTTAGTCCCTCTTGAGTCCCTCCTGCTCAGATTTCGGAAAGAACTGCCCATAAAACAGAGTCTTGAACTGCTCCCAAGTCAACGCAGCTAACCACGTGTCACCTCCATTTGCTAACTTATATGCCCTCCACCAATGCAAGGCATCTCCTTCAAACTTATAGCAAGCCAACCTTGCATTGTAGACACCATCACATCCCATAGCATCAAAATTTTTCTCCATATGGGAAATCCAGTTTCCCGCATCAGATGATATCTCAGCTTTCTTAAGTTTTTTGCTTGTTAAGCCTCTCAAGCCAAGTGTGTAGAGTAACCGGTGGAGGAGGAGGAGGATTGTTCTGATTAGGAATGTTCTGGTATCCATTCCGAATCTGGTTCCGGATTTGGGGAAGCATAGCTTGTAGAGCTGCTTGGACAGCTGCTGCTAGCTCCTGTTCGCGTGTCATGACCATCTGACAGTTTAAAAAAATGATTAATCTAATTAGAACATAATATAAACATAAGAAAATGATGCATGAAACAGTTTATGAAGGCATAGCCAATGAAAATGACATGAGTTTGGGTGAACACCTATGGGTCAGTTCACCAAAACAAAATTGACATAACGATGATGAACTCCTATGGGTCAGTTCATCAAAACAAAATGACATGAGCTAATGTGAACGCCTATGGGTCGGTGCACCAAGCAAAATAATTTGAATAAAAGCACATGCGACTAAATATGGCCAACCATTACATAGTTAAAATTCCTGCAACAATGATACATGAAATAAATGCATGAAAACAAACTGTCAGTTTTAGGATGACGCTGATGACTACCCACTAGTCACATGTAAGTTTTAAGAGCCTACAGGTCGAAATCTTTGCTCCGATACAATAATTGTAACACTTTATTTGGATAAATAGACCGTTACGTAGTAATTATGGAGTGTCATCAAAGCATGCAAGGTAAATGTCTAAAACATTAAATGATCATAAAGAATCCGGAAACAAACATCGGATCCAACATATGCTCCACACAAGAAATGCATAAGTATAGAATGTAAAGGAAAGGACTAAACAATGTCTAGCAAAGTAAACGTATGTAAATGCATTAAAGAATGAAAGAATACTGGCGCCTCATTCCATGCACGTACTCTTGACTCCTAGCTTTGCCATTTAATACCTACCGTATTGGGACAAGGAAAGAGAAATACGGCTGAGTAATACACTCAGTGTGCGGATATATAACATAGAATGTAAAGCATAAACATAAGCAAGTAATGAAATGAAATGAATAGCACTAGAATAAATGTATGTCCTGGAAACCTGGTTTAAACTCATAAGACTGGTTTATATTTCTGAAAAGACTTATGTTTAGTTTATCTTGAAAAATCCGTATTTTAAATATGTCCGGAGCCAGTATAGGTCATGTTATATCAACGTGAATGAATACTTAGAGGGGTGACCTCATCATGAAATTAGAGGGGTTGCCTCTAATTAATATATAAAATGAGTGGGGGGATGAGCTCCTGTAACGGATGCAAGGCATACACCGCAGTTACCATGAAATCATACTAACTTGTCTTAGGATGAACCTATTCGCCCCACATGATAATAATAACAAAGGCCAAATATTGTAGTGGGACTCTGCGAGCAATCACTCTCACCGCAGAAGAGTCATAACACTGGTGCCTCCAGTGCTATGGTCATGGAACCCCCATAACTAGGTGAAACTGACATGCATGTATATAGCTCAAGAAATCTAAAATAATCCTAACATATACTGATGTGTTTAAGACACTTATACTACTGGGGAAAACAGATGGCTGCAAACGGGGAATCCTAATATAGGAAAGAATGATGTCCTTACTGAAAGGACGGAATATTCGTACCTTATGTCCAGTAAATGAAGACGAAAACGAACGCAGAAGATCACTCCGACTTCACAATAGCTACATAATGAAGGTATATGAATAAGAGTATACATACTTGTTATTTAGTTCACTTGGCGTGTTCATACTTATTATACTTGTTCTTGTCTTGTCTCATTATTTCATGTCCTAATCATGTGTTTCTTATAGTTTCATATGTTTTAGTTTCATGTATTTCATGTTTTAAGTGTTATAGTACTTGTTATAACATAATGAATAACTTTCTAATAATAGCAGGTTTCTATATATAGTAACTTTCCAAAAATAGCAGGTTTCCATATATAGTAACTTTCTAAAAATAGTAAGTATCCTTAAATAGTAAGTTTCTAAAAATAGAAAGTTTTCATAATTAGTAAGTTTCTAAAAATAGAAATTTTCCATATTTAGCATGTTTCTATAAATAGCATGTTACCATATTTAGTGTATTTCCATATTTATCATGTTGTCATAATTAGTATAATTCCATACTTAACATGTTTCCGTAATTAATGTATTTCCATAATTAATTGTATGCTTATAATATATCATGTATAATTATATTATAAAGTTTATAAATGATAAATACTTAGGCTTAACTTATTATTATTAATTAATAATGTCATGTCGTGTTATCTTAAGTTAATATTAATTAATAATATTACGTATTTCATGTTATTAAACTGTACCTTAAGAGACATTAATTAATTAACCTAAGTTTTAATTAATTAAATCAATGTACATGAATAATTCAATTATTAATTATTTAACATAAGTTTATTTAAATAAATGTACATACAAATTATATATTGACTTTATTTAAATAAACATAACCTAAGTCTTATTTTAATTAAACCATATTTAATTAATGGAACTAATAAACTAAAACATAACATAAGTATTTTTACATGTCGGTTTAATTACGTGTTCTTAAAAAAGTGTCGAGTTCACGAGCCCCAAAACCCGAGACCCAACAACCGAGCACCACAGCCTGAAGGCTGCGGCCTCTCGCTGTCATGACTCGTCTGAGCCAACAGCCACACCACCGAGAGCCAAGGCTCTCGGTTTGACGCTGATACCCGAAACCAAACACCCCTGCTTGTGACAACCTTGCCACCGAGCCCCCTAGTGGGCCTCGGTTCCCACTGTTGGGCCAAGTTCCCCGCTGTGGGGTTCTTGGTCCTTGCGGCTGTCAACCAAACACCACCACCGCCAACCTAAAGTTGCGACTGGCGATTTCAAACCAACATCGACCCCATGGGGTTTGTGGATGCTGGACAAACGACACCAGCGAGACCATTGTGGGTCGTTGGCTGCGCTTGGGACAAATCAACCCCCAAACCCTTGTTTTGTTTTTATTCTTGATATATCTATGATTATTACATGTTTCTTGAATTGTTTTTAATGATCATACATAATTAAATAAAAACAAAGAAAACATTACAGTGATACCGAATGTGTGGGATAAGAGGGATAAACACGAACGTGTTACCGTTTATTAAAAACAAAGATAAAAAACAATCGTCCTTTTGGTTTCTTGATGATCGTCGCGGTGAAGAAAGAAAAGGGAGGAGAAAAAGTGTTTTAGGGTTTTGTTAATTCTCTGTGATTTATGTTTATGGTATCCTTATTTGATTACATAAGGATTAGTTATTGGATTGGGTTTTGGGCCCCTCTTTCTTTCTTGTTGGACGCCGACTACACACACACATACTTACCCATACTTTATTTTTCGTGACTAAAATTATTAGTGTGTGTGTTCGTTAAATGTTCGTGTTTTTTATATCTTGTATATATTAAGTATTATACGTGAATACTTATCATGCATTCATATTCATGTTTACATACGTAATACTTACGATAGTTAATTAATATACATATTGTTCATATTAAATATTCATGATTCATGGCGTATATTATCTAATTAGAAAGTTTAAATTTAACCATAAATTCGTGCATTTAATGATCTTAGGGTTTTTAAAGTGGGTTTTACAGCTGACCTCTATATTTCTGGTCACGTCCGTTTCGGAGTTTCGATGGTTACTGACTGATTAATTAAGTGGTTTTCATTACCGCCTTGTCTATCAGTTTTATGACGGTCATTATCATGACTGTGATTCATGTGACTATTTTGCTGGGTGGCCGACTGGGTACCGGTTTCCGCTCTTCTGACTAAAAGAATAGTTGAGTCACGTGTAACATCTAACTTAGGAGGTAAGAGCATGGAATGGGATGGTAACGTCTGATGGTTGAAGTATATTCTTGTCTGGAATTTCAAACCTATAGTCTCCGTCCTTGCTCTGTAAAATCTTCATATTATGAACATCATCAGCATCTTTTGGAATCTCCAAGGTATGAGCAGCATCAACATCTTGTAAAGTCTCCGAAGTATGAGCAACATCAGTATCTTGTAAAATCTCCAACTTATAAGCAGCATCAGCATCTGGTATAATATTGACAAGTGGAAAAACACCCGAGATGATTGAGGATCGATTAACAATACATATGGAGTAAGGTACATGAAGTACACCTCGAATATTGTACATGAAGTACACATGGAATACTGTACATAGAGTACACCTGAGATACTGTACATGGAGTACACATAAAATACTGTACTTCGCGTACACATGAGATGATCAGTACTGGTGTCGACCATCTGACATGATCAAAAGAGGAAAATGTTTAAGCGGTTCATGGACCAACTTAAGAAAACAACATGGTAGCCTGGTTATATCCAACATATATAATTCCAGTTGTATAAGCATGAAGACATGATTCAACGAAACTTCATCACTGATTTACATGAAGCATAATGGCTAAAATCCGAAAATGACTATCATGAGAGAATGATTAAAGAAGTTCATTACTGGATGAAATGAAAGCATGCTCAACATGGAGGAGCATGAAACGAATTAACATGATGAAACATGAAACATAATCAACATGAAGAAACATGGAATAAGCATATAAGACACATGGAATGATTATGAAGACATAGTTGACGACATCTGTCATGAGCAAGGGTGAATGCCTATGGGTCGGTTCACAAAACAAAATCTGACATGAACAAATGTGAACGCCTATGGGTCTGTTCACAAAGCAAAATCTAGCATTAACAAGTGTGAACGCCTATGGGTCTGTTCACAAAACAAAATCTGACATGAACAAGTGTGAACGCCTGTGGGTTTGTTCACAAAACCAAATCTGACATGAACAAGTGTGAACGGCTATGGGTCGGTTGACAAATCAAACTTTGTAGAAAAGCACATGCGACTAAGTATGTCCAGTCCTGTACCAATCTTTTACTTAGTCAAATTTTATAAAACTAAATGATAAAATGCATGAGAAAAATGGAGGACAACAACGCCAAAATCTAGGAAGTTCCTTGTGACTACCCACTAGTCACAAGTCAAGTTTTAGAGCCTACAGGTCAAAACCTGGATCTGATACCATAATTGTAACACCCCACTTTGATATGTGGACCGTTACGTGTATTTATGGCGTGTCATCAAAGCATGCAAGGGAATATGTAATAAAACATACATGAACATAAAGTAAAACCAGAATCAAACATCAGCTCCCAAACATAACCTAAAAAATCTGCATTAAGTAAATGAAATGCAAAAGGAATAGAAGTATAAGGTAGCTTCCATCCTATGCACGTCCGCTAATTGCTTAAGTTCGTCCTTGGGTACCTGCCGTATGAGTCATGGAAAGAAAATACGGCTGAGCAATATGCTCAGTGAATGGATATAATGACATGATAAGAATATCTGGAATATAAAAGAAAGATCTGGAATACTAAGCTGAACAGATGAAACTGAAACTGAAAGAATAATAAATAAAATGCAGTGGAACTGTGTATGTCTTGGAAAACCTAGTTTATAATTTGTAAATCTGAACTGATAACTGATAAAGCTAAAAAATGTATATACTATATTTTAAGTGCCAAGAGCTTATACAGGTCATGCAATATATCAACGTGTGCATGAATACATATATGGGTAACCTCGTCATGCTGTTAGAGGGGAGTCCTCTAAATAATAATCTAGGTGGAGGGATCAGCTCCAATGTGAAGGATGTAGAGCACACACCACATTCACCTGATAACTGTAAAGTGATAAACTAGGATGCACCCATACGCCCAACTGATAATATACTGATAGATGGCCAACTGAAATAAAAGGGACGCTACAAGAATTAACTCCCCCGCAGAGGAGTCATGACACCGGTGCCTCAAGTGTCATGGTTACGGTACCTCTGTAAGTAGATGGAACTGGTCATGCATGTATATAAAGCTCAAGAAATTAACATAGTTATCATGGCAAATCATGTAAAGTTTTATAACATAACTAGGGAAAACAGATGGCTGCAGATGGGGAATCCTAATCATGGATAGAAAGTAAAGTCCATACTGAAGGACGGGAAATCCGTACCTCGTGTCCAATCTTTGACTGCAAACAAAACATATGAAACTCCTACTCTGACTTCACAAGAGCTATATGAATAAAGGACATGAATGAGTTGTCTGATTACTGTTTATTTTTACTGATTCTTACTGTTCTTAACTTGATTTATATGTTCTTGTATTATTTTACTATTTTGTGTATAATCTGGTAAATCTGACTGTTCTTATGTATTTCTGATTAGTGTATTTCTTGTACGCTGATTAATGTATAACATGTACTCTTGTATTATGATACTGCTATAAGTAACCTGCTAAAAATAGGTAGTTTCCTAAAATAGAAAGTTTTCTAAAATAGTTTCCATGAGAATTAAATCATTCAAATAAATCATACGTTTTAATTAATAAAACTAGTTAAATCATCATTAGTTTAATTTACTAATTAAATTAATAAAACATATATAACTCGTTTAATTTATAATATAAAAACTTAATTGATAAAATGATTTAATATAATTAAATAAACCCTTATATTATTTATTTCATACGTGTACCCAAACCCGAGTCAAAACGTCCCCGAGATACCTTTGTCTCGGGTCAGTCCCGAACTACCACTTCACCACCGCCGTGAGGCTATGGTCTTGCTGCCGCTAGCCTACAACAACCACTGCTGCTCGAAAGTTCCCACCGAGAGTTTCCTTGAATCTCGGTTCCCATTGCTTGGGTCAAACGTCCCACTGCCTAGCCACACGTTGCCCCTGCTGGCCAACCTAAGACCCACCGAGACCTTAAGGATCTCGGTTGCCACTGATAACAAAACAAACACCCCCGATAATAACAAACACCCTCTGTTTAGCTTTTTGTGTTGCGGCTGACTACACCAAAATACCACCGAACCTCATTTGGTTGCGACTGGCCCAACAACATCATACCGAGAGTTTAAGACTCTTGGTTTTTCGTGAATCCAACACGACCCAGATGTGATTAGATTAATTACATGTACACCTTTACCATTATTATGTTTTCCTTGATTAAATCATGAAGAATTCGTGATTATTAAAAGAGAAAGGAAAAAGGAAATGGATTACCGTTATAGGTGACTAGGGATAAACAACAAACACTCTCCGAATCAACAATGAAATCAAAACCCGTCGCCCTTTTGTACTTTTCCTACCGGCGGCTCCACACACACACAAAACCCTATTTTTCTTTTTGTCTTTGTTTGAAATGAAAGTGTTACACTCCTTGTAGTTTATTTACTAATATGGGCTAGGCCTAAGGCCTAAATCTTCTTTCTTGCAATTTAAGCCGCGGCCCATACAACACATGCATACTTTCTGTTTTCTTTTCGTGATTAAATATTTAACTTGCGTGTTCGTGTTTTAAATTCCCGTGTGTTTAATTTTGCTATGTATTTATTTATTTTACTGAATAAATAATAATAACTGTAATACTTGAATAAATAATATTATTTATTATTCTGAATAAATAAAAATTTACGTAATGTTTTAGATGAATCTGATTGCGTGTAATTAATGTTCGTCGATTTTAAGGCGGGTTTTACACACGAGGTATGGAGGAGGTGAGACGTAAATGGTCTTGCCCCTACCTGAAGGTAGAGAGTGAGGATCGAACCACTCCTTAAAAAATACAAAATGGAGCAACTGTACAACTTGCAGAGAAAAGTCTGACGTGTTAATCACTGTACAAAGATGTGTATTTCCATGTCTTATAAAATCTTCTCGATGAGTAGTATTAGGTACAATAGAAGTAACACGTGAATTGTAATTCAGGACCACTGAATTACTTGAAAATAGAAATTAACCACGGTTTTCATGATGTTAGCGTACTTCTATCTGCGTGTGTAAAATCTTCTAAACAAATCTCGGGAACAATTTTGGATCGAATGGAAACACAAATCACATTTTTAGGACACAAGTAGCATTGTATTGTTCTCTTACAAACTTTAATATCAAGATTACGTAAGCATGTTCAGAACCCGTCTTATGATTCTTCTGCACAAAGCATTATATGGATTAGCATAGCGTACTTTATCTGCATTTAAAATTACTAGAATCCTAACTTATCATAATTCTTTCAATCACTTGCAAAGTCTTCACAAAGGTCTCCTAAAGACGTAAAGCTTGACTTTCACGCCACTAAATAAGCCAAGGTTTGGGCTTAAAGTTTGACGTTAGATGAGAAGCCAAAAAAATGAGATAAGGCGCGATAAGTTGGGTAAAATAATTTTTTTTATATGGAATGAAAATATTATATGTAAATATAGTTTTTTTAAATGTATAACACTTCTTGTAAATTCAATATATTTAAAATACGATATAAACATAATAATTTATAAATATTTTCATACTTTTGTCGTCTTTAATCGCGCATTAAAAACAATGTGCAGCTACGCCTCACACAAAAGCTCAAAACTTGACCATACCGCCGCGCCACACCTCATACTATCCACTCATTTTAAAGAATCTCAAGTGGGAATCATAGAAACAATGCTTGGTGGTCAGACACACTATGATTGGCGGAAGATATGTGTCATCAATCAAGGGTTGTGAATGAGTAAAAACGGTTATTTATCAATTAAGAGTCGAAATAAAAGGATATCAAGTGGGAATTAAGCTTCACAAGGCCTATAAAAGCCCCTCAAGTCACAGAAGTTTTTATCTAGTGTAGGTTAGTTTAGGTAAATTAGCTTATAGCTTTTCAATTGAGCTAAATGTATTTTCAGTTTTCTTAAACCTTTGTAATCATTCTCTGTTGAAGATAATACCTATATTGCTATTAGAACCAAATTAACAATAATAAGAAAATATAAAGTATAGATATGATACCGAAAACCTTCTGAATACAAGTACTCGAAAAAAACATACAAAGAAATGTTGAGGCCTATGATGCTTCCACTTTTTTTAAGAAAAATTCGTCTTCTCCACGATGATTGAGAATCGTAGATGTCTATTTCTCAGAATATAACAACGAAAGATAATCCCGTTTAGCACGAACGGATTATCTAGGCGAACCAACATGTGCCTTCCCTCTATTACGAACAAGATACACAATGTAAACGATAACAAAAGGAGATGAGTGATTGATTTGTGTGTTTTTCCAGTGGTATGTGTTGGGAAATTAAGGTTGTTAGATTTCCGTTTAATATATATTTATTCCATAAATATGCTAAGTGTTGTAAACTTTCATGTGCCTAGGTGACATGAAAGTATTGAAAGTCTGATAGACGTTCTGACCTTTGAGAGCAATCACATAGAAGTTCAAGTCAGAGACATCCTCAAAGAAGTCGAAGATTACTTGAAGACATACTCATCAGCTGTGATGGATTAGAACTGTGATGTATCCTGCACTCTCAGTGGTTGAGTGTTACAAGGGGTGGCAGTACCCTGATAACACTCTGTACCCTTTGAGAATCTTGATAGTTGTAAGTTTAGGTAGTATAAAAGACGATTACGATTTAGGAAAACCATAAGTGTATTTAAAACCACGAGTTCGTTGTAGACGAGGAGAAGGTAAGGTCAATGGATACGAATTTGGAGAATTATGTTCTTGGGAAACAAAGATTAAATTAATAATACGAAGCTACACTAAGATGGCTAAAAACTAAGACAGAATACGCTTCACGCAAATCGAGAATAAAATAATAAAAAGTTCAAATTTTTTTAATATTTCTAAACTAATTAATTTTAACCTAATTAAAACAAAAATGAAAATAGGAAATGATAAAAACCCTTAATGAAAAAAAACCAGCTAGGCTTAATGGGCTTTTTGGCCCATTAAGAAAAATATTTGGAAAACAGAAATGTAAAAACACTACTTGACCCAATATTTGATTTTAAACAACTTTTTCCAAAGGTCCAAAGGCTTGTTCCTTACCAATAAGCCATAAATAAGAAATAAGCACTCTTATTGGGCCTAATAAGCCAAATAAGCAAAATACTAATTGTTGTAAACTGATTTTTGGTAGAGAAGCTTCTTTTGGGCTATATAAGCAAAATCTACAAAAAAATATCAAAAGAATATCAGGCTTATAAAAAAATAAGCTATAAGCTATAATCAATAAGCCAAAAAGCGTATTGCCCAACCTTATAAGCTGATACTTGACAAGCCTAGCTAAATTTGCCTTAAAAGACTTTACAAAAAAAAATTCTGGAAAAACTTTTGAAATAAGATTAAATCAAATAAGTTAAGTATTTCTACTACACGATAAAATAGACGTGTTTTGGTTTTACTTAACCTCAAGGCTTGAAACTTGTCCCAAAACTTTAAGAATGAAAAAATAAGGACACATGAACAATAAAACTTGAAATAAGCTGACTATAAAAAGCTAAAAATGGAAATAAGAAATTAAAATAAGCTAAAAAGTTTGAGTTTTCTAGTAAAATATAAAGGAAAAATGCTATAAAGCATGAAATAAGCGAGATGGTGAAAATAAAGGACAAAGGTTACAAAAAGTAAGTTGTGAAAGTTAACTATAAGCTGGAATTTCAAAATAAGCTAAAAACAGGCTTATGGCCACTTTTGTACGAATTAGAATAAAAGAAAGAGAAAGCACCCTTTAGGACAGAAAAGTCCCAAGGGCAAACTGGTATGGTTGTGTGTGTATGAGGAAGAGGTCTAAGGTTCGAGTCCTTAGATGCTCTTTTTTTTCTTGTTTATTTTTTGGATGCCACAATAAGCCCAATATAAGCAGTTGGCTTATATGGGGGTTAGTACGAAACAAATAAGCCACAAACAATCACGCTACAAACATAGAAGCAAGAATAAACCAAATGCAATAAAAATGAACTTTAGCTACACTGGCAACTTGCAACTTACCTTGTTTTAGTCCTTTAGGTGAATTTTCCTTATCAAATAACATGAGAATAAGCAGCAAAATACCAAAGTAACCTTAAACAGATGAAGAGGATGATCTAAACTACTAGAATTCCAAATATTTAATCCTAAATCCTAAAATCCTAGCAGATTATGCAGCTGATATGTTAGACTCAAAATATGCACAAGTTTGTTCAACTTTTTCACACAAATCAAACTTAACAAGGTTTATACACCCTTAGACCTATATGATAACCTAAACATATCAGACAAAGCATAAACAATAAATTATAAACACAACATATCAGACAAAAAGGAAAAAATATATCCTATGATTTCTATCAAACAAAATTTGATAAAAACATGAAAATCATTTTTAACACTAAAACATTGGAAATTAAAGATGATTTAAATCATTTTAACCTTAATTAAACTTACTGCATAAGCTAAAACTTCTAAAGAATAATTCTAACTAGATTCTACCCTTGACCCAAACACCACTTTTGGTGCAAGTCACAACAATTAACCAAGAAAAAAGCAATATTAAGCTAAGACAAGGCAAGATAAAAACTCAAAAAGGTAAACACGCGTATAAGACAAGAATTTAAGCAATAACATCTGAAAAATAAGCAGGCATAAGCTGTCGAGTCACATAAATTATTCTAGGATAAAAATAAGACAAAGGGACAGTTCAAAGCTTACAGGATGTTGATTCACATCCAAACAAAAAGAATAAGTTGATGTAGCCTTTTAAGCTTAATAGAGCTTATAGAGCTTATAGAAAGAGCTTATGGTCTTATAAGACCACAACAATCCCAAATTAAGAAATAAATGGAGATATATCTTTGACTTTTGGACCTGTAAAATAAGAAGCAACAAATATAAAAGGTAAAGGAGCACAAGGTTATAACTAATAAGCTCAACTTATTAAATAAGATGGCTTATTGAGATTATACCTAATAAATATTAGACTAGACTAAAAACTTTGGAAAAGGATTTTTTAATAAGAAAATAAATAGACATAAGGTAACATTAACTTATAAGCTAAATCTACAAGCTTATATTGTCAGTATAAGCTCAAAATTTAGCTTATAACCCTGTGGTTTGATGTGTGGGAAAAGTGTCGGTGTATTTTAATATAATACGCTATAGAGCAAATTAAGGAAATTACCTTTAGGAAAAAGTAATAATCCAAAATAAGCTAAAGAGGGATTAATTAAACACGAGAGTGATCCCGGTTCGTTGTACACGAAAAAATTGTGAATTTGAGACTTTCTTTTTGATATGGACAATCGATTCGAATTGGGTTCGGTTTTTATCTATAAATCCTACGAATTTTAAAAGTGCATGAACCATTACCCCGTAATAAATCTAAACGACGAATTTAAACTATATTAGTTTTTTTCTTTTTTTTACTTTTTATTTTAACAAAATATTTCAACAATATTAATTTTAAAAGTAATTAAATATATTTTTTTTATTTTAAAACTTTATTTATTTATTTATTTTTTAAAATCTAATAATTAGAGCCTAATCAATAAAAACTATTATTAATTAAAAGTATATTTATTTTTTTCTTTAACTTTAATATTAAACTTACTAAAAAACGTTTATAAGCTGAAAATGAATGTTATCAAAACGTAATATAAATGAACAAAGCAGTAATTAAACTAAAAGATCATTGAGTTCAGATGGTTAAGGCGTAGGCCTGTTGAGGGGGAGGTCACGAGTTCGAAACCTCTGAAGGATAAATATTTTGCAATTTGTTTATTTTGTGACAGTTAAGAAGCAATATTTCACTACTTCAGTACGTTATACAAGTGAATAACCACACAGTAATATGAGTAAATACAAAACTCACAAGATTAAACGAATAATCAACAGCTAACTAAGCCCAATTACACAATTCGACATCACAAAGCAAACTTCATAACATTCAGTCCAAAGAACAATATAATAAACATTCAACAACTATTTAAAAGAAGTAGAACAAATCACAGCTTATTACCAATTCTAAAACTAAATAGAAATATCAACTATCACAAAATGAATCACAAACAAATCAGTTATATTAAACTGATTAAGCTGAGAAAGCAATTAAATCAGCAGCATATGCAAACTAAATATGAAAACCACATTGACAGAATTCAACAGTAGTTATATAACTAACATTCAGGCAACCTAAATGTTGGAAATACGTTTTGTGTATTAAGAAAGTCTCGGTCACTCCATCAATATAGTTATAGGCTCGTAGTATTGTTTATGTAATACTTATGTTTAGCCCGACCCATGAGCATGTTCATGGGTCGGAGGCCCAAGTCCACTTAAAGACTTGGGTATATAAACCCCTTTCCACCATGGAAAGGGGTGTTGGTTGTTTTATCATTTCACACATTAATACAGTTTCTTTGTTTCTCTCTCTACTCTCTCTCTCTAGAATAACAACAACCCTCTTGATTAGTTATAAGATTATCACGATTCTACAATTGGTAACAAGAGCCATGGGATGATATAAGGTTTTTGTTGTGTTAGTTTTTAGTTTTCATACTATTTTAATCAAGATATATCCGTGTTTTCAAATTTTTTTGTGTTTTTCACCACAAAATATTTACTACAAATTGCCTACATAGTTGTGGTAGGAACTTGTGTTATTCATATTGGTGATTTTCATAAAAAAGTTGGAATTTTTGGCTTGATTTTTGGGTAAAACTTAAAAATTCAAAATTTTGCTTATAGGGGTTATAAGGGTTTTTAGTTATCGGAATACAAGGGTTTTACATTATTCAGGATAAGAGGTCTAAAAAGTGTATTCCAGATAAGACGTATTCAGGATAAGAAGTCTGAACGAATTTTTCCGGATAAGTGGTCTACAAGTTATTCCGGATAAGAAGTATTCAGGATAAGAGTCTGAAAGATTTTTTTCCGGATAAGTGGTCTGCAAGTTATTTCGGATACGAAGTATTCAGGATAAGATTCTGAAAGAATTATTCCAGATAAGAGGTCTGCAAGTTATTTCGGATAAGCTGAAGTAGTAATTCCGGATAAGAAGGCTAAGCCATATTCCGGATAAGCAGAAGTTGTGATTCCGGATAAGAGGACTGATCCATATTCCAGATAAGCAGAAATTGTGATTCCGGATAAGAGGATTGAGCCATATTCCGGATAAGCAGAAATTGTCATTCAGGATAAGAAGACTGACCCATAATCCGGATAAGCAGAAGGAATTCCGGATAAGAAGATTGAGCCATATTCCGGATAAGCAGAAGTTGTCATTCAGGATAAGAAGACTGACCCATATTCCGGATAAACAGAAGGAATTCCGGATAAGAAGATTGACGCCATATTATGGATAAGATCTTCTATACAGATTCCGAATAGTGGTCAGAACTTGTATTCAGGATAAGCTTCAGATTTCTAAATCAACTCACAACAAATTTCATAACCTTATTTCATTGCTCGATCAAAAAGATAATCTTTTTTCAATCAAGTGTTCAAAAAATGAATCCTCATTCATTCATGCCTACTTTGACATCACTTACTGATATTTCAATCATTTCGGGTACCGACACTCGCCCATCGTTGCTCATCAAAGACTTATTTGAAGCATGACAAGGTCGCATGAAAACTTACATCATGGGTAAACCCAATGGTAGACTTATGCTTCAATCCATTGAAAAAGGTCCACTAGATTGGGGAGAAGTTACTGTCAACAATGTGACGCGGACAAGATTTTATCATGAGTTACCGGATGCTAACAAACTCATTGCCGATGTAGATAAAAGGGTCGTTCGGACAATACTTCAAGCTCTTCCACCCGATATCTATAGAATGGTAAGTGAACACACAGTGGCAAAGGATCTTTGGGATCGATTAGTTGTTTTGTTACAAGGGACCTCTCTAACTAAGCAAGAACGAGAGTGTCAATTGTATGACTTGTTTGATAGGTTTACATACATTCCAGGGGAAACTCTTCACGATTACTACTCGCGTTTCACTACTTTGATGAATGATATGAACGTGTATAATCTAAGGATTGCTCAGTTTCAACTAAACACAAAGTTCTTGAACACGTTACCCCAAGAATGGAGTCAATATGTCACCGATGTTAAGATGATTCGAGATTTGCACAAGTCAAATTTAGATCAACTCTATGCTTTCTTGCAACAACACGAGAAGCCACGTGATCTAAAAACGCATCTCTCAGGGATCTTATCAAGAACCATTGGCATTAATGGCAAATCATCCAACATTGTCATATCACAACTCTCCATTTGCTTTGGGACACCAATCTTCCTATCAACCATTGTATCAAACACCAAGCTTCCCACAGTATTCGATCTTGCCACAACCGCCTACATCTTATCACCAACAATACAAGCAACCAGCAACATCATCACAAGGAGACTCACATCAGGTACCTTATGCTTCACAACAGTATTCACCTTATCAACCTCCAACAAACCCTGCCATCACCTATCAACAACATGAGGCTCCTCAACCCCATTACTCACAACATGTTCATTCAAATCAGCTTGTAGCTCAATCAGCACCAGCATTCTATTGTGATGATGAGATTCATGTCCCTGAGTTTAGACAAGGGGATAATCCTACTGATATACTTGCTCAAATGTCTGCTTACCTCACTCAAACATTGAACAAACGAGGTTACAGAGGACCAGCTCCAACAAACAATCAGTTGAGGAACTCTTCTAACTCTAGACAACAAGCTACCATTCAAGATAGCAGAGTAATGGCGCAACTAATTCAGGGGAGACCAAGTTCATCTAATGCTGGTGCACGTCCCTCTAACACTGCTACTACAAGGGGTAATAACACTGGCAAAATGAAGATGATTATATGTTATAACTGCAAAGGGGAAGGGCACATGGCTCGAGAGTGTAAGCAGCCCAAGAGGAAAAGGGATAGCACATGGTTTCAGGAGAAGATCTACTTGGTGAATGCTCAAGCCCAAGGACGTGAGCTCGATGAAGAAGAGTTAGCATTTCTCGCAGATCCGGGAGTTGCGGACACTGACGGTCTCACAGCAGCCATCACAAACAATGTCGCATATCAATGTGATGATCTCGATGCATACGACTCTGACTGTGATGATCTCAATACCGCCAAGGCAGCTCTCATGGAAAATCTTTCACTTTATGAAGCTGACACAATTTCTGAGGTACCAAATATTGCTACGGATACTAGTATTGTACCTTATCAAGTTGAGAAAGTGTCTGCGTATCCGGAACATCCTCCGGTGGTTAGTAGCTCAAACGAGGAGACAAACAATGATAGCAATATCAATGCAAGTCCTCAGACTTTGAGTGAAACACAATCAGGAGCTATTACGTCTACAAAGTCGTTTGCTCAACAAGATTTGGTTATGGTGTCGGCATCTATGCTTAGCCAAATGAATAATGCGGTCCTTGAAACCCTCAGTGTTAATTAGACATTATCTGCCGAGCTTGCTTTGTATAAGGAAAAGGTTAACACCTTGGAATTAACTCCAGTGACCACTACCTTAACCAATCCTGAATTTGATAGGTTTAGGAAAGTCCAAATGGATAATTTGCTAGAAATTGAGAGTTTAAGAGCAAATCTTTCGAAAGAACTTAAAGAAAAAGAGTCAGTCGTTAATAATTTTCAAAAACTACAAATGGATTTCGAAATTCTCGAGTCTAAAAGGGTTGAAACGGAAATTAAGGCATCTAAGAAAGTTAAAAAGACTGAAATTTTGCTTTTAAAATAATACTCTGCTTCCCATTTAGTACACTTGTTTCATTCTTCTTTTCAAGAGTTCTGTTAATGCAAGTGATGCCTAAAAACATTATTAGTGTTAACTAATCGTTCTTAGTTTTGATCACAACAAACCATACAACACATTTAGTGTAAAACACAAAATGAATTATTTAACTAACACTATCATCAAGTTAATAATCATATCACTAACCTTTCTTAATCATACTTAGTGATCATCAAAATGATTATCCTTAAAACTCACTTTTGTTAATATGACAAAAGACTTTTTAATAAACTTTCTTTTTTAGAAAATGTTTTATTAAAATGGAAAATGAAAATTTGAAAATAGCATATTCCAAATGCTGTTAGAATATCCTTTGAAGGTTTCAAATACCTCAGATATTCCCACCCCACTAAAAGACAAAAAACAGAGCGGAGTCTAGTGGCGGTACCTTAAGTACCTACGCGGTACCTTAGCGATAAGGAACCGCGGGGTGAGATAAGGTACCGCGCACAGCTAGCCGTTATAGATCCGTTATAATTTGTCTCCTTTAAATAGTGGGTCAAATCTCATTTTCCAGTAAGCCTCTTGGACGTTTTTCTCAGCCCTCTTTCTATTTTCTATAGCATAATCATTAGTAAATGATCACTTAAATTGTTAAGAATGTTTACATATGATTATCCTCTTGATCCCCTCCTTTACCTTGTCCAATGAGAAGATCACTCACTCACTAGTGTTTTGATAAAGATGAATCTATGAGCTAGTCATATTCATCATGATACCCTTTTTGTTTTAGGTCAATCCAATGTATTTATGAATACTTGGACTAGTTGTGTTCATCCAAGTTATTTGTGGATACTTAGATTTGTTGTGTACATCCATTGCATATGTGTTTGCTTGGATTTGTGTTGTGTAAATCCAAGCTACATGTGTGTACTTGGATAAGTCTAGTTGAGTTGTAATATATTTGATTAGGAGTTCTCACTAAACTATAAAGTGATGTGGTTGTGTCTTGTGAGTTCTCACTAAACTTAAAAGTGATTAGTAGTTGTGTTGTGTGAAGTTCTCACTTAGCTTCAAAGTGAAGAGTCGTGAAGAGTTCTAGCTTTCGATTAGAACTCGACATCTAGCCTTGTGTCGTAAAATGGTGAAGTAGGCAACGTCGTGAAGATTGGTTCTACCTTAAGATTAGAACCCGACATCTAGCCTTGTTTCGTTAAATTGTGAAGTAGGCAACGTCGTGAAGATTGGTTCTACCTTAAGATTAGAACCCGACATCTAGCCTTGCGTCGTTAAATTGTGAAGTAGGCAACGTCGTGTAGATTGGTCCTAGCTAAAGATTAGGTCTCGACATTTAGCTTAGTGTCAGAAAATAATGCAAGCAACGATGTAAGGTTTTCTTCACCGAGAAGGGAGCTTGTGGATATAGTGGAAATCTCGAGTAGGTGTACTCGAGGAGTGGAGTAGAAACGAGGATAGAGCCTCGTTGTCGAACCACTATAAATCTTGGTGTCTTCCCACTAGGTTGTCTCCTTCCTTACTCTTTACTTATTTCATTATCATTATACTTACCTATTATCTTTGCTAGTGCATTTGAATTGAACCTAATCATTATGCAACTTAGCCTCAAGTAAAAGATAGTTTTGATACAAACCAAATTGAAAGTAATTTTAATTTGGTCACCAATCGAAGAGAAACTATTCAACCCCCCCCCCCCCCCTTTAGTTTCTACAATTGGTATCAGAGCTATGGTCACTCAAGATCTTTGAAGTATATTGTACTTTGAAACTTGGATCGATCCATTGTCTCCTCAAATTAGAAGGTCTAGTTGTACTAAAGTTTCTCTTTGGTCAAAACTATGTTTTCTTTGAAAATAGGTCTTTTAATTGATAATATTGCATCCCACTTAAGATTAGTAGCCTTTATGCATTTTAGATATACTCTTGAAATGTATCTACTAGTTTGCATCTTGCTTTGTGTAGGTACTCATGAAGATCAATTACTTAATTGGTTGTGGATTGAGTTACTTGCACTTGTAGAAGACTCATCTTCATTGATCTTTAACATCTTTGAATGATGATACCAAGATGATTGGGAATGATACTAGTCCTTGAATACTTAGCACTCATCATAGTCATTGATTGGGCATAGCACTTATTCCTTCATGGATTGCTCTTTGTGGCCAAGGTACGCTTTCGTTCTTTCACACGCCCTTTGATCATTCTTTTGATCATTACTTGACTATGTGCTTGTTCTCGGCATCCTTGCCTTGACATTTATTTGTGGTTTGTGCTTGTTTTCCTTTATCCTCTCAAACCTTCATTGCTTGGATACTTGACTCACTATGGTGATGTAGAGTGAGTTAGTAGAAGCTTAAAGTATCAAGCATGATTTCCATGGTTTGCACCGATACGGTTAGTAGGCCCTTTGTGGGAGAGAAAGTGAATTAATACCTTGCTCATATTTTGGTTTAGACTAAGACTATTATTGAAAGTGATCTTAGTCTATACTTGAATAATTGCTTTGTGCTTATTCATTACCAAAGCCGTTTAACATTTCGCCGGAAAGGCACGTCTTAAACCACTATATATGACACAAGCTCTTCGTTACAACTATTTAAAGATTGTCATTAATCCCTTGAGCATTGGTCCTAGTCTTGATTCACTTCCCTTGACTTCTCTCCACTTAGTCGTTTTGCTACGAGTAGTCGTTTGTCTGTTTCAGTTCTTTTCGATCTTGATTTAACTCGTAATTCTTCGTTAAGGCATATTGCTTAGTGTTATGATGATCCAATAATATTCTAAAAGGCTCATGATTTCATCTTAAGTATTTTAGAAAAACTTGTTTTTCAAAATTTGGCGTTTTTCATAGATAAAAACCTGTCTCTGTAGGCGGTTCCTTATCTAGGCGGCTCAAAGGCGCGGTACCTTATCGATAAGGTACCGCGGGCAGTAAGTTGAGTCAGAGCGCCAGTCTGATTATTTTATTCTTTTCAAACCCCTATCTCTCTCCCAAAAACACACAACGACGGTTTTCTTGTTTTTCCACCATTGTTGAAGCTTCCAAAACCTTCAATCACTCAAATTAATTGATTCCAAGTTGTGGGTTTCACTCATCCATCATCTAACATCAATTAATTGTAAGTACTTTCTTTCAATTTCATCTATTTTGTTCTAGGGTTCATCCTTTCATAATTGGGGATTTTTAAAATTGAAATTGAATTAAAACCTTAATAGGAATGTGGGTTGACATGGTTATTTTACTATGATTCCTTAGGTTCTTATTCATTACGATTTCACTAAAACCTACTTGTAGAACAAATCCGAATTTAGGCTAAATGATTTTGGTTGAATGATGGATTTGAGATGAACCCATGAACAAGTAGGTAATGACATTGTTAATGCTTACCTAAAAACCTTATTTTGAAAAACCAATGTTCTAATCCATTGTTGATCCAGCATAATTCATGTGTTCTTGGTTAATGATGGAATAGATGCATTGTGAACATGAGGATGTTATGGATTCAATCCTTTGTTTGTCAAGAAATTGATATAACACATTCTCATATTTTCAATTTTTGATTTTATTTCTCATATGAGTGATTGGAAAAATATTGTCTTATGTTTATTTTAGGTACTAATCATGCCTTCTCAATATCAAATAGATCATCAATACACTAGATAATACATGCCAAACCTCTCCCAAACCTATGCTTCCCCCCAACTTCAAAACGCTTTTCCATCCCTTTCCACTCGTTGTTTCCATGAGGGTAGAGTCGTTGACAAGGAAATAACGGGTTATGACTATATCCAATCTATGTCTGAGCTTTCGGGGTTTGATTGCTTGCTCAACATAGAAGAAGATATTTACCCCTTATTCCTTCTTGAATTCTTTAGTACCTACTCCATGCTTGAATACAATGGAGAAATTTTCATTCGTTTCATGTTGAATGATCAATTGATTCAATACTCCCTCGAAAACTTTGGTCATCTCGGTGTGCCATATGAAGGCACTTGTCGTTTTACGGATAAATGGAGACTTGATGCTCTCTCGGAATCCTTCGATAAACCTCCAAATGACCTCACCGAAATTGATCTAGAGTTCATCCTTGACATCATCTCGAAAGAGCGTGATGGAAACGTTGTGAGAAGCCTTCATTCAAATGTACGAAATGTGAATCGATATGAAGGGCTCTCTAGCGACCTTAAGGATTTTATGGTCCAATGGGCCAATATCCTTAGGGAGAATGTCTTTTGTCTTGGTGGAAACCGAGATCATATCCCGGCGTGTATGGTGCATATGTTGAGTTGCATCTTTACACCTACCAAGTACAACTTGGCATTCTATATCGCTCGACGAATCAATTATGCCCTTTCGAAGCCCAAAACAAACCTTCCCTATGCTATGCTTCTAACTCGCCTTTTCAAAAGGGTTGCTCATGATTTTTCCCACTTTGATCTTTCTCGCTTCTACCCGGTTCATCGGGTTATGTTGCCTATTCAAGAGGCATATGCAAGAAAGACAAGAAGTGATCGAGGATCGAGAAAATCTGATCATCAAGAGATGGATGATGAGGACATGGACATGCCAACAAGTGATGGTGATGGCATAGGTACTAGTTCTCATTTCCACTCTTCGAGTAATTCCCATCCATCCTCAAACCCATTCGAGGATGAATTTGAAGACTTAGCTCCTCCTCCTCATCATTCTAGTGAAGTACCGGAAGATCTCAATATGGAGCATCTTTACCGTGAAAACCTTAGAACTCGAGGGGAATTGCACGAACACCGGGTTGAATCAAGAAAAGGTTTCAAGTTCTTGGGGAATATGATCAAGGGATTGGGCAAATAGAGAAGGTGAAAGCTTTGAAGTATTTCAAAGAATACATGTTGGTAAACATGTAATGTTGAACAATTTTATTTTATCTTGGATGTGTATTAACTTATGATTGCATGTTTGAATTATCATTTATCTTGATCCTTAATGTTAATTATGCCATAATGTTAGTGATTTACATAGCTTTGTGCATCTTTGTGATAGTTAGCTTATTAGATTATGATCTGTAGTTAACTTTGGCTTGTAAATCTTTTGGGAAAAATTTGGGTTTATAAAAAACTGGGATGGGAAATTAATGAAAACCCTCTGGTCGCGGTTCCATATCAACCCGCGGTTCCTTATCGATAAGGTACCGCCGGTCCTAGATAAGGAACCGCCGGTCACTGTGCACGACAGCATATTTGCTTTACACTGTTTTCTTAAATCTGTGTAAACCTTGCATGATTTTCAGTAATAAACTGCACATTTCCTAAACTAGCTTACCTAAGTTCATTATTCACCTAAAATGATTTTAACCCATTACTAGTTTGGATCATCCCCTCACCCATTTAAACCCACCTTGTTTGCCATGTTCTTCACACATCAAACATACTTCCCTAAACCTTAAACCACCCTAAACAACCATGGTATGTACCAAAACCTCAAACACTTCCAAGACCTCCACCCCAAGGAAAACACTCAAAATAAGGATTAAGGTAGCCAAGCCTAACTCCTCACCTTTCCACACACCAAAGAATGAGATGGCTCCTATCCTCATTTCTTCATCACCTTTCCCACCTCTTGCACCATGCAAGACATCATCCACCCATGGTACTAACCACTCCATTGGTTCTACCTCCTCTTCATTCAACTCAAGAATGAATGAGCTCTCTTGACCCTTCACTCCAAGTGAACCCTTGGAAGTGACCACACAACCCCAACCAATCCAAAGCATTCCTTTTGTGAATGACTTTGATGACACTTTAGTGACTTCACCATTTACCCCTCACAACTCACCCATTTCACCAACCTTGGAGAATTTACCTCCACACTCACCCATTTCCCCTTTAGGGAACATGCCTCCACTTTCACCCACATCACCCTTGGAGAACATGCCTCCACCACCTCCACCCAACTCAAACATTCCAATTTTGGGTGTTCCACTTTCCCTCCTTTTGGGTGATCCATACTATGGGTTTCAACAAACTCATGGTCCTAGTTGTCCATGTTGTCTTTACAACCACTACATCATCCATAACCTTAGGATGGATATGTATGGACTACATAGGAGGTTGCAAGAGTTCTTGCTTGCCTTGTTCTCCATGCCTCCTCCTAGGAGATAAATGATGGAGTTTTCTTAATAAGAGTTTTCAACAAAACCAAGCCAAAGAAAACTACTTATCTAGATTTAATGTTAAGCTAGCTATGTATTAGTTAGTTTTTATTTGTCTTTGTACTTGCCTCCTTAATGAATGTTTCATGTTGTTGATCTATGAATTTAGCTTTGTGTGTTTCTATCCTTTTGTGCACACTAATCAACTTTAATTTGAAATTAAAATTGAACCTAAATCTATCACAACCTCTAAACTTGACTAAAATTGGTTCAAAATGATATCTAAATTATTTTGTCACCCTTTGTCAAGACATTCTTTGTGAATGTGTTGCTTTATGCAACCCTAGCATATTTTGGTGCTAATAGAGGTAAAATTCCAAGATTTGCAACTTTTTGAAAAAGTCTTAGTTTTTCCCAAAACCTAGGAAAAACATGGTTTCAAGTCCACTGGACGCGGTTCCTTAAAGTCCCGCGGTTCCTTAGCGATATGGAACCGCCGGTCCCTATAAGGTACCGCGGACAGTAAGTGGCTTTTGACGAATTTTTGGTCAAAACTTTTAAAACCCTATACCCTGTCAAGATTCCTTGTTTACTCAAATTGACTAAACATTTCTTGACACTACACATTTTGTATTCAAATCCTTACCTTGATTACATTTTACTTATACCCCAACCTTGAGATTTCATTCTCACACCTTCCCAACCTTGAGATTACATTCTCACACCTTCCCAACCTTGAGAACTCATTCTCACATAACCTTGAGATTTCATTATCACACTCTCACAATGCCTAACTCCTACATTCCTAACCTTGACATTTCTTTGTCACAACCCTACTCACCCAAAGCTTCCTCATCCAAGCTTTCAAAGAAACCGAAAATCTTGGTTCGACCTATTTCGGTTAAGAAGAATGAACCATCTTCGTCCAAACAACCCAAAAACCCTACCTTCTCTCCAATCAAGTATTGGAACGAGACTTATACCATAAACCCCATCACCGGAGCAAAAGAAAATGTTCCCCCACCACCACAATCCTTCAACACCCCTCAACTAAATGACCTTTCAACCTTCCCAAACCTCACAAGGCATTATGAAAACCTTCCCAAACCCATTACCCCACCACCACCAAACCCTAAGTTTGATGTCATACCCCCATCAAACGATTTTGTGTTGCATCATGGATTCTCGTGTAATTGTTGCCGATTTCAACAAATTGAACTTGCTCATGTGTATGAGAAGTTGAATTTTCTTGAATTCCTCCTCACTCGACCTCCTCTTTCAAGTTTTCGTTCCGGTGGATAAAACTTCGAATGATGCATCGTCGTCTTTTTAGTCTTCTATTTTTTTTAAGCAATCTTGGAAAATATCACTATTAGACTAGCCTATGCTTAGTGGTTTATTTTCCATATTTATTGCTTTTAGATAATCATATTGTGTGTATGACTATCTTCTTTGTTGTGTCTTTTTCCCTTTATGTAACCTTTGTGTTGTTTGTGTGTTATTTCATTAGTTCTATTTCGAGTTGATCATGGTTAATTTTTACAATTGCTTATGGGTGATTCCATCAATTCTAAACTTTAACTCATTGACAAGCTTATTATCTTCATAGGATTGAAGTTTGATTTTGTCAATTACCTCTTTGGACATACTTAGCAAAATACTTGCTTCTAATTTGAGATTTCTTCTCTCTCTCTCTCTCAAGTTACTTAGTAGGTAGTGATCATATATACATTGGTATTTCTTTCCTTTCTACTAACCTTTGTGTAGCATGTCACCTTAGCTCACAAACTTGGTGCCCCAAGCAAGGGGGAGCAACTACCAAGGGGGAGCTACTAGCAAAGTTCGACGTTCTTCAAAGACTTATGCTAACCTTTTTGCTACGACAAAGGGGGAGAAATGATAGTGATAAACTAGTTAATAATTCCATATTTTGTGTTTCTACGTAAATGAGTTTATCGTTTGTCGTAATCAAAAAGGGGGAGATTGTTAATGCAAGTGATGCCTAAAAACATTATTAGTGTTAACTAATCTTTCTTAGTTTTGATCACAACAAACCATACAACACATTTAGTGTAAAACACAAAATGAATTATTTAACTAACACTATCATCAAGGTAATAATCATATCACTAACCTTTCTTAATCATACTTAGTGATCATCAAAATGATTATCCTTAAAACTCACTTTTGTTAATATGACAAAAGACTTTTTAATAAACTTTCTTTTTTAGAAAATGTTTTATTAAAATGGAAAATGAAAATTTGAAAATAGCATATTCCAAATGCTGTTAGAATATCCTTTGAAGGTTTCAAATACCTCAGATATTCCCACCCCACTAAAAGACAAAAAACGGAGCGGAGTATAGTGGCGGTACCTTAAGTACCTACGCGGTACCTTAGCGATAAGGAACCGCGGGGTGAGATAAGGTACCGCGCACAGCTAGCCATTATAGATTCGTTATACTTTGTCTCCTTTAAATAGTGGGTCAAATCTCATTTTCCAGTAAGCCTCTTGGACGTTTTTCTCAGCCCTCTTTCTATTTTCTATAGCATAATCATTAGTAAATGATCACTTAAATTGTTAAGGATGTTTACATATGATTATCCTCTTGATCCCCTCCTTTACCTTGTCCAATGAGAAGATCACTCACTCACTAGTGTTTTGATAAAGATGAATCTATGAGCTAGTCATATTCATCATGATACCCTTTTTGTTTTAGGTCAATCCAAGGTATTTATGAATACTTGGATTAGTTGTGTTCATCCAAGTTATTTGTGGATACTTGGATTTGTTGTGTACATCCATTGCATATGTGTTTGCTTGGATTTGTGTTGTGTAAATCCAAGCTACATGTGTGTACTTGGATAAGTCTAGTTGAGTTGTAATAGATTTGATTAGGAGTTCTCACTAAAATATAAAGTGATGTGGTTGTGTCTTGTGAGTTCTCACTAAATTTAAAAGTGATTAGTAGTTATGTTGTGTGAAGTTCTCACTTAGCTTCAAAGTGAAGAGTCGTGAAGATTGGTTCTAGCTTTCGATTAGAACTCGACATCTAGCCGTGTGTCGTAAAATGGTGAAGTAGGCAATGTTGTGAAGATTGGTTTTACCTTTAGATTAGAACCCGACATCTAGCCTTGTGTCGTTAAATTGTGAAGTAGGCAACGTCGTGAAGATTGGTTCTACCTTAAGATTAGAACCCGACATCTAGCCTTGTGTCGTTAAATTGTGAAGTAGGCAACGTCGTGTAGATTGGTCCTAGCTAAAGATTAGGTCTCGACATTTAGCTTAGTGTCGGAAAATAATGTAAGTAACGATGTAAGGTTTTCTCCGCCGAGAAGGGAGCTTGTGGATATAGTGGAAATCTTGAGTAGGTGTACTCGAGGAGTGGAGTAGAAACGAGGATAGAGCCTCGTTGTCGAACCACTATAAATCTTGGTGTCTTCCCACTAGCTTGTCTCTTTCCTTACTCTTTACTTATTTCATTATCATTATACTTACCTATTATCTTTGCTAGTGCATTTGAATTGAACCTAATCATTATGCAACTTAGCCTCAAGTAAAATATAGTTTTGATACAAACCAAATTAAAAGTAATTTTAATTTGGTCACCAATCGAAGAGAAACTATTCAACCCCCCCCCCCCCCCCCCCCCCTTCTAGTTTCTACAAGTTCAATCTATCGCGTCTAATAGACCTACCACCTAACCCGGGATATGCAAAGCAAGCTTTTAACCACAACCTACGACTTTATGATGCAACCAAGTTAGGATTGGTCTTAGATCCGATTGTGTTTTTAAATGAATCTGAGAGCATGTCGCTACATGAAGAGAATCGGGTAAAAGTAATTTTTACATATCCTGAGTATGATTATGCACAACTTAATGCAACATATGCCAAAATAGATCTTAGAACTCGCTTTAATATGCAAAAGGATTTTATCCATACACCAGCTTACATGCCTACTAGAGAAAGCCTTAGTATACTTCCTACACTTGTGAATTCGGACGAACCTAAGGAAATTCCTAAGAATCTTCCACCGATAAGTACGATATTGCTAAGCTTGGAAGAGATTCAGCGATACCTAACCGAGTTTGACAAGGTCATCCTGGAATGTACGACTTCAACGGCTCAAACCGCTGGAGAATGGGCTTTCGAACACATGAAAACGGTGTTTGAGAAAGAGATCGTTCCGTTTGTAGACAATATTAAAGAGGGATTTTACGATCTTGCGAAAAATCTTAGTTTCGAAATGGGTGAAGTTCGAAAAGTTTTCTATGAAATGGATGATGCTTATGAACAACATTTAATTGAGATAGAAAAGATTTTGTCCGAATATGACCGATTCTTAGAACATATAGTGTCTCTCAAAGTGATGCAAGTTGTTACTATTGAATTTTCTTTTGTAATGACATCTTCTATGAATAAATGTGATGATGTGCATGATATATCTGTGGATATTGTTGAACCTGTGAATAATGTAGATAATCATTCTTGTTATGAATCTAACGCTGAATTTTTAAAGCTTCAAGATTCTTATAACTCACTTTCAAAACGTTTTGATGAGCTTCAACAACATTGTATATCTCTTGAAATTGAAAATCAATCTAAAAATGAAACTCTTTCAAAAACAAATGATTGTGAAAACTCCGTTAAGACTAGTGACAAGATGATTCAGGTGGTTCAGGCATTAGAGGAAGAAATTATGAGACTTAAGAGAGAATCCGTAGCAGAGAATTTGGAACTAGAGGCTGGAAAGATTAAAAATCATGCCCTAGAAGATAGAATTACTTCTATGCTAGGGAGTTTGATAAAGTAAAGCAGGGTTTTTCACAAATTTATGGTTGACCAACTGAACCATAAGTGTTAGGAAATCTCTAACATAAATATTCAACTCATAGACAAAAACATGGTTTTGGCTGAATTAAAGGAGACACTTTAACTCAAAGGACAAGAAGTTGTTGATAATCCAGCTACAATCTCTGCCCCGACCTCTAGTGCTCCAAAAACCAACAAGGTGGTGATCACTAGAACCCGTATAATAAGAACAACCCACTATCATATAAGTGGTATATGGAGCATGCAGTTAAGCACGCGGATCTTGCTAGGGAGGTGGTAGATGATCTCTATGAAATTGATCCTATGAATAGTCACTATTAATCTGCTCATGCTTACATTGAGAAGGTACAACAATGCTTAGAGCATTTGAAGTACATTGGACAACCGGGTTCTGCACCACTTAAACAACAAACCACCACCATTGCAATGACCCCATTCAATAAGAAACCAGGATCTTAGCCTATATTAAACACACCTATTGATGAGATGGCATTTATACATGATCTCATCGTTCTTTTCGGGCTTTTAATGCATAAAAATGTCATAAAATACCATATATATGCTTGTGTTTGTTTACTTGTGTATTTTAGGTATGGATATCGTGAAAAAGACAAAAGATCACAAGATACAAGGAAAAACGGACACGAGAAACAAAGCCGTACAAAGAACCGGGCCCTAGATCATGGAATATTCAACATTTATCCTTGAAGACTTAAAGATGTGCAAGTTTGATCCTCAATGAATGAAGAAATGACACTTAAAACCCTTGTATATTAATAATTACAAGTTTGGTCCCTTAAGTTTGTCAAAATTACACAAAAGGTCCTTCAACTTTGAAACAATGGCAAGATTAGTCCCTCAACAATTTCAAATTGCCAATTATGGTCCCTCATGAAGCCAAAGATACATTGAAGACCTTTGAAGATCAACATTGTTCAAAATCAGCCCTTGAAATATCTCAAAATGACAAAAACAACACTTGTAAACCTTTTTCCAAAAGTTTGTGCCAAAACTGCCAAGTTGGGAAAGTTAAAAACAAAGGAAACACGTTTTATTTTCAAAATAAACTTGCTATACAACTTTCCCCAAAACACAAGGACCAAAACTGCCAAATCCCAAAGTTTGAATTCCTAAACATGCGGGAAACAATTACTGTTTGGATTTTTACCAGCCAAGAACACCTTTTACCCAGGTTTAAAAAAGAGGAAAACAAAGGGGAAATCAAAATTGGTTATACCCACGTGTGATTCACATCACCTCAATCACATCCCACACCAAAAACCCAAAATCCCACTACTAGAATGATACCCCCATCCCCACTCACAACACGACACCTGGCATTTGATCATGACTTGGCAAAATCAATGGCTGCAAATCATTACTTGGTCCCTAAGCACTCAACAAACATCCAGGATTCAACCAAAACAGCTGGCAACACACTTAGAAGGTTCTGCAGGGATAGAATAGGAATTTCAGTTGCTAGGGTTTGTGAATAGTGTTTAGCCAGGCATTTGCCTATAAAAGGAGACCTCAACATGTGAGAGTCCCTTTGTTCCAGTTTTAGGCTATCAATCTTTGTAATTCCTTTTTAAGTTTAATAAAATTTGAATTTCTGAAAATTTTGAATTCTCTTTTTGATTTGATTAAAAGTTGGTGTTAGAATAGCCTATCTGAGTTCCATTTGATTGTTAAGACCTTCCTTAATCTTGTGGTTAAGGCACGTCTTAGTTCATAAGGTTTTCAAGGTTCAAAGGCCTTGAAATCCTAGTTTCTGATTTTGCTATATTTGTGTACTAACCCTTAGCCATAAGCTATAAGCTCTTGCAAGCTTGTTGACACCAAGCTTGTGAAGGGATTAGAGCCCTTGGTTGAGTTGTTTGCTGCTTGTGTTGAAGAAATCAAGTCCTTGAGGTTCTACTTTGAACCATCAACCAAGGCAGTCTTGCATCTCCTTTGTTGAAGTACCTTGGTCCTGTTCTAGTTGTTGAACAAGGTCCAAGGAGCATAGCTGGCCCTCCTAGGATTTTGTGGAGGGCAGGTATAATCTCTTGTTAAGATTCATCTAAAAATTTCATGTTTATGTCTGTTTTAGATTTGGTGCTTTGATTTTGTGTTCTTGTGTTTGTACTGGTAATTTTTGAGTTTGATTCTTTTAGTTGGTGTCTAGTAAGTGTTTTTGATCATTAAAATCAGTAGGTTATTAGTAGAAATCACAAGTTTCTTTGTTAAGTAGTTGATTAAGGGGTTTTTGGATTAACTGCATAAGTTGGTATTGTGGCTTGTTAAGTTGAGGTATTGTGTTTGCAAGTGTTGGTATCTGTTATTTGGGTGCTATTGTTCAGCTGTTTACAGGTTTGAGGGTTTGAAACACATAGATTCATAAAATAGGGTATAAAATCTTGGATACTTGGTAAAATTGGCTAGGATTTTGAGGACACCTAGATCTAAGCTTAGGCTAGGGCTAACAAGTGCTAAACCTTAGTTAATTACACCAGGGAAAGAGATTTGACTGCTTGAAATTGGATCTAGTGTCAAATAGATCAGCAAACCTTGTCTGCATATTGTTCATTGTTCATCAGTAATTATTTATGCTTAGATCTTGTTGTTTACTTTGATTCAGTGTTTAATTCAAGTTGCTTTGTGTTTATTCATAGTTTATATAGCTTATGTGTGCATCCTGTTAAGTTTGGTTGGCTTATTCTTGCTAAATCTGCTTCTTAAGTGCATAACTGCTTATTGTCATGTCTGTGTGGTATCTGGTAACTGTTTGATCATTTGTGGCTTATTGTGTGAACCAAATTGTGATTTTCTTGTTGCTATTGACTCCTTGTGATTCACTGATCACAAGGGTGACCTTGTTTCCAATTGAATCTAACTAGAACTCTCTAAAAAGCTCAGTCAAATAGTCAAAGCAGTGGGAACTCCTTTCCCCTGCTGGTTACCATTGCTAGTGTAATATTGGGTTCAGCTTATCAATAAGCTATAATAGCTTATTTTAACCAGCAAAAACTTGGATTTTGTAATAGGTGCTCATTATTTGACCCATTTGTTCATACTGGAGCATTTGGTGGGTTGACTTTAGGGTTTGATTAGAAAACCAACTTCATTGACTTTTTCATAAGTTCATAAGTGCTTATTCTGGCTTATTGGTTGTGCTTATTGGAATTTTGTTGATTGATTTGGCTTATTGAGTCCATTTGTAATCTTTTGCAAGTTGAATCAAGTCCTGAGGTGCCTTATTTCTCAAAAACGACTATTTTGTCTTTTAGTAAAAAAATTCTTTGCTTATTTCTGGCTTATTGAGTGTGCTTTTTAAAAATTTCTTTTTACAGATCTCATAAGCATCTCAAAAGAAGGTTGTGTGTCAAATTAGAGCTTATGGCATTAGCTTATTGCTTAATGGGCTGAAAAGCCTAATAAGAATAAGTTGTGTACTTAATAAGCTGTGATAAGCTCACATTCAGCTTTTGGACCTTTAGAGTTTTGTGCTTAGAATCAAATTTTGAGTCAGATAGGGCTTTTCCAAGTCAATTGGGTCAAGTTTGACTTTTTGGGCCCAAAAGCCCATTAAGGTTGACTGTTTTTGGTTTTGGCCCATTTGAGGGCCCAATAGGGGTATTCTGGTCATTTCACTTTGATTTTCTGATTACTTAGGTTAAAATAAACTAGTTTGCATGTTTTTAGAATTTTTTATAATTTTTGGATTTTTAATATTATTTTATTATTATTTTTCAAATTTCACATTTTCCAACTTTTTACATTTTTCTTAGCTTTATTACATTAAAATAGGAATTTAGCAACTTTTAGAATAATTTTATCACTTTTAGATTAATTGTTATAATTATTTTAAGTTTTAATAGTTTTTAAATCATTTTAAATAGTTTTGTTAGTTTAAAAATTTCTAAAAAATAGTTTTTAATCTTTTTAGGTCATTTTAGAGGTTTACCAATTGAAATATCTTTATTTGGGCTTTTTGATAATTTATTTGATTTTTAGGGCTTTAATTAGCATTTAAAAATTGAACATTTAATTATTTAAATGGTTTGAAAAAGTTTTGATCATTGGTAAACTCTTAGTTTATTTATTTTGATTTTTGGTGAATTTTTGGTAATTTTTAGAATTAATTTTTATTTTTGTAGTTTTTACGGTTTTACGTTTTGTCATCGTAGTATAATTTTCACGTCTTCGTCATCTTCTTTTCTCATCCCCTTTTAAACCAATTATTAATCACAAACATTTAACAAGTTTTTCACACACATATACCTCCTTGGGAAACGAACTTCATATGGGTCATTAGTGCTTGATTTTCCTAAATCATCACTTAATACTTACCGCTTTTACGCACCTTTTCCTAAAGGTTGTAATTTACCACAATCATTTTGGCGCCGCTGCCGGGGAGGTGTGTGGTGATTAATTTGTATTGTTGTTTTTAATATTAACCAAAATAGTATTTGTATTAGTAGAACTCTACTAATAGTATTATCGGTTTTCTTTGTTTTTCTTGTAAAAATATTATTACTATATTGTATTAAGTATCACAACAAATAAACAATATCTCAAAAAGTGTGAAAATACAACCTTAATTGGGATTTGATCTCCTAATTATTGTATTCAAATCTCAAACAAAAAGAAAAAGGCAAAAATAGATAAATACTTTCGTGAAGCTCGATTTTGAAAAATACAAACTATAAGGTAGGTATAAGGCGGGTATTATAAAATATACCCTAAGGAAAAAGGCTCTTAAGTGCTTCGCGCCGCCTCGTTTCCCCGCTTGCTTGTGAGTATTTTGAGATTGAAGGCTAATCGAGGGTTTTGCCGCCTAAAGTATTATTACGTATAATATATTTGCTTGGTTTCTTTGTGATTAAACCCTCTTGAACAATTTGGTTTTCACCAAAGTTCTAAAGTCATTCGAAGGCGTTCAATCCACGTGATCGTTTTCATTCCTTTGAGGCTTCTTTAATCAAGAGTTTGATTCGAGGAGAGATTTTGTAGATTGTTGTCTACGAAGATACACCAAAATCTAAAAAAAAATAAAAAATTAAATACAATCAAAAACACAAAAAAATTGAAAATTCACAAAACACCCAAAAAGAATCTTCTTTGCTCACCTCCCATTCTTCGTGAAGTTTATGATCACTCGTAATCAAGCAAAACGAGCTCGTAAACGTCTTCAAAAGCAAGCCAATCAAGAGACGTTGATTGAAGAACAACCTCCAATTGTTGAACCTATTGTAGAACAAGAAGTCGTCATGGCTAATCGTACTATGATGGAGTTGCTACAAGCACCCACCGAGGGTTTTGGAGAGGCTATTGTGATTCCCGCCATCCTTGCGGAGAATTTCGAGATTAAGACGGGTTTAATGTCAATGTTGCAAGCAAATAAGTTTAGAGGTCATGGGAAAGACAACCCGCACTATCACATTAGGAATTTTAACCGTCTCACCGCTACTAGCAAGTTTAAGGATGTTCCACATGATGCCATTATGATGATGTTGTTTCCATACTCTTTAGATGGACCCGCTAAAATTTGGCTTGAGAAAGAACCGCCAAATTCGATTTTGACATGGGCCGATCTCGTTTCTAAGTTTGTGAACAAGTTTTTTCCACCATCTAAAACAACACTTTTGAAAAATGAGATTTCACGATTTGTGCAAAGAAATAATGAAAGTTTTTCAATGGCATGGGAACGCTTTAAAGAAATGTTACATGAATGTCCACACCATGATTTTTCGGAATTACATCAAATTGATACTTTTTATAATGGGCTTAATGATCATGAACGAGATTATTTGAATGCCGCCGCGGGTGGTAATTTTTTGTGTAAGACGATAAATGAGGCTTTGAAAATCATCGAGAATAGATCTAAGGTTTATAGCCCTCGTAACACACCGAGTGTTGCCAATTTGGGTTCGTCATCATCGTCATCGTCTCGTAGCATTAATGCCTTACATGATGAAGCTAATGAGGAAAATCGTTTTTTGATAGATTTGCTAATCTTATGTCCCATTGGAAAGCTCAAGAAGCTTCAAATTCCGCTTCGGTTAAAGCGGTTGCTAAGAGTTGTTTGTCTTGTGGTGGAGCTCATGATCTTTCCGAGTGCATTACCACGGATGGTAACACTTCGAGTGCTTATGTAGCAACGGGAACTTACAACCAAAACGGTCAAGGTTCCCGCCCAAATCAAGCTCCACCAAATTAAAATGCTAATAACTATCGAAACAACAACCAAGGTGGTAATTACCAAGGCAATTCACGTAACTAAAACAAGGGGAATTATCAAAATGGGAATGGACAAGTCACTAATCAAAACCAAAACCGTGATTTTCAAAACACTACACAAGGTTTTCAAAATGCTCACACTAAAAATCTTCAAGGAGAATTTTTGGATTATGCTAAAGCAAATGATGCTAAATTTGATAACATAGCTTAAGATCCGAGTTGAAAAACGAGCTAAAAAATGAACTTGCTAATGAACTTAAAACTCATGCAAATAAAATGGAAGGAAATGTCCAACGTCTTCAACAAAACCAACAAAAGATGGAATTAGGACAACATGAGATTAAGCAAGAGTTATTAAAAGCGGATGCTAGGCAATCAAAATTTGAGGACCGAATGGCTAAGATGTTTGAAGCAATCATGTGTAAACCCTCTTCCTCGGGTGGTCTTCCTAGTGATATCATTGCAAACCCGAAGGGAGAAATGAAGGTTATTACTACACGAAGTGGTAAAACTTTCAAGGAACCAATCTCTCGTCCAAGTACTTCTACGGAGAAGGAAATCGAGAAAGAACCCGAGGTGATGGTTGAAAAGGAGCACATTACAATCCCACGAAGTACCGCTCAAACCACACCTACGGTTGAACCAATACCAATTGTGGAACCCGAGTTTCCAAGGCCGTTTCCTAATGACCAACCCACACCACCTTTACCCTACCCTTCGAGACGAAACAAAGAGAAGTTGCAAGAACGTAACAAACAACAAATCGAGCTTTTTATAAAGATGTTCCAACAAGTACATTTTGATGTGAGTTTAGCTGACGCGTTGTTGTATATGCCTCGTTTCGCTTCCACTATTAAAAGTATGATGAGCGATAAGGAAAAGCTTTCAAAGCTTGCTAATTGTTCTTCGGTTTATCTTAACCGCATACCGGAAAAAGTTGGTGACCCCGGAAAGTTTCTCATTCCTTGTGACATATAAGATATGAAAGAATGCCTCGCCTTGGACGATCTTGGTGCGAGCATTAAGTTGATGCCATTTTCCATTTGGAAATCGCTTTCGCTTCCGGCTCTTATTCCTTCGAACATGTCTATCGAGATGGCCGATCATTCTACGATTTTAGCATGTGGAGTAGCCGAAGATGTTTTCGTGAAAGTGGGGAAGTTCTACTATCCCGTTGATTTTATAGTAGTTGACATCCCCGCGGATCCTCAAGTTCCTCTAATTTTAGGTCGTTCATTTTTAGACACTTCGAGATCACTTATCGATGTTCATGCAAGAACTATCACTTATCGATGTTCATGCAAGAACTATCACTTTGAGATTCAACGAAGAGGAACTTGTTATAAACGCTACTCAAAACTCGAAACCTTCTCATGTTTATGCAATCGCTACCATCAATCACATTGACATCGTTGATGTGGTTTGCGATGAGTTTTCACAGGAAGTGTTAGGTTTTTCCGATAGCTCGTCAAGTGGCAATCCCACTATTTTGGATCCGATTCTTGCTAATTCCACACCAAATCACACTCCATTCCAAGGAGGCAATCTCACTTCAAATGAAATCGACAATGAAGATGAGGTGTTGATTAGTGATGATACTTCTATTCCACCATTTCTTCCGCCGATGGAAGTTATGAGTGTTGAACCAAAATCTTCAATCGAGGAACCACCTATCCTTGAATTGAAAGATCTTCCTTCTCACCTTGAATAGCGTTCTTGGAAGGTGATGACAAGTTGCCGGTTATTATTGCAAGAGGCCTTGCTAATGATGAAAAAACCGAGCTCTTAAAAGTTCTTAAGGCTAATAAAGGGGCAATTGCGTAGAAAATATCCGACATTAAGGGTATTGACCCAAAATTTTGTACTCACAAGATTTTAATGGAGGAGGACTACAAACCCGCAATTCAAAGTCAAAGAAGGGTGAATCCCAAAATTCACGATGTCATTAAAAAGGAGGTCCTTAAACTCCTTGACGCGGGAATGATTTATCCAATATCCGATAGCCCATGGGTGAGACCAATCCATTGTGTCCCTAAAAAGGGAGGAATGACCGTTGTGCCTAATGAAAACAACGAGTTAATTCCCACTCGTGTTGTGACCGGTTGGAGGGTGTGTATTGAATACCGAAAGTTAAATGACGCCACTCGTAAAGACCACTTTCCTTTGCCCTTCATGGATCAAATGTTGGAGTGACTCGCGGGAAATGAATTCTATTGCTTTTTAGATGGTTTTTCCGGTTACTTTCAAATCCCTATCGACCCTCGTGATCAAGAGAAGACTACTTTTACGTGTCCTTATGGAACGTTCGCTTATCGTAGGATGCCTTTCGGACTTTGTAATGCACCGGGTACGTTTCAACGGTGTATGATGGCGAATTTTCACGATATGATCGAGAAGTCGACGGAAGTGTTTATGGATGACTTCTCGGTGTTTGGCAATTCGTTCACGTCGTGTTTATCTCATCTCGAGCAAATGTTAAAACGTTGTGAAGAAACCAAACTTGTGCTTAATTGGGAAAAATGTCATTTTATGTGTAAACAAGGAATCGTCTTAGGACATAAGGTGTCGAAAGCGGGGATTGAGGTCGATAAAGCTAAGGTAGACGTCATCGCCAAGTTACCTCATCCCAAAACCGTTAAGGGAGTTAGGAGTTTCCTAGGCCACGCGGGCTTTTATCGTCGTTTCATCAAGGACTTTTCGAAAATCTCTCGACCTATGACACACCTTCTCGACAAGGATGCTCCTTTTAATTTCAATGAGGATTATGTTAGAGCTTTCGAACTCTCAAAAGGAAAGTTACCGAAGCTCCCATTCTTGTTGCTCCTAATTGGGAATTACCCTTTGAAATCATGTGCGATGCAAGTGATTATGCTATAGGGGCCGTCTTAGGGCAACGTTATGACAAGCATTTCCGTCCTATCCACTATGCTAGTAAGACGATGACCGAGGCTCAATTAAAGTACACCACAACGGAAAAGGAATTCCTTGCCGTGGTCTATGCTTTTGAGAAATTCTGACCTTATCTCGTCTTAACTAAAAGCATCGTGTATACCGACCATTCGGCTATCAAGTATCTCTTAGCTAAGCAAGATGCTAAGCCGAGATTGCTTCGTTGGATGCTCCTCCTCCAAGAATTTGATGTCACCGTGCTTGACAAAAAAGGAGCCGAGAATCTAGCGGCCGATCATCTCTCTCATCTAGAAGATCCTCACAAAGATTTTTCGAGAACAAGGAAATCACCGAAACATTTCCTCTCGAGACTCTCGGTGTAGTGAATTCTAAAGACACCACCCCATGGTTTGCCGACATTGCAATTACCATGCGGGCAATTTCATAATCAAGGGTATGACGACCCAACAAAAACGAAAATTCTTTCGTGACATCAAGTTCTATTTTTGGGACGACCCTTATCTCTTTCGGGTTTGTGCGGATCAACTCGTTCGTTGTTGTGTTTTTGGTGCCGAAGCTTCTAATATCCTTAGAGCTTGTCACGAGGGACCCACGGGTGGTCACCATGGTGCTAATCTCACGGCTAAGAAAGTGTTCGATGCCGGATTCTTTTGGCCTTCTATCTATCGTGATGCACACGCACTTGTGAAGTCGTGTGATTCGTGCCAACGTCAAGGAAAATCGTCTCAACATGATGAAATGCCGCAAAACATAATTCAAGTGTGTGAGATTTTCGACATATGGGGAATAGACTTTATGGGGCCGTTCCCATCGTCTCATGGCAACAAATATATCCTTGTCGCGGTGGACTACCTTTCTAAGTGGGTGGAAGCTAAGGCTTTGCCTACTAATGATGCTCGTGTGGTAGTGAAGTTTTTGAAGCAACTATTCTCTCAGTTCGGAACCCCTCGTGCTATTATAAGCGATCGTGGAACCCATTTTTGCAATGACCAATTCGAAAAGGTTCTAAAGAAATATGGAGTTACTCATCGTCTTTCTACGACTTATCACCCGCAAACGAGTGGGCAAGTCGAGGTTTCGAACCGAGCCTTGAAGAGGATTTTAGAGAGGTCAATTGGAGAAAACCGTGCTTCATGGTCCGACAAACTCGATGACGCTTTATGGGCCTTTAGGACCGCTTATAAGACACCTATCGGTTGCACTCCTTATAAGTTAGTCTATGGGAAGAATTGTCATTTACCCATTGAGTTGGAGCACAAGGCATATTGGGCCCTTAAGCATGAAAACTTTGACTTAAAGACCGCGGGAGATCACCGGAAAATACAATTGAATGAATTGGATGAATTAAGAGATAATGCTTATGAAAATTCATTAATTTTTAAAGAAAAGACTAAGAAGTTTCATGATTCGAAGATTAAAAACCGGGTTTTTAACGTTGGTGATCAAGTGTTACTTTTTAACTCTCGACTTAAGATATTTTCCGGGAAATTGAAATCTCGTTGGTCGGGTCCGTTCACCATTACACAAGTGTTTCCTTATGGGACCATCGAGCTAGCTCAAGATGATGGTCCTAATTTCAAGGTGAATGGACATAGGCTTAAGCACTACTTTGGTGGGGAAATTCCTTCAATGGTTGCCCTCGACCAAGTCACCTTCCCCAATGATAACTAGCATTGAGGGGATCGAGTCGAGCTCATGACTCGGTAATAAAAAACAAGGTGCCTCGTGGGGGAGATCCCATGCTTATCCTTTATGCTTACTATTCACTAATAAGGGGACTTGTACCCTTTCAACTCGTTGTCTCGTGGTTGTTTGTGATTGTGTTATCTAGATCATCATCATCATCTACGATTGAAGACTCTCGTGTTCGTTTACGTGAGCCTCCATCGTTTACTTGAAGAAGTTTTTCACGAATCCATGACATATCCTTTATTGTTCTAACAATTATCTTTTAGCATACTTAATAAACGGCTTTAGATATATTGTTGATCACCCTTTCCATGCTAGATCCTAAGCATTCGATTCTTCGTCTCTAGTATGGGGGTGCTCCACCCTTAGACTCGAAACATTGAGGACAATGTTTACTTTTAGTATGGGGGGGAGAATAGGTTTTTGCTTTGCTACGCCCTCATGCTTTCCAACTTTTAGTGTTTTGTTTTTGTTGCTAATAAGGCTAAAAATGGCCAAATTTTAAAATTTTTCATAGTTTTCATAAGTGTTTTTAAGACACGAATGTATATTTTCCGATGGGTAGAATAAGAGTTAATTTTTGACTTGATGGGCATTTGGAGCCATTTACATTCCTTAACCCGCTCAATTCAAGTTTTGCTAGACTTTTATATAGGGAGCTTTTAAACGCGAAAGTCTTAACTCTTTCGGGTTAAGAACAAGAACTTTTCGCAAGTTCCTATAATTGATCCTAGAAAGTCACTTATCAAGGGACCTATAAAACGCATTCTCTAAACTTGAAAAAGTCCAAGAAAGTGCAAGATCCTATAGGTGACTTGAAAACCCAAAACTTTGATTTGATATAGTCTTAATGAAAGCTAATCCAAATTTGGCTTAATTTTGACTTGCATGGCTAAGTATTCACGAGTCTCTTTAATTAGAGGTCTTTATATAGTGAAGAACGAGAAATGATAGAGTTAGACAAGTGATCATGCTAAACGTAGAACACGTAAGTGTTCTTTCAAAAACTCATATGTTTTTAATTGTGGCTTTTCCTTCCCATAAGATCAATGCATTAGGAATAAATCATAATTGCAATAAGTAAGGTCGTACGATTTGAAAGGTTACTTAGCCTCTAGCGCAAGATCGTTTAAAAGTTGCTCGGGGTTGAATATAGTTCATAGCCAAGGCATAACTTATTGAAGCGGGACGCGAAGATTGGCGATCATCCAAAAAGGCCCTAACAAGGCATGAGGAGCTCTATTTTTGCAAAAGATCTAAGATGATGTGGAGTATCATTATTCCTAAATCAATATGAAGGATCGAGACACACGACGAAAAGCAATTACTCCTCTAAAGATCATGGAGAAAGTCTATCCAAAAAGACCCTTACAAGGTATGAGGATAAATATATCCAAGTCCGAAAAGGAGGCGGATCGTTGTATATCAAAATCCAAAGTAAAGATTGAAGAAAAATGATGAAGTCGTGGTCCAAATATGAAGAATCTCTCAAAAACGTCAAGTGAAGAAATTCCAAATATGTGAAGAGAAGACCATAATTTCAAGAACGTCTTCCCAAGATTTGAAGTATGAAGTACATGCCAAATATCGGTCCGAGAAAGGTCTCAAATCGTGGAACGAGTTATGCCAAGATATGAACTTAAGGAGATACACGAGAAGCCGTTTTAAAAGATTTTGTCCTTCGGCTAACTATCGATCAAATCATGCTACTTTGCTTTCAGACTAATAACTACTCAAATAAGTCAATATGAATCACTTGTGATCCATGACAAATAGTAAAAAAATGCTAGTAACCCATTTTCCTTTTATAATAACTAGGATTGCGGGGAGAAAAAGTATTACACAACTTGGACGTATGAGTAGTGTTAGCATTGTGACTTGTACCAACAATGATCTCGTTTTTGCACTTAGCATGGAATGTATGACAATCAAGGATGACGAAGTTTACTCTAAAGGGACATTTTCTTGTTACTATTCTTTGACCCTAAAAGTCACTTTCGTGATGAAAATCGTACATTATGTCTTTACACATCTTCGTAGTATGTTGCAAGTCTTTTACTTTTCAATAAAGGTTGATAAAATTGAACTTTGGTGATGCTTAGATACTTTATTCTAGCATTGCGTGAGGGCACGGCAATGGCTTAGTATGGGGGAGTGATGAGATGGCATTTATACATGATCTCATCGTTCTTTTCGGGCTTTTAATGCATAAAAATGTCATAAAATACCATATATATGCTTGTGTTTGTTTACTTGTGTATTTTAGGTATGGATATCGTGAAAAAGACAAAAGATCACAAGATACAAGGAAAAACGGACACGAGAAACAAAGCCGTACAAAGAACCGGGCCCTAGATCATGGAATATTCAACATTTATCCTTGAAGACTTAAAGATGTGCAAGTTTGATCCTTAATGAATGAAGAAATGACACTTAAAACCCTTGTATATTAATAATTACAAGTTTGGTCCCTTAAGTTTGTCAAAATTACACAAAAGGTCCTTCAACTTTGAAGAAATGGCAAGATTAGTCCCTCAACAATTTCAAATTGCCAATTATGGTCCCTCATGAAGCCAAAGATACATTGAAGACCTTTGAAGATCAACATTGTTCAAAATCAGCCCTTGAAATATCTCAAAATGACAAAAACAACCCTTGTAAACCTTTTTCCAAAAGTTTGTGCCAAAACTGCTAAGTTGGGAAAGTTAAAAACAAAGGAAACACGTTTTATTTGCAAAATAAACTTGCTATACATCTTTCCCCAAAACAAAAGGACCAAAACTGTCAAATCCCAAAGTTTGAATTCCTAAACATGCGGGAAACAATTACTGTTTGGATTTTTACCAGCCAAGAACACCTTTTACCCAGGTTTAAAAAAGAGGAAAACAAAGGGGAAATCAAAATTGGTTATACCCACGTGTGATTCACATCACCTCAATCACATCCCACACCAAAAACCCAAAATCCCACTACCAGAATGATACCCCCATCCCCACTCACAACACGACACCTGGCATTTGATCATGACTTGGCAAAATCAATGGCTGCAAATCATTACTTGGTCCCTAAGCACTCAACAAACGTCCAGGATTCAACTAAAACAACTTGCAACACACCTAGAAGGTTCTGCAGGGATAGAATAGGAATTCCAGTTGCTAGGGTTTGTGAATAGTGTTTAGCCAGGCATTTGCCTATAAAAGGAGACCTCAACATGTGAGAGTCCCTTTGTTCCAGTTTTAGGCTATCAATCTTTGTAATTCCTTTTTAAGTTTAATAAAATTTGAATTTCTGAAAATTTTGAATTCTCTTTTTGATTTGATTAAAAGTTGGTGTTAGAATAGCCTAAATCTGAGTTCCATTTGATTGTTAAGACCTTCCTTAATCTTGTGGTTAAGGCACGTCTTAGTTCATAAGGTTTTCAAGGTTCAAAGGCCTTGAAATCCTAGTTTCTGATTTTCCTATATTTGTGTACTAACCCTTAGCCATAAGCTATAAGCTCTTGCAAGCTTGTTGATACCAAGCTTGTGAAGGGATTAGAGCCCTTGGTTGAGTTGTTTGCTGCTTGTGTTGAAGAAATCAAGTCCTTGAGGTTCTACTTTGAACCATCAACCAAGGCAGTCTTGCATCTCCTTTGTTGAAGTACCTTGGTCTTGTTCTAGTTGTTGAACAAGGTCCAAGGAACATAGCTGGCCCTCCTAGGATGTTGTGGAGGGCAGGTATAATCTCTTGTTAAGATTCCTCTAAAAATTTCATGTTTATGCATGTTTTGGATTTGGTGCTTTGATTTTGTGTTCTTGTGTTTGTACTGGTAATTTTTGAGTTTGATTCTGTTAGTTGGTGTCTAGTAAGTGTTTTTGATCATTAAAATCAGTAGGTTATTAGTAGAAATCAAAAGTTTCTTTGTTAAGTAGTTGATTAAGGGGTGTTTGGATTAACTGCATAAGTTGGTATTGTGGCTTGTTAAGTTGTGGTATTGTGTTTGCAAGTGTTGGTATCTGTTATTGGGTGCTATTGTTCATCTGTTTGCAGGTTTGAGGGTTTGAAACACATAGATTCATAAAATAGGGTATAAAATCTTAGATACTTGGTAAAATTGGCTAGGATTTTGAGGACACCTAGATCTAAGCTTAGGCTAGGGCTAACAAGTGCTAAACCTTAGTTAATTACACCAGGGAAAGAGATTTGACTGCTTGAAATTGGATCTAGTGTCAAATAGATCAGCAAACCTTGTCTGCATGTTGTTCTTTGTTCATCAGTAACTGTTTATGCTTAGATCTTGTTGTTTAATTTGATTTAGTGTTTAATTCAAGTTGCTTTGTGTTTATTCATAGTTTATATAGCTTATGTGTGCATCCTGTTAAGTTTGGTTGGCTTATTCTTTCTAAATCTGCTTATTAAGTGCATAACTGCTTATTGTCATGTCTGTGTGGTATCTGGTAACTGTTTGATCATTTGTGGCTTATTGTGTGAGCCAAATTGTGATTTTCTTGTTGCTATTGACTCCTTGTGATTCACTGATCACAAGGGTGCCCTTGTTTCCAATTGAATCCAACTAGAACTCTCTAAAAAGCTCAGTCAAATAATCAAAGCACTGGGAACTCCTTTCCCCTGCTGGTTACCACTGCTAGTGTAATATTGGGTTCAGCTTATCAATAAGCTATAATAGCTTATTTTAACCAGTAATAACTTGGATTTTGTAATAGGTGCTCATTATTTGACCCATTTGTTCATACTGGAGCATTTGGTGGGTTGACATTAGGGTTTGACTAGAAAACCAACTTCATTGACTTTTTCATAAGTTCATAAGTGCTTATTCTGGCTTATGGGTTGTGCTTATTGGAATTTTTTTGATTGATTTGGCTTATTGAGTCCATTTGTAATCTTTTGCAAGTTGAATCAAGTCCTGAGGTGCCTTATTTCTCAAAAACGACTATTTTGTCTTTTAGTGAAAAAATACTTTGCTTATTTCTGGCTTATTGAGTGTGCTTTTTCAAAATTTCTTTCTACAGATCTCATAACCATCCCAAAAGAAGGTTGTGTGTCAAATTAGAGCTTATGGCATTAGCTTATTGCTTAATGGGCTGAAAAGCCCAATAAGAATAAGCTGTGTGCTTAATAAGCTGTGATAAGCTCACATTCAGCTTTTGGGCCTTTAGAGTTTTGTGCTTAGAATCAAATTTTGAGTCAGATAGGGCTTTTCCAAGTCAATTGGGCCAAGTTTGACTTTTTGGGCCCAAAAGCCCATTAAGGTTGACTGTTTTTGGTTTTGGCCCATTTGAGGGCCCAATAGGGGTATTCTTGTCATTTCACTTTGATTTTCTGATTATTTAGGTTAAAATAAACTAGTTTGCAAGTTTTTAGAATTTTTTATAATTTTTAGATTTTTAATATTATTTTAATATTATTTTAATATTATTTTATTATTATTTTTCAAATTTCACATTTTCCAACTTTTTACATTTTTCTTAGCTTTATTACATTAAAATAGGAATTTAGCAACTTTTAGAATAATTTTATCACTTTTAGATTAATTTTTATAATTATTTTAAGTTTTAATAGTTTTTAAATCATTTTAAATAGTTATTGTTAGTTTAAAAATTTCTAAAAAATAGTTTTTAATCTTTTTAGGTCATTTTAGAGATTTACCAATTGAAAAATCTTTATTTGGGCTTTTTGATAATTTATTTTATTTTTAGGGCTTTAATTAGCATTTAAAAATTGAATATTTAATTATTTAAAAGGTTTGAAAAAGTTTTGATCATTGGTAAACTCTTAGTTTATTTATTTTGATTTTTGGTGAATTTGTGGTAATTTTTAAAATTAATTTTTATTTTTGTAGTTTTTACGGTTTTACGTTTTGTCATCGTAGTATAATTTTCACGTCTTCGTCATCTTCTTTTCTCATCCCCTTCTAAACCAATTATTAATCACAAACATTTAACAAGTTTTTCACACACATATACCTCCCTGGGAAATGAACTTCATTTGGGTCATTAGTGCTTGATTTTCCTAAATCATCACTTAATACTTATCGCTTTTACACACCTTTTCCTAAAGGTCGTAATTTACCACAATCACCTATCAAGGCTAAATCAAAATCTGTCACTAATGTTCCCTTGGCTTCTACAGGAGTAATTGTATCTACTAAGGCTAAAGGATCTCAAGACAAGAAGAATAGGATCAAGCCTTCCATTAGTAGGACTGCGAAGAAGAAAATAGAAGTTCACCCTAGGAATGTTATTTCAAATTTGAATAAAAAGAATCATGTAACTAAGACTAAAGGCCCTGCGTTTGTGCAGCAGCCTAAGCGAAATGTGAATTCTAATTTGCGATGTTGGAATTGTAATGAATGCATGTTTTCTAAGCCTCATGATTTATGCCTTGTTGATCACGTGAATGAAATGTATGCAATTAGGAACAATCTTGAATGGATTCCAGCGGGGAAGAAATTTACCCAAGTTGGTTGGCAATGGAAACCCACTGGTAGGACCTTCACTGCTAATGGAACTATGTGCCCTTTAACTAGGATCACATCCACGGAAGTTAGGTCTCAGCGTCTTTTAAATAGGAACACTATAACTAAGAAATGGAAAAAGCGCCGTTTAACTAGGTCTGCCCCCACTATTGTGCCTACCAGTGAAGAAGTACCTCAGGATCTTAGACAACTAGAATCTAAGTCAGCATTTAGGAAGGAAATCTGGAAGCCTAAGAATTCTTCGGTTAGCAAATCTAGGATAAATATATCTGTACCTGCTAACACAGAGGAACTATTAGATTCCGATACATCGTCTTTGTCTGGTGATATTTTCAGGTGGTCCAAATCATCCTCCGGTACTTGGACTCTGGATGCTCAAAGCATATGACCGGAGACCGCTCGATGCTCAGAAATTTCGTAAGCAAGTTTCTAGGAACGGTAAAATTCGGCAACGACCATATTGCGAAGATTATGGGTTACGGTGAATATCAAATTGGGAATGTTACGATTTCAAGGGTATATTATGTGGAGGAACTTGGTCATAATTTATTTTCAGTGGGACAATTTTGCGATTCAAACCTTGAAGTGGCTTTTCGACAACATACTTGCTTTATTCTCGATCTTGCAGGAAATGATTTGTTAAAGGGTTCTCGAGGGGATAATGTCTACACACTGTCCATTCATAACATGATGGCCGCCTCTCCTGTATGCCTTCTTTCCAAAGCATCTAAGACCAATTCATGGTTGTGGCATCGTCGGTTATCGCATCTTAACTTTGATGCTATAAACCATTTGGCTAAAATCGAACTTGTTTGTGGTCTTCCAAAACTTAAGTTCGACAAGGATCATTTATGTTCCGCGTGTTCTTTGGGGACAAGCACCAAGAAATCATACAAACCTAAAGCTGAAGACACCAACCAAGAACCACTGTATCTTTTGCACATGGATCTTTGCGGGCCAATGCGTACGGCTAGTGTGAGTGGTAGAAAATTCATCCTCGTCATGGTGGATGATTTCTCAAGGTTTACATGGGTAAAATTTTAAGTATCCAAGGATCAAGCACCAAAGTATATTATCACTTTTTTAAAGATGATCCAAGTACGTCTTAATGCTACTGTTCGCCGCATTCGCACGGATAATGGAACTGAGTTCGTTAATCAAACTCTACGAGATTATTATGAAGAGGTCGGTATTTCACATGAAACTTCTGTTGCTCGCACTCCACAACAAAACGGTGTCGTGGAAAGACGTAACCGTACACTAATGGAAGCTGCTAGAACTATGTTGATTTATGTGAATGCTCCTTTATTCTTATGGGCTGAAGCAGTGGCAACTGCATGTTATACCCAAAACCGCTCCATCATTCGTAAACGCCATGGTAAAACTCCATATGAGCTACTTCATAGACACAAACCCGATATTTCATTTCTTCATGTGTTTGGTGCACTCTGTTATCTAAATACAAATAGTGAGAATTTGGGCAAACTTCAACTGAAGGCTGATATTGGAATTTTCATTGGTTACTTACCTGAAAAGAAAGCTTACCAAATTTATAACCGTCGTCTTGGAAAGATAGTAGAAACTTTGGATGACGATTTTGATGAGCTGACAGCGATGGCTTCTGAGCAACACAGCTCTGAACCCGCATTACATGAGATGGGAACCGGTACGATTGTTCCAGATTAAGTCCCAACAATCTTACTTCTCCATCATTTATACCACCTACAAGGCCCGAGTGGGATGAATTATTTCAACCTATGTTTGATGAATTCTTTGATCCACCTAGTAAGGATTCTCCAGCACCTGCAGCAGTAGCTCCGTTTCCCGAAGTTGTTGCTCAAGATAATGGAAATCAGTCTGAGACATCTACTGTTACTATTGAACTAGATGTCCCATCCCCCACCAATTCACAAACTACACCTGAATCATCACCCCACTTGTTCCTAATGATGTTGAAGAGGATCACTATGATCACGACTTGGAATTTTCTCACTTACAAGAGCTTCCTTTCTTTGGTTCACAAATACCTGAAAACCCTAACGGTGCGTCTACCTCAGAGGAAGCTCCTGCAATCGTTCACTCCCAACCACCATAGATTGAAACTCAAAACATAAAATGGACAAAGGATCACCCAACCCGCAAATATTATTGGTGATATCAATCGACCAGTCTTAACACGCCACCAACTCCAAGAACATGCATTATATTGCTACTTTGATGCATTTCTTTCCGACACTGAACCTAAAAATTGACAACAAGCTATGACACAATCATCTTGGATTGAAGCCATGCAAGAGGAACATAATGAATTTCAACGTCTTGAAGTATGGGAATTAGTTTCTTTACCCAATAACGTCGAAATCCTTACATTGTTGTTGGTATATGATGAGACTGCTTTTATACATAGTCTCATCGTCCAAAAAGGGCTTAAAATGCATTAAATATCATCAGAATACCCATATATATGCTTGTGTTTGTTGATTGTATATTTTAGGTACGGATATTGAGAAAATGACAAAAGATCACAAGAATCATGCAAAAACGAACACGGAAAACGAAGCCGCACAATGAATCAAGCCCTAATGAAGACTTTCCCAAGAAAAACCCTTGAAGACTTGAAAAATTATGAATAAGGGTCCTCCAATATGGAAGAATTGACACTTTATACCCTTGTATCTTCATAATTACAAGTTTGGTCCCTAAAGTTTGTCAAAATTACAAAAAGGGCCCTCCACTTTGAAGAATTGACAAGTTTAGCCCTTCAACAAAGCTAAATTGTCAACCATTATCCTCCACAAAGTCAAATATATCATGAAGTCCTTCAAAGTACAAGAAATTACAAGTTTAGTCCTTTTAAATCCCAAAATTACAAAAAGGACCCTTGACATTCAACATTTGGCAAGAATGGTCCCTCATAAATGAAGACTTGGCAATTTCAGTCCTCTAAAATGCCAATCATACAAGTAAAGACCATAATCCATCAACAATATGCCAAATCAGTCCTTCAAAAATCACAAAATGGCAAGAATTACCCTTGAATTCACTTTATCAAACATTTTGGGGCATAAGTGTAAAGAATGAAAAGTTGTTATAGCTTAAATGGGCGTTGACAAGGTTTAAAAGTAAAAAGACAAGAAAAAGGAAGAAGATGGGCTAAAATTGGCCAGACATGGAAGATAGCTAGACCAACCAGAATCTGCCACCTCACCCCACTCACCACTTCAACCAATCACACCACTCCTTCCCTCCACCTCACCTTTCCACTCACCCTGGATTAAATAAACTAACAAAACCTTGGCGCCTTAACATTTATTTAAATGTTAATCACCCCTTAATCAGATCAAAACCACCACTATTTACTCCAAGAACACATTTGGGTATTTTTAATTGTGTTGTAATTAGAGGTTAATCTGCTCTAGAATGATGATTAACCATCCCATAAACACATCCCAAACCTTATACATGACACCCCACCAACCCACATGCTACATGGGACCTCCCCTGCTACGTCTAAGAGGAAGAAGACAAAGAAGATCCAGTCATCCAACGTCCCACAATTGTGCTTACATCCTAAGCTTCATACAAGCCCTTGGATCCTCTTTTCACTTGCAAGCTATCACTAAACAACAAGAAGAAGTCACATGATTCACTAGAATTCAAACAAGCTTCAAGGGCATTTTAGGAAGTTCAAAGCTAGGGTTTACGTTTTCCTTTGCATTTCTAGATACATTGTATGCCTATATAAAGGCACATAGGCTTTACATTTTACCTACTTTTGGTTTTTCCTTGTTCAACAGCTTGTAAATCCTCTTTTCTGTTAATGAAAGTGTGTTGAGTTTTGTTGAAGAAAGACCAAGTGCCACTTAATTCTTAGCTTGTTATTGTTATATGTTAACTGAAACTGAACCTAAAAACGTTTTTTAAACCTTGTGTAAGAAATTACACATTGGATCAAAACTTGATATTTTGCTAAGTTTTCTTGGTACATCTTGGAATTATTGGGATATAAGCTGATCATAGCATCCTAATTGTGATATTAAGGTGTTGTGAAGTTCATATCTTAGGGATAATCAAGAGTGGGTACAAGAAGTTGCATTAATCAAGTTTATTTTCCAAAAAGTCACCTTTCTGTTTTGATTTTGTGCTTCTAACCTTGTTGAATCTTAGCAGGATTGCTGTTGGAAGCTTGTGCTTGTTCTAGCTAGCACATAAGCTCTAACATTCGTGGGTGTGGATGTACATCCATGAGGTTTGTCTTGAAACCTTGAAAATCTGATAAAAATTGGATTTTTTGTGGATTTGTGCTCTATTGGTGTTCTTGTTGATTTCTTGGCTTGAATATGCTTAGTCTTGCATGATAATGTTGTTTATATTCTAGATTAATCATTGGGTTAACTGAATCACACTTTTTCTTGTTTAAAATATGATTTGAAAAGTTAAAAGGGTGTTTGGGTCTACCTGTTTGAGTTGAAATCTTGTTATTGTGTTGTGGAAAGTTTGTGTTTGTGCTCTATATCTGATATATGCTTGGTTGAGAGTGTTTTGCAGCAAGTTTTTGGGTTTGAAACATTGAATCAAACAATCTACTATAACTTGTTGAAATCTAGTATTTGTGCATGCTTAGGGTTGAAAGTTGTTAAAACATCATTATTATAACTTATTTGATAGATCTTGAGGTTTGAATCTGGCTTGTTGGTCAAATACATCAGCAAAGTATAAAAGTGCATGTGTTAGTGTTCATCAGTAACATTCATTAGCTTGAATCTTGCTTAAAACTTTGAATCATTGCATGAAACCTGTTTAGACTTGCTTATTTAAGTTTAATATATCATGTGTATGCATTTGGTTGAGTTTGGTTGGCTGATTTGTGCTAAAAGTGCTTATTGAACCTAATCTGCTTACTTGTTCATGTATGTGCTTGATCTGGTGCTTTATTGATTAAACTGTATCAATTGGGTGATTGTGGTTGTGATTTTTTGATTGTTATTGACTCCTTTTGATCCAAATATCATTTGGGTGCCTTTGTGAAATCTGAATCTCCAAAAAAGTCACTAAAGACAAAAAGTCAAACAAGTCAAGCGGTGGAAAAAGTTTCCACTGCTCAACACCTAAAACTAGCCCCTGCTAGTGTTAATTTGTCATCAGCTTATCAATAAGCTATTTTAGCTTATCCAGACCTGCAACAACTTATTTTTTGTGATAGATCTTCATTATTTGACCCATTTGATTAGACTGGAGCTTATTGGACTTTGACTTTGACTTTTTGCTAGAAAACCAACTTATTTGACTTTTTCATAAATTCTTATTTGCTTTTTCCAACTTATTGAGTCAGCTTATTTGAAAACTTTTTGTTGATTTAGCTTATTGAAGTCATTTAAAAGCTTTAGAAACTTGAATCAGCTCTTGGGGTGGCCTAGAACTCAAAAACGATAATTTTGTCGTTTTCTTTAGATTGCTTATTGCATTTTCAGGCTTATTCCTTGGGCTTATTTCAAATTTCTTTTTACAGAAGTCTTATTTAGGACAAAAGAAGCTTGTGTGTCTAATTTGACCTTATGGCATTGGCTTATAGCTTAATGGGCCAAAAAGCCCATTTAGAATAAGCTATTTGGTATAAGCTAGCTTATTTCACACTTTCAGCTTTTGGGCCTTTGGAAAAAGTTGTTTAAAATCAAATTTTGAGTCAAGTAGTGCTTTTTGGGCTTATTTGGGCCACTTTCTCATTTTGGGCTTAAATTTGACCCATTAAGGATCTATTTTGGGTTTAGCCCATTTTCTAGGCCCATTAAGGGTATTTAGGTAATTTCAAGTACATTTCTAAGTTATTTAGGTTATATTAAGCTGGTCTACAACTTTTTATAATTTTTTATGATTTTTGGATTTTTAATAATATTTTAATATTATTTTATTGTTAAAAATTAAAAGTCTGATTTTCTAAGTTTTTATATTTTTCCTAGATTGTAGACACTTAATTAGGAATTTTGCAACTTTCCAAATAGTTTTAGAGTCTTTTAATTATTTTCTAGAATTAATTTAAGTTTTATTAGTTTTTAATAGTTTTTAATTGTTTAAAAATAGTTTTTAGTGGTTTTAAAATTTTGAAAAATACTTTTTAGCTTAATTAGGTTATTTTAAAGGTTTACAAACTTTAAGATCTTGTTTTGGACTTTTTAATAGTTAATATTGATTTTTAGGGCTTTAATTAGCATTAAAAAGTTAATATTTAATTAATTAAAAGGTTTTGGCAAGTTTGGATTTTTTATAAACTCTTAGAATATTTTTGTTGATTTTTAGTGATTTTTGGGAATTTTTAGGGTAAAATTTTAATTTTAGTGATTTTTACGGTTTTACGTGTACACCTTTTTCGTCTTAGTTTGATACGACATCGTAACCGTCATTCTCTTCCTATCCCATTTCTATTTTTCTTTCTCACAAATATAATCACAAAGTTAATCAATTCATTACACACACACTAAGCCTCCTTGAGAACGATCCCCACTTTGGGTCATTAGTGCTCGGTTTTCCTAAACCGACACTTAATACTTACCACTTTTGCTCTCTTTTCCTAAAGAGTAGTAAAACCACTACATCATTTTTTGGCACCGCTGTCGGGGAGGCGTGCTGTGTTTTGATTTGGAATTGTTGTTTTTATATACTAACCAAAATAGTATTTGTATTAGTAGCACTCTACTAATACGTATTATCGGTTTTCGATTTTTGTGTGAATACTATTACTATATTGTATATGTAGAACAATAAATTCACAAGTACTCTAAATACGTGAAAAATCACAACCTTGACTTGGGAGGTCATTACCCAATCATTGTATTCGAATCTCAAACCAAAGAAAAAGGCAAAATAGATAAATACTTTCGTGAAGCTCAATTTTGAAAAATACAAACTATAAGGTGGGTATAAGGCGGATATTATAAAATATATCCTAAGGAAAAAGGCTCTTAAGTGCTTCGCGCCGCGTCGTTTCCCCGCTTGCTTGTGAGTATTTGATTTTGAGAGCTAATCGAGGGTTTTGCCGCCCAAAGTATTACTAAGTATCATATATATTTTCTTGGTTTCAATTGATTAAACCCTCTTGAACGTTTTGGTGTTACACCAATGTTCTAAAGTCATCGAAGGCGTTCACTTCACGTGATCGTTTTCATTTCTTGAGGCTTCTTTAATCAAGAGATTTGATTAAGGAGGAGATTTGTAGATTTTTGTCTACTTAATACATTCACCAAAATCCAAAAAGGTTAATACAATCAAAAACCACAAAAAAATTGAAAAATACAAAACACCAAAAAGAATCTTCTTTGCTCGCCCCCTCGTTGTACGTGACGTTTATGTTAACTCGTAATCAAGCAAGACGTGCACGTAAACGAAAGAACAAAACTCCCACTCCTAATCTTTCTAGTGAGGAGTCTCCTATTGACGAACCCTTTGTAAGAGAACCACCAACCATGGCGAATCGAACTATGATGGAGTTACTTCAAGCACCCACCGAGGGTTATGGAGAGGCTATTGTGATTCCCGCTATCCTTGCGGAGAATTTTGAGGTGAAAACGGGTTTGTTGTCGATGATCCAAAACAACAAATTCCGTGGTGATGAGAAGGACAATCCACACAACCATATCCGCCAATTCAATCGTCTTACCGCCACTTGCAAGTTTAAGGATGTCTCGAATGACTCGATTAAGATGATGCTTTTTCCGTATTCCTTAGTGGGGCCCGCTAAAATTTGGTTGGAGAAAGAGCCACCCAATTCTATATTGACGTGGAAGGATCTCGTGTCTAAGTTTGTGAACCAATTTTTTCCGCCCTCTAAGACTACGCACTTGAAAAACGAGATTTCAAAATTTTCTCAAGAGTTTAATGAAAGTTTTTCAACGGCTTGGAATAGGTTTAAGGAAATGTTACATGAATGTCCTCATCACGGTTTTTCCGTCTTGCATCAAATTGACACGTTTTACAATGGACTTAATGATCATGAAAGGGATTATTTAAATGCCGCCGCGGGTGGTAATTTTTTTTGTAAAACGGTTGAGGAAGCTTTGGTGATAATTGAGAATAGATCTAAGGTGTATAGTCCTCGTAGCACGTCTAGTGTTCGTAAGGCTTCGTCTTCGGCTTCACCTTCTTTGTCTACTACCATCGATGCTTGCCAAATTGAGGCGGACTTGGAAAACAAGATTTTTGATAAGCTTAAAGGACTTTTGATTGAGTTTAAAGTTGGTGAACCAAGTGCTCCCGCTACGGCTAAAGCGGTTGAGGTTTCGTGCATGTATTGTGGTGGAGGTCATGATTTCTCCGAGTGCATTACCAACGGTGGTAACAATTCGAGTGCCTACGCGGCCACGGGAACTTACAACCAAAACGGTCAAGTTACCCGCTCTAATCAATTGACTCCACCGGGTTTTGGTTCAAATCAAAATGCTAACAACAACTATCTCGACAATCAAGTTGGTTTCAAGAACAATTTCAACAAGGGAAACTATGGTAATCAAGGGGCTAATAATCAAGTTTCAAACAAAAATCAAAATGATTTTCAAAACAACAACAAAGGTTTGCAAACGTTGAAAGATCTTCCAAATGAATTTGTTGAATACGCTAATGGGAATGATGCTAGGTTTGACAATATTCAAAGAGAAATCATTAGCCTAAGATCCGAGTTTAAGAACGACTTGAAGAAAGAGTTGAAAAATGAGTTAGCTAATGAACTTAAGATCCATACCAATAAGATGGAAGGAACCGTAACTAGGTTACAACAAAACCAACAAAAAAGGAACAAGGCCAACATGAGATAAAACAAGAAATCGTTAAAGCCGAGAAAAGGCAATCCAAGTTTGAAGATAAAATCTCATCTATGTTTGAGGCAATTATGTGTAAACCGTCTTCGAGTAGTATTCCTAGCAACACCGTATCAAACCCTAAGGGTGAGATGAAAGTGATTACCACACGTAGTGGTAAGACACTTAAGGAACCGACTCCTCAACCAATTGCTCCTACGGAGGAAGCAATTGAGGAAGAACCCGAGGTGGTGGTCCAAAAAGAGCATGTCCCAATCCCATGAAGTACCGCTCATGCCACACCTACGGTTGACCCTTTACCAACATTGGAACCCGAGATTCCAAAGGCTATGCCTATGCCTCAACCCACACCACCTTTGCCCTATCCGTCTAGACTTAGAAAGGAGAAACGTCAAGAGCGCGACAATTACCAATTTGAGCTTTTTATGAAAATGTTTCGTGATTTGCACTTTAATGTGAGTTTCGCCGATGCTTTGGTCATGATGCCTCGATTTGCCGCTAACTTTAAGAGTATGTTGAACAACAAGGAGAAATTGCACCAATTGTCTAGTTGTTCGTCGGTTTATTTTAATCGCATACCTCAAAAAGTCGGTGATCCCGGTAAATTTTTGATCCCTTGTGCAATCCAAGATATGGAGGAATGCTTCGCCTTGGCCGATCTTGGTGCTAGCATTAACTTGATGCCACTTGCAATCTTCAAGTCGCTCAATCTTCCTAATCTTACTCCTTCACTAATGTCTATCGAGTTGGCCGACCATTCCACGATTCCCGCATGTGGATTGGCGGAAGACGTTTTTGTGAAAGTGGGGAAGTTCTACTATCCCGTAGACTTTATCGTTGTTGATATTCCCACGGATCCTCAAGTTCCTCTTATTTTAGGTCGTTCGTTTTTAGATACGTCTATGGCTTTAATCGATGTTCATGCTAGAAAGATCACCTTACGTTTCAACGACGAGGAACTTGTTATAAACGCAACTCAAAACTCTCAAATTTCTCATGTTTATTCCGTTGCAACCATAAACCTCGTTGATATGATTGACTTGGTTTGCGAGGAATTTTCACAAGAAGTTCTAGGTTTTGGTGATGAAGAAACTAGTGGCAATCCCACTATGTTAGATCCAGTTCTTGATAATTCGACACCAACCTTCACACCATTTGAAGGTGGTGGTTTTACGTTGGAAGAATTTGATGTTCCACGTACTTATAACGAAGACCTCGACAACAATGAGGACTTCTTGATTATCAAGGATTTTCTTAACGATTTCTCATTTCCTCCACCCGAGGAGGTTATGAGTATCGAGCCCAAATCTTCACTTGAGGAACCACCTATCCTCGAGTTGAAAGATTTACCTCCTCATCTCGAATATGTCTATTTGGAGGAGGGCGACAAGTTGTCGGTTATTATTGCGAAGGAACTTTCGAATGATGAAAAAAACAAACTTGTCGATGTTCTAAAGGATCACAAAGAGGCAATTGCGTGGAAGTTATCCGACATTAAGGGAATCGATCCCAAGTTTTGTACCCACAAATCTTAATGGAGGAGGATTACAAGCCCGCAATCCAATGTCAAAGGAGGGTGAACCCCAAAATTCACGACGTCATCAAAAAGGAAGTCCTTAAACTCCTTGACGCGGGAATGATTTACCCTATTTCCGATATCCCTTGGGTGAATCCTATTCATTGTGTCCCTAAGAAGGGAGGAATGACCGTTGTGCCAAACGATGCCAACGATTTAATTCCCACTAGACTCGTGACCGGATGGAGAGTGTGCATTGACTATCGTAAGTTGAATGAAGCCACTCGAAAAGACCATTTTCCCTTGCCCTTAATGGACCAAATGTTGGAGCGTCTTGCGGGAAACGATTTCTATTGCTTTTTAGATGGTTTTTCCGGTTACTTCCAAATCCCCATCGATCCTCGTGATCAAGAAAAAACTACGTTTACGTGTCCATATGGAACGTTTGCCTATCGTAGGATGCCATTCGGACTTTGTAATGCACCGGGAACCTTCCAAAGGTGCATGATGGCTATTTTTCATGATATGATCGAGAAGACGATGAAAGTCTTCATGGATGACTTTTCCGTGTTTGGTAATTCGTTCACTTTGTGTTTGTCGAATCTTGAGAGAATGTTGAAACGTTGCGAGGAAACCAACCTTGTGCTCAATTGGGAAAAGTGTCATTTTATGGTTAAGAGTGGAATCGTCTTAGGGCACAAGGTCTCGAAAGCGGGGATTGAGGTAGATCAAGCTAAGGTAGACGTCATCGCAAAATTACCTCATCCCAAAACCGTCAAGGGAGTTAGGAGTTTCCTAGGCCACGCGGGCTTTTATCGTCGATTCATCAAGGATTTCTCAAAGATCTCTCGACCCATTACACATCTTCTTGAAAAAGAGGCACATTTTGTCTTTGACGAAGATTGTGTACGAGCCTTTGAAATCCTTAAGAGGAAACTTACCGAAGCTCCCATTCTTGTTGCTCCCAATTGGAACCTCCCCTTTGAACTCATGTGTGATGCTAGTGATTACGCTATTGGGGCCGTATTGGGGCAACGTCATGAAAAGCACTTCTTGCCTATTCACTATGCTAGCAAGACGATGACCGAGGCTCAACTAAAATACACTACAACGGAGAAGGAGTTCCTTGCCGTGGTGTATACATTTGAGAAATTTAGACCTTATCTCGTCTTGACGAAATGCATAGTGTATACGGATCATTCGGCTATCAAGTATCTCATGGCTAAACAAGATGCAAAGCCGAGATTGCTTCGCTGGATTCTCCTCCTTCAAGAATTTGATCACAAAATTGTTGACAAAAAGGAGCCGAGAATCTAGCGGCCGATCATCTTTCTCGTTTGGAAGATCCTCACCAGAGTGTTTACGAGCCCAAGGAAATCACCGAAACATTTCCGCTCGAGACACTTGGTGTAGTGAATTCCAAGCTTGATTCTTCCACCTCATGGTTTGCGGACTTTGCAAATTACCATGCGGGTAACTTCATCATCAAGGGTATGACGACTCAAGAAAAACGAAAATTCTTTCGTGACGTCAAGTTCTACTTTTGGAACGACCCTTACTTGTTTCGAACTTGTGCGGATCAAATCATCCGACGTTGTGTATTTAGCACCGAAGCTTCTAACATCCTTAGAGCTTGCCATGAGGGACCCACGGGTGGTCACCACGGTGCTAATCTCACGACTAAGAAGGTGTTTGATGCCGGCTTCTTTTGGCCTACTATTTACCGAGATGCACAAGATCTTGTGAATTCTTGTGACTCATGCCAACGGCAAGGAAAAGCCTCACAAAAAGATGAAATGCCAAAAAATATCATCCAAGTGTGTGAGATCTTTGACGTTTGGGGCATAGACTTTATGGGGCCGTTCCCATCATCTCGTGGTAATAAGTACATCCTCGTTGCGGCTGACTACCTATCTAAGTGGGTGGAAGCTAAGGCTTTGCCCACTAATGATGCTCGTGTGGTAGTCAAGTTTTTGAAAAGCTTGTTTTCTCGGTTTGGAACCCCTCGTGCGATCATAAGCGATCGTGGAACCCATTTTTGTAACGACCAATTCGAAAGGGTCCTAAGGAAATATGGGGTTACACATCGGCTTTCTACGGCTTATCACCCACAAACGAGTGGGCAAGTCGAGGTTTCAAACCGAGCGTTGAAGAGGATCTTGGAGAGATCCGTTGGGGAAAACCGACAATCTTGGTCGGATAAGTTGGACGATGCTTTATGGGCCTTTAGGACCGCTCATAAGACGCCCATTGGGTGCACTCCCTATAAGCTTGTGTATGGAAAAAATTGTCATTTGCCAATCGAATTGGAACACAAGACTTATTGGGCCCTAAAGCATTGTAATGATGACATACAGACCGCGGGAAAACACCGGAAAATGCAAATAAATGAATTAGATGAATTAAGTGACATTGCTTATGAAAATTCATTGATTTATAAAGAAAAAACTAAAAAGTTGCATGATTTTAAAATTAAAAACCGGGTTTTTAACATTGGGGATCAAGTTTTGCTTTTTAATTCTCGCTTGAAAATCTTTTCCGGTAAGTTGAAATCCCGTTGGTCCGGTCCATTCACCGTGACTCAAGTATTTCCGTATGGGACCATCGAGCTAGCTCAAAATGATGGCCTCAATTTCAAGGTGAATGGACATAGGTTGAAGCACTACTTTGGCGGGGAAGTTCCATCCTTGAACTAACTCGACCAAATCACTTTCCCCAATGATAATTAGTATTTAGGGGATCGAGTCGAGCTCATGACTCGGTAATCAAAAACGAGGTGCCTCGTGGGGGAGTCCCATGCTTATCCTATGTATATATTACCGCTTTCTAATGTAGTAACGTGTGGGGATTTGTGCCCTTCCAACCTTTGTTCCGTGGTTGTTTGTGAATTGTGGACTTTAGATGATCATGATCTTCATGATTGGAGCCTCTCGTGTTCGTTTTATGGGAGCACTCGATCGTTTGCTTTGAATACTTTCTCAATATCCATGATATATCCTTTGATGTTCTAACCTTAGGTTTTTAGCACACTTCATAAAGGCTTTAAATTTAATGGTTACACCCTTTCCATGCTAGATTAGGCATTCGACTACGTCTCTAGTATGGGGGTGTTTGCACCCCTAGACTCGAAACATTGAGGACAATGTGTAACTTTAGTATGGGGGGTGAATAGATACTTGCCTTGCCAAACCTTCACGCTTTCCAAAGTTTATCTTTTTGTTTATCATTTTGTTGCAAAATAAGGCTAAAAATGGCCAAATTTAAAAAAAAATTCTCATGTTTTATAAGTTTTTGAAGACACGAATGTAGGTTTTCTGATGGCGAGAATAAGAGTAATTTTTTACTCGACCGTGCGTGTTGAGCACTTAGCTTTGATTCCTTAACTACACATTAGGCTAAGTCTCTTAAATGAGGACGAAAAATGATAGGGTTAATTATAAGTTACTATGCTAAACGTAGAGTACTCGTATTCTTTCAAAAACTCATGTGTTCTCATTGTTTGCTTATTCTCCCTTCGCATGTAAATATTTTTTGCTTAATAAATATTGACTTAGCAGTTTAGTTGGGATTGTTGGGTTTCTAGTCTTTTCTAGTAGCTTCCGTGTAATTAAATCGGGAAGACATTAAGGTATCGACAGCGTCACGGTTTTGAAGTATTGGCACCCGAATAATCAAAAGCTTCACCCAATAATAAGATTTCAAGTGCTCACCTAAATCAAGCAAACAATTTGAAGCCCCACAAGGCCGAAAAATCTATGCAAAATTGAAAGTGAATCAAGCCTTAATCTTCGAAGCTTTAAAGATCCAAAATTCGCCTTAGCGTGAGGATATACGTCTTTGGCTAATAAAACTACCGATGAGGTGGATAATAAAAGGCAAGGCAAGACCGAAGTCATAATAAAAGCTTCATGGCGAAGTTGAATAAAAGATGGAGGTAAATCAAAGATAATAAGGCCCTTCCGTTAGGGGGCGTATAAAAGTCTTGGTAATAAGTCTCATGTTCAAAACCGTTATAAAACCGTGTTTATCGATTCTTCTTGTTGACTTAATTTTTTGACATCGTTGTCTATTGGGAGGGGTTATTGATTTGATGGTCTTGGTTACACCGTTAGGACCCTATTTTTAGACCTAAATCTCTATTATCACATAAGTCAAACAATGTATCCTCGTGCAACATTCAAGACAAAATAAAATATAAGAGATACAACTTAGGAAATTGGGAGGATAAGTACGTGATTAGGGCATATGAGTAGTGTTAGCATTACTAACTTCTAATGACAATGATCTCGTTGCACTCTTGGCATGGAATTGGGGTGAAAATCGAGGACGATGAAATTATTTCTAACGAAGCATTCACGTGTTCTTGTTCTATGAACCTAAACGTCCCATTTTGCGATGAAAATCATACATTATGTCTAAAACGCAAGTAGTAGTAGCAATAGTAGTAGTGTAGCTAGTTTATCATCCAATAAAGTGAATAAAAATGAATTTTGGAGGTGCTACGATAATTTATTCTAGCATTGCGTGAGGGCACGGTAATGGTTTAGCATGGGGAGTGATGAGACTGCTTTTATACATAGTCTCATCATCCAAAAAGGGCTAAAAATGCATTAAATATCATCAAAATACCCATATATATATGCTTGTGTTTGTTGCTTGTGTATTTTAGGTACGGATATTGAGAAAATGACAAAAGCTCACAAGAATCATGCAAAAACGAACAAGGGAAACGAAGCCGCACAATGAACCAAGCCCTAATGAAGACTTTCCCAAGAAAAACCCTTGAAGACTTGAAGAATTATGAAGAAGGGTCCTCCAATATGGAAGAATTGACACTTTATACCCTTGTATCTTCATAATTACAAGTTTGGTCCCTAAAGTTTGTCAAAATTACAAAAAGGGCCCTCCACTTTGAAGAATTGACAAGTATAGCCCTTCAACAAAGCTAAATTGTCAACCATTATCCTCCACAAAGTCAAATATATCATGAAGTCCTTCAAAGTACAAGAAACTATAAGTTTGGTCCTTTTAAAATCCCAAAATTACAAAAAGGACCCTTGACTTTCAACATTTGGCAAGAATGGCCCCTCATAAATGAAGATTTGGCAATTTCAGTCCTCCAAAATGCCAATCATACAAGTAAAGACGATAATCCATCAACAATATGCCAAATCAGTCCTTCAAAAATCACAAAATGGCAAGAATTACCCCTGAATTCACTTTATCAAACATTTTGGGGCAAAAGTGTAAAGAATGAAAAGTTGTTATAGCTTAAATGGGCGTTGACAAGGTTTAAAAGTAAAAAGACAGGAAAAGGGAAGAAGAGGGGCTCAAATTGGCCAGACATGGAAGATACCTAGACCAACCAGAATCTGCCACCTCACCCCACTCACCAATTCAATCAATCACACCACTCCTTCCCTCCACCTCACCTTTCCACTCACCCCGGATTAAATAAACTAACAAAACCTTGTCGCCTTAACATTTATTTAAATGTTAATCACCCCTTAATCAGATCAAAACCACCACTATTTACTCCAAGAACATATTTGGGTATTTTTAATTGTGTTGTAATTAGAGGTTAATCTGCTCCAGAATGATGATTAACCATCCCATAAACACATCCCAAACCTTAAACATGACACCCCACCAACCCACATGCTACATGGGACCTCCCCTGCTACGTCTAAGAGGAAGAAGACAAAGAAGAGCCAGTCATCCAACGTCCCACAATTGTGCTTACATCCTAAGCTTCATCAAGCCCTTGGATCCTCTTTTCACTTTCCAGCTATCACTAAACAACAAGAAGAAGTCACATGATTCACTAGAATTCAAACAAGCTTCAAGGGCATTTTATGAAGTTCAAAGCTAGGGTTTACGCTTTCCTTTGCATTTCTAGATACATTGTATGCCTATATAAAGGCACATAGGCTTTACATTTTACCTGCTTTTGGTTTTTCCTTGTTCAACTGCTTGTAAATCCTCTTCTCTGTTAATGAAAGTGTGTTGAGTTTTGTTGAAGAAAGACCAAGTGCCACTTAATTCTTAGCTTGTTATTGTTATATGTTAACTGAAATTGAACCTAAAAACGTTTTTTAAACCTTGTGTAAGAAATTACACATTGGATCAAAACTTGATATTTTGCTAAGTTTTCTTGGTACATCTTGGAATTCTTGGGATATAAGCTGATCATAGCATCCTAATTATGATATTAAGGTGTTGTGAAGTTCATATCTTGGGGATAATCAAGAGTGGGTACAAGAAGTTGCATTAACAAGTTTATTTTCCAAAAAGTCACCTTTCTGTTTTGATTTTGTGCTTCTAACCTTGTTGAATTTTAGCAGGGTTGCTGTTGGAAGCTTTTGCTTGTTCTAGCTAGCACATAAGCTCTAACATTCGTGGGTGTGGATGTACATCCATGAGGTTTGTCTTGAAACCTTGAAAATCTGATAAAAATTGGATTTTTTGTGGATTTGTGCTCTATTGGTGTTCTTGTTGATTTCTTGGATTGAATCTACTTAGTCTTGCATGATAATGTTGTTTATATGCTATATTAATCATTGGGTTAATTGAATCACACTTTTTCTTGTTTAAAATTTGATTTGAAAACTTAAAAGGGTGTTTGGGTCTACCTGTTTGAGTTGAAATCTTGTTATTGTGTTGTGGAAAGTTTGTGTTTGTGCTCTATATCTGATATATGCTTGGTTGAGAGTGTTTTGCTGCAAGTTTTTAGGTTTGAAACCTTGAATCAAACAATCTGCTATAACTTATTGAGTTTAACTATTTTTGACCTAAGATTTTGGTGAAATCTAGTATTTGTGCATGCTTAGGGTTGAAAGTTGTTAAAACATCATTATTATAACTTATTTGATAGATCTTGAGGTTTGAATCTGGCTTGTTGGTCAAATACATCAGCAAAGTATAAAAGTGCATGTGTTAGTGTTCATCAGTAACATTCATTAGCTTGAATCTTGCTTAAAACTTTGAATCATTGCATGAAACCTGTTTAGACTTGCTTATTTAAGTTTAATATAGCCTGTGTATGCATTTGGTTGAGTTTGGTTGGCTGAATTGTGCTAAAAGTGCTTATTGAACCTAATCTGCTTACTTGTTCATGTATGTGCTTGATCTGGTGCTTTATTGATTAAACTGTATCAATTGGGTGATTGTGGTTGTGATTTTTTGATTGTTATTGACTCCTTTTGATCCAAAGATCATTTGGGTGCCTTTGTGAAATCTAAATCTCCAAAAAAGTCACTAAATACAAAAAGTCAAACAAGTCAAGCAGTGGAAAAAGTTTCCACTGCTCAACACCTAAAACTAGCCCCTGCTAGTGTTAATTTGTCATCAGCTTATCAATAAGCTATTTTAGCTTATCCAGACCTGCAACAACTAATTTTTTGTGATAGATCTTCATTATTTAACCCATTTGATTAGATTGGAGCTTATTGGACTTTGACTTTGACTTTTTGCTAGAAAACCAACTTATTTGACTTTTTCATAAGTGCTTATTTGCTTTGTCCAGCTTATTGAGTCAGCTTATTTGAAAACATTTTGTTGATTTAGCTTATTAAAGTCATTTAAAAGCTTTAGAAACTTGAATCAGCTCTTGGGGTTGCCTAGAACTCAAAAACGACTATTTTGTCATTTTCTGTAGATTGCTTATTGCATTTTCAGGCTTATTCCTTGGGCTTATTTCAAATTTCTTTTTATGGAAGTCTTACTTAGGATAAAATAAGCTTGTGTGTCTAATTTGAGCTTATGGCATTGGCTTATAGCTTAATGGGCCAAAAAGCCCATTAAGAATAAGCTATTTGGTATAAGCTAGCTTATTTCACACTTTCAGCTTTTGGGCCTTTGGAAAAAGTTGTTTGAAATCAAATTTTGAGTCAAGTAGTGCTTTTTGGGCTTATTTGGGCCACTTTTCCATTTTGGGCTTAAATTTGACCCATTAAGGATCTGTTTTGGGTTTAGCCCATTTTCTAGGCCCATTTAATTTCAAGTTCATTTCTGAGTTATTTAGGTTAAATTAAGCTGGTTTGCAACTTTTTAGAATTTTTTATGATTTTTGGATTTTTAATAATATTTTAATATTATTTTATTGTTAAAAATTAAAAGTCTGATTTTCTAAGTTTTTATATTTTTCCTAGATTGTAGACACTTAATTAGGAATTTTACTACTTTCCAAATATTTTTAGAGTTTTTAATAGTTTTTAATTGTTTAAAAATAGTTTTTAGTGGGTTTAAAATTTTGAAAAATACTTTTTAGCTTAATTAGGTTATTTTAAAGGTTTACAAACTTTAAGATCTTGTTTTGGACTTTTTAATAGTTAATATTGATTTTTAGGGCTTTAATTAGCATTAAAAAGTTCATATTTAATTAATTAAAAGGTTTTGGCAAGTTTGGATTTTTTATAAACTCTTAGAATATTTTTGTGGATTTTTAGTGATTTTTGGGAATTTTTAGGGTAAAATTTTAATTTTAGTGATTTTTACGGTTTTACGTGTACACCTTTTTCGTTTTAGTTTGATACGACATCGTAACCGTCATTCTCTTCCTATCCCATTTCTATTTTTCTTTCACACAAATATAATCACAAAGTTAATCAATTCATTACACACACACTAAGCCTCCTTGAGAACGATCCCCATTTTGGGTCATTGGTGCTCGGTTTTCCTAAACCGACACTTAATACTTACCACTTTTGCTCTCGTTTCCTAATGAGTAGTAAAACCACTACATCAGTATATAAGGTTAAACTCGATGAGTTAGGTAGAGTATTAAAGAACAAAGCTAGATTGGTTGTTAGAGGTTACAAACAAGCTTTAGGTATTGACTTTGAAGAATACTTTGCTCCTATTGCACGATTGGAGGCAATTAGACTATTCCTTGCTTATGCTGCTCACATGAACATGATCGTCTACCAAATGGATGTTAAGACGACATTTCTTAATGGTGAACTAAGGGAAGATGTCTATGTAATCCAGCCGAATGGATTCGTCAACTCGGAGTATCCTAATAACGTGTACAAGCTCAAGAAGGCTCTTTATGGGTTGAAACAAGCTCCACGCGCGTGGTACGATCTCCTATCGTCGTATCTCATCTCAAAAGGCTTCTCCAAAGGCAAAGTGGATTCAACATTATTTATTCTCAAGGAGGACAACGACATGATACTGGTACAAATTTATGTTGATGATATAATTTTTGCTGCCACTACTCAAAGATTGTCTGACCATTTTAAGAAAATTATGTCCACACGCTTTAAGATGTCGATGATGGGAAAAATTTCATTTTTCTTAGGGTTGCAAATTTCTCAGAATCCCAAAGGCATCTTCATTAATCAATCCAAATTTTCTCTTGAATCATTAAAGAAATATCATTTTGAAAATTGTGACCCCGTGGATACTCCAATGGTGGAGAGATCCAAGTTAGATGAAGATAGGGATGGGATAGCTGTTGATCCTAAACTTTACCGTGGAATGATCGGCACCCTTCTTTATTTGACTACTAGCAGGCCTGATTTGCAATTTGCTATATGCATGTGTCCCGGTATCAGGCTCAGCCTACCTAAAAGCACTTATATGTTGTGAAAAGGATCTTTCGGTATCTTAAAGGAACACTTCACTGTGGTCTGTGGTATCCGAAGGATTCCTCTATTGCACTAATATCATATGCAGATGCGGATTATGCTGGGTGTCAAGATACTAGAGTAGCACTTCTGGCAGTGTGCAACTTCTTGGAGATAGACTGGTTAGTTGGGCATCCAAAAGGCAGAAAAGCGCTTCGATATCAAGTACTGAGGCTGAATACATTGCTATGTCCGGTTGTGCTCAAGTTCTTTGGATGATATCACAATTAACTGACTACGGCCTTGGATTCAACAAAATCCCGATGTACTGTGATAACAAAAGTGCAATTGCCCTTTGCTGCAACTACGTTCAACATTCTCGGGCGAAGCACATTGACATACGCTACCACTTCATCAATGAGCAAGTGGAAAATGGAGTGATCGAACTGTACTTCGTCAACACTGAGTATCAGCTGGCAAATACATTCACAAAGGCCTTAGATCGAGGACGTATCGAGTTTTTGATCAAAAAGCTAGGCACGAAATCATTCTCACCAGCGACACTTAAGGAGTTGGCAGAAGAATCTGCAGAATAGTGGTGGTAAACTATTCTAGAGTATCCTTTTCTTGTGATCTTGTATATTATCGTATATATTTAAACCACCAAAAGAAAAATAAAAAAATATAAAACATAGAAAAACCATAAAAAATATAAAATCAAGAAAATCCAAAAATATTTTTCATTTAAATCGGGCATATCTTTTAGTACGGTAATGTTTACGGCCTTAGAAATGTCGATTAAAATTGACATGGCGCCATAAATAGAGTCCGTATAAAAGTTGTACATAATTTAAAACATGCGCATTTGGCTTGTAGTTATTTCAGACTTCAACCCGCTTTTCACATTAAAGTCACGTATTTCTTTCGAAAGCGTTGGCTCACAACGTGAATTAATTTTCTCGGGTATGGTTTACTTTAAAACCATACAAGGGATCAATTTTACTTCATAACTTGGTCTAACACAAATCTGTGTACGTTTCAGTGCACTTATTTTGTAAAAATAAGAGAAATCTTATTGCCACCACGAATTGTTCTTATATCCAGCTAAAACGAAAAAAGTCTTTCATTAGTACTCCTTAATTCAAATACTACTGCTCTTTAAATAGAAAACGAGTCTCAATTTAAGGGGGAGAAAATTTCAAATCATTTTCATCATCAAATCTGTCTTCAACAGTTTTTCAGCAAAATTAATTGGTTACATGCTTAATGTTGAATTTTTTCTTAGTATGTATTCGTTGGGCTTCGTGATTTTCGTGCTATATGTAACTCGGAATTAGGCATAGGAGTTTAAGTGCGTTGTTGGTTTGTGTGTGAAGAAATAGTTAATACATTATTTAAATGATAACGAATGTTCAGGTTTATCTTAAAAAATGTTTAGGTAAATGCAACATAGAAAGAAAATGGAGGTATAAAGTGTAAACTTGGAGATTTTGACCTAAGTCAATAAACAAATACCCGCTCCCTCTTTCTTTTCTATCTTGTTTCGTTTTCACTGTTTCACACACTCATATCATATACTTGTCGCCATTGTTGTTCTTCTTCCATCTTCGCGTACTTTGCATCCTTGTTGTTTAAATCATCTAGATATTTTACATATCATGTTTTTTCTATGTCATTTCTGTGTGCTTATCATCCAATAGATCCATGTGCCTTTGATTCATTCAAATTAGGGTTCATCACTAAGATTTCAATTAAGTGCCCACTGTTTGAATTGATAGAGTGTTCTTGGTTCCAATAGGTACACAAACATACGCTTATGCTTAGATTGCCTTAAAATCAATATATAATTTCCCTAGATCATTATCAATTTGAAACAGCCTTTGATAAACTCCAGATTGCGAAGTACTTGTTATTCTACGATTGTGAAGTACTTTGTTTTTTAGTTGTCTATAGCGAAGTACATGTTATTCTGTGATTGCGAAGTACATCATATAGCATATGATTGCGAAGTATATCACATTTGTTTGTGATTGCGAAGTATATTATATGGTATATGATTGCGAAGTAATCAACTTTGTTTGTGATTGCGAAGTACATCATATAGCATATGATTGCGAAGTATATCACATTTGTTTGTGATTGCGAAGTATATCATATGGTATATGATTGCGAAGTAATCAACTTTGTTTGTGATTGCGAAGTATATCAGATGGCATGTGATTGCGAAGTAAATAATTTTGAATGTGGTTCCGAAGTACACAACATAGCATTTGACTGCGAAGTACTTGATATTGTACGTCTTTGAGAAGTACCTGTTCTCTTCATATAAGATTGCGAAGTACATTACTTTGAATGTCATTGCGAAGTAACCTGTTTTCTTCATATAAGATTGTGAAGTACTTAACTTTGAATGTGTTTGCGAAGTACTTAACTTTGAATGTGTTTGCGAAGTACTTAACTTTGAATGTGATTGCGAAGTACACAATATTGCTTTTAATTGCGAAGTGCTTGTTCTTCATACTGCATTGCGAAGTAGTGTATATTGCACACTACGCAATAGCTTTGTTTGATCTTTGCAAAGTTGTTTGGATTGGGATTGCGAAGTAGTGGTGTTTGGTATTGCAAAATTGTGTTATTTGTTATATCAATTGTTTGTCTTTTGAATTTGTTTATCTTATGATAGACTTGCTATGCTTGAAGGATTGTTATGCATAGTGATATACTATTTTGTCTGTATCAACCTTGTGTGTTTTATCTTAAACAGAAACATGTCACTCACTATGGATCAACAACGACAAGCCAATCTCAAACTCGTTCCAATTGATGCACGTCTTAAGTTTAAACCAAATAATATCAGACTACAAGAAGGTTTTGTACCAACTCAGCATGCTTTCAGAGTAGACATGGAGATCCTTGATCTTACACCAATAAAAAATGCATTACGATATACGGCATCAGTTCCAAAGGTGTACATGCATAAATTTTGGGTCTCCAAGAAGTCATTGTCTGAAACAAAGATATCATTCACAATCGACAAACGTAAGAAGATAGTCTCTCTTACCCACTTTCGTCAGATTCTTGGATTACCTCGTTTAGCTGTAGGGGGAGAGTTTGTTGCTGATCCAACCAAGGACAATCTCTTAGATACACTTCAAGCTTTAGGATATGGTATAGAATTAAGGAACTTGTCACAATTTACCACAACACAACTAGGACAACCATGGAAGGCAATATTCAATATCCTCATTCGGTGTCTTACTACAAAAAATAGTGGCCATGACTCATTCAGACTGCCTCAAGCTTGCATTTTTGGGGAATCTTTCAGAACCAAAAGATAGATTATGCCAAATATATGTGGCAGGAGTTCACCTATCAACTATTTGACAACAAAAAGAAGAAGTCTGACTACTTTCCATTTCCTCTATTCATAAAGCTGATCATTGATTACTTCATGAAAGAAGACGATGAAATTAATAAACGTGGAAAATTCTTCTACCATACTGAAGAAGACGATGATCTATTGACATTCATGAAAACAGAAGGACAAAGGGATACTTATTCAGGAATTCCTGCTCCAGTCCCTGATAACCTGTTGAATGATGCTATCAAGACAAGTGATACTTACAAGAAAGTTTTGTGAGAGGTGGAAACACAAAAAGAACGAGTTGCTTCTGGAGAATTTTCTTCAAAACCAAAAGACAAACGCAAACACAGTGAACCATCAGAAGAAACAGCTTCTCCTAAACCCAGAATGAATTAAACTGTCACCAAGACCAGTGGAAAGGAGTTAATGCTTGAGGATGAAGATGAAGATATTAATGAAGAAGAATTGCTTCGCAAAATTGAAAGACAAAATGTAAAGAAAGCTATCATGCAAAGTAAGAAATACATTGGGGGTAGTGGTTCTGGTATGAAAGAAAATGAAACCATACTACCTTCTGATATTGCTGAATTTGGGAAACCTGATGAGCACATACCTCGTCGTGACAAATCTGCCCAAACTGCTGATGATGTTGATGATGAACAACAACCTCATGACGGATTGAAGGACATGGACGTTACCGGGTCTACTGATACGACAGCATTTGTTGAGACTACCAAAGTCATAAGTTCTATAGTGTCGATACCAGTTACTACAATGCCTCCACCAGTTTCTATAGTGACCTCATCATGCAATTAGAGGGCCTGTCTCTAATTAATATACAAAAAGAGTGGAGGGATCAAATCCTGTAACGGATGCAAGGAACACACCGCAGTTACCATGAAATCATACTACTTGTCCTAGGATGCACCCATTCGCCCCACATAATAAAAATAATACTGGCCAAAACTGTAAAGGGACGCTGCGAGCAATCACTCTCACCGTAGAAGAGTCATAAGACCGGTGCCTCAAGTGCAATGGTTATGGAACCCCCATAACTAGGTGAAACTGACATGCATGTATATAGCCCAGGCAATCTAAAATAATCATACATATACTGATGTGTTTAAGACACTTAAACTACTAGAGAAAACAGATGGCTACAAACGGAGAATCCTAATAAAGGAAGAAAGATGTCCTTACTGAAGGACGAAATATCTGTACCTTATGTCCAGTAAATGAAGACTGAAACGAACGTAAATGATCACTCCGACTTCACAATAGCTACATAATGAAGGGAAATGAATAAGAGTCGGCCTTATTTATACATACTTGTTATTTAGTTTACTTGACGTGTTCATACTTGTTATACTTGTTCTTGTCTTGCCTTATTATTTCATGTTATAATCATGTATTTCTTATAGTTTCATGTGTTTTAGATTCATGTGTTTCATGTTTTAAGTATTATAGTACTTGTTATAACATAATGAGTAACTTTCTAAAAATAGTAGATTTCTTTATATAGTAAATTTCTAAAAATAGCAAGTTTCCTTAAATAGTAAGTTTCTAAAAATAGAAAGTTTCTATATTTAGCATGTTTCTATAAATAGCATGTTACCATATTTATTGTATTTTCATAAATAGTATAATACCTTAAATAATAATAGGCTTATTAAATAATAACAATGACATAGCATATAGTTTTAATAAGCTTATAATATGTCTTGTATAATTATATCGTAAACTTTAATAATAACTAAATACTTAGTCTAAACTTATAATTATTAATTAATAATAATATTACATGATATCATAAGTATTTATTAATTAATAATAATCCATGATTAAATAATTAAACTTTACCTTAAAAGGATATAAATTAATTAAACTAAGTTTTAAGTTATTAATTGCACATGAATAATTAAATTAATAATTATTTAATCATAATTTTAGTTAAATAAAATGAACATAATTTAACTATGATTTTATTTAAATAAAACTATACTTAAGTCATGTATATAATTAATTTAATTAACATGTTTATAATTAACTAATTAAATGAAGTAAAAAAATACATGTTTTTATTTTCTCAGCCAAACACCCCCTTAAACTGTTCTTAAACCCAAAACCAAACACCCCTTAACTGTCACAGCCCCCGGCTGTGGCTTTATTGCTACCGACAGCAGCAGGTTCCGACCGGCTGTAGCCGGTTCCAGCTGTTGCCCTGACCTTACCCACTGTCTTCATATACTACCCACTGATTTCTATTAGTTAACCATCAAGACACCATGTGTCTCGGTTCCCACTATTTTTAAGCTAAATCCCCTTTGTTGGGGTTTGGTGTTCCCACTTTTTTTACAAAAACCACACAGATACCCCATAAGGGTCCGCGGCTGGTGAACTTAATTCACCACCGAGACGAAGTGTGGTGTTGGTTTGCATGTAAACAGTAAATTGCCAACATCAAACGTTTCCCCCCTTTATACTTCTCGTTTATAAAATGTTTTAAAACCTAAATCTCGGATTCTTGATCAATAATCAAAAGAAAAGAAAGAACAAAAAATAAAATAAAAACGAGATTAAGGTTACCTAGTCGCGTATTAGGGTTTAGGACATACAAACACGAATCAACCTTCATATCCTGGATCAGACACACTGATTTTCGCTTGGTTCTTGGTGTGGAAAAGTGACAGCAGAAGGAGATTGGGAAAAACGATCGTGTGTTGTTTTCCTTTTAGGGTTTATTGTATTTTGTCCAAATAAAAGCTATCCCCCCGTGTTTTAGTATTAATGTCGGTCTAGGGCCTTTCAAATGGGCTTTGGCGAATTTCCTTTTCTTTCTTTTTGTCTAAACCGCCGAGCAACAAGCCCAACTCCCGTTTGTTTAATTTTTTCGCAACTTATTATTTATTACGCCTATTCGTGTCTAAATGTCAGGTATTACTTCTTGTTATACTATATACATGTTCTACGTAATATTAAAATACGTAATTATTTGTCGTATTTTAATTATAATAATAAAATACGTAATTTCTTGTCGTACTTAATTAATTTATGTATTAACCATGTTAGATGTTCGTATCACGTGTCGTATATTAAATAATCGTAAGGTTTAAATTTATACGTAATTTCATGTAATCAGTGTTCTAGGGTTTTTAAAGCGGGTTTTACAACTCCTCCCCTCTAAAAAGAATAATTCGTCCTCGAATTAGAGATACGATAAACTGGAAGGACATGGACGTGACGTGGTTGTAGGGATCATGGAACATGACGTGTTTGAAGGTAACATGGAACATGAAGTGACTTAAAAGAACATAACTAAATGATGAAAGGAAAAGAGGATAAGAAATCCAGATGGACTCCTTCGTTTCTAAGTGGCTTCCCGCTCGGAACGATCCTCTAAAAGATCCTGGCGAAAATAATAATCTTGGTCTTCATGACTCTGTCTTGACGATACAGAAAAGTTTCTGGTTTATCATTATAAGATGTATCCTCATGAATCTAACGGAATAATGTGCAAAGATAACAAAACGTTATGATGCGAAATAATCTGGAATAACTGACCTTAGTAACATCTGAGCAACGATGCACGAGATATACTGAAATATAGTATGTGAGCAACTGTGGACGTGATACGTGAACAATTGTGAACGTGATACATGAACAATTGTGAACGTGATACGTGGAGATATGGTGAAAGTAATGAGAAAACATATGATGGATGTGATAGGTGCAACATATCGTGAGTGTGATATGAGAACGTAGGTGTTAGGTCTAAAAGTTGATGTGACAGAAACTCAAAAGAAGAAAACGTGAGTTCTAACTGGAGCCGCGGACACAACAGCTTTAGCCGCTGACAGTCTAGCTGTTGACACATATTCAAGACGTTGAAAGGAAGTCAAGAATTATTATTCTTGATAAAGATTCAGAATATTGTTTATCTTATTAAAAGATCTCATTGTTTATTCATTCTTATCTCTTGTAAAACCTATTCCTTACACTATAAAAGGAACCAAAGGTCTTAGGTTTTATTCATTCAATTCCTACTATCAAAATGTAAACCTAAAGCTATATGTGTGTTCTAGACATGGGATTAATATATACACGTCTAGATATTATTTGTGTTTAATTAATACAAGTAACGTTGGGAGAAATTCATCTTTGTTCTAAACACCTTGTTCATGATTATTGTTCTTTTCTGCTATGATTTACATCATATGAATAATGATCATGCCTAGCAGCCTCAAGATCCGGAATTCTAGGATTCCTTAATTGGTATCAGAGCCTCGTGGGTCTTGATGCTAGGATCAACAAGGTGTTCGTGTTAGTAAGAAAGAAGAAAAATCAGTTTAGGGTTTTTCTGGGCAGTTTTATGTGCGCAGCAGTATCCAGAAGGGCATATCTCCTTCGTTAACTGTTGGATCGTTGTGAAATTCGAACTGTAGATTCTTGACACATGTGTCTTGGATCTCACCAGAGGGATCTTCGATCTGAGCTCTTTTGAAGGAGTTATTGGTGAACGAATTTGGCTGCAGAGATAAATTTCGTTTTTAGGGTTTGGTTCATAAACCCTAGAATACTTGTTTATTGTTGCTAATTCAAGATAATATGGTGCTAGCCTTGGGGAGTTGATTCATCATGGATTAATGATGAACCCTAGCAACGTGTTATGATTCTTAATAAAAACAAGTCGTGGTATATGGAGATGCAGCACAGGGATCTTGGTTTGACATATTAGGGTTTCTGTAATAAACCCTAAATCGATCTATGTTCTTGAAAGTGATTACTTGATGGCGTCATGTTGATTTTCAGTCATGGACGAATACAAAAGAAGTTTTGTAGCAGCAGATCATGATGCATGATGAACCTGACGTGATTCTATGTTATAGGGTTTTGATGCATAGAGTTCTTTTTAGGGTTTCAAAAACCCTTGATATGTGCATTAAATCTGATAATAGTGATGATTGAATCGAATGATGCTTAAGGCAACAGAGATACATGGAGTATATTATACTTCCATCTTTCTTTGATATATTGATAAGAGGGAATTGAACATGGGACATTCAAAGAGAACAGGAAGTATGATGATCAGTTCGTGTGAACAAATTAATGACTGCAATTGTGATGTCACGTGAGGTAAAGAGAAACGTGTGATAATTTAGCTTGCCTGATTTATAGGAATATTCACATATTCTTATTTTTGAACGTGGGTTTATATGGAAGCAGTTATTTATCTTCGAAAATTATGAGATTTAGTCTTTTGAAAGAAAGATTCCTGATACAAAGGAATTGTATTTTATCCCAAAATTACTCCCTGGATTATTTACTATGGTACGTAGTATTCTTTTTAGTCGAATGATTAAGTATGCCATATTATCTCCTGTTTATGGAAACTAAATATCTTGTTGAGTTAAAAGAATGTAGCGTTGGATACTATGAGTACAAACATGAAACGAAGTTTATGTTCACAAGACATTGAGGGGTCCATGGTTTCTTTGATTACTTATTGTGTTATCATGGTACAAAAGGTATTTCAACAGAAAGAAGACGTGATCTGTTGGCTTAAGAAATAAAGTGAGCCGCTGACACTAGTTATTCAACCGTTGACAAATAGAATTCATCCGTTGACAGAATCTCTTGTTGTCCGAGATATAGTTTTTAAACGCTGACAAGTGTTGTCTGTTATTGGACAACACAGCTGATAGTATGTTGGACAAAGGAGGATATTGGACAGTGAAGGAAATGCTACTGTTTGGTTTATTTGATGAGGGTTTGATTAATAAACCCTAGATCAGTTTTGGCACACAAAACAAGGGGGTTATACACACAGGTACATTGGATCTCTGTTTTTATTCAGAATATCATTTTGATATTTATGGCTCGGATACTTTTCTTAGAAGACGTATATGATTAAGGGGAAGAACTCTTATGATAGGGTTGATGTTCGAAGTAGATTTTCGCGAGTTTGTGTTTTATCATATCTCAAGATGCTTTTATTCCTTCTTGAAGATAACTTGTTTGTGCTTACACTGTTGGTGACGAACACTTGTCATATCTAGCAATGCCACATACATTGCTATCACTTGAAGGAGTTACATTATCGTGCTTAGTGGCTCATAATAAGATGAGGATTTTGACAAAGGGATCGAGGTCTGCTCATATTCCATACCTATGAGCTTGGAGTCACGTATTTAGTACAAGGCATAAAACACGGGTTTAGGTTATTCTACTTCTACATCAAAAATATTGTATTTATTTTTCTTCAAGGTCATTACACAGAGCCTACATTTGGAGAATCTTCAATTGCATACATTGTTTCCTTCCCTATTTGATGTGACAAAAAAGGGAAGAATATCCATGCTTGACTTGAGGGGAAGCAATTTGAAGATGATGTACCACTTACAGGAGATACACAAAGAGTTTTGCCGACATCAACTAGGGGAAGATTGTTGGGTCTAAAGGTTGATGTGGCAGAAACTGAAAAGAAGAAAACGTGAGTTCTAATTGGAGCCGCTGACATAGCAGCTTTAGCCGCTGACAGTCTAGCCGCTGACACATATTCAAGACGTTGAAAGGAAGTCAAGAATTATTATGCATGATAAAGATTCAGGATATTTTTTATCTTATTAAAAGATCTCATTGTTTATTCATTCTTATCTCTTGTAAACCCTATTCCTTACACTATAAAAGGAACAAAGGGTCTTAGGTTTTATTCATTCAGTTCCTACTATCAAAATGTAAACCTAAAGCTATATGTGTGTTATAGACGCGGGATTAATGTATACACGTCTAGATATTATTTGTGTTTAATTAATACAAGTAATGTTGGGAGAAATTCATCTTTGTTCTAAACACCTTGTTCATGATTATTGTTCTTTTCCGCTATGATTTACATCATATGAATAATGATCATGCCTAGCAGCCCAAAGATCTGGAATTATAGGATTCCATAGTAGGGTGAACATGATATGGGAACATATCGTGAACGTGCAATAACTGAGGAGGTAACGATGAATGATACGAGATGAGACGTGAAATATGACGTGAAACGTCTGTCTGAGGATGGCAAGTCATACTAAGCTTGAGTCTGGTCTCCCAAGTTTTCTGCAATTCTTTTCCAGAACGAAAAGTGAAACATAAATCGTGAGATAGGATACGATCATAGACGTGAATGATGTCATGAACGTGGAAGTGAAAAGTAAATCATATCAATGAAAAAGGCTATAAATGTGAAGAAAGTAGTGAACGCTAACGTAAGACGTACTAGCGAGCTGAAATAGTCATACGAATGTGAACGTAAATAATGAACACGAACGTGAACATTTATCTTATCTGATAGCCGAAAGAGTGCCGTGAAATCGTACGATCATTGGTTGGAAGATATCTGATAATCTGCTACTGCATACTTCTTTCGGATGAAAGAAAACGTGTAGGATAGGTTAAATGGTCGAACGACGATCCAAAAATTTCTAAGGGTCAAAATGACTGCAACGTGTTGGCGTTCTATCTTAACCTGCTGACAAGTCAGACGTTTAGATATGAATGTAACTGCAATTGTTTCATGCCTCTCTACCAAAATGTGGTTAAGATCTTGGTAGGATCTAGATACATAGCAATTGGAAAGTTATGAGTTTGGGTAAACTTAGACCTCTATTAGCGTAGGATTATCTGGAACACATATGTTAGTGTAGGATTTTCTCCTTTATGCGTAGGCTTAGTCAGGGTAAAATTTTATTGTGAGGACAATGCGATTCAGCGTGTCACTGAAATTCACAAAATGCATACAAGAAAAATTTCAGTGTGAATTTCGCCTGTTGTAAATCTTGTAACATAGGGCGAAGATGATCTTCATGATCTTCTCTAGGCTTCGAGAAAATCAGGATGTTAGAAATGAACAGAATGACGAACTTGTTCAGAATTCATGAAAATCTGATTTCTCAAATCCACATTTACTGCTGGCATTCGTGAACTAAAAAACGCAAACATGAATTCATAATGACCATAACGTGTGCGAAGAACAGTCACTGAAGTGTCTTGATCTTTCATTCGCAACCGTTGATAGCCTGATCGTAAATCGATCTTGGAAAGTGTTTAGAGTCTGGTAGTTGGTCAGATAGACCAATGATACTTGGAATGGAAATACAATTATGAACGGTGGTATGATTGGTAGTTCCTTCTGGTAATATATCTGGGAAGATCTTGAAGTAATCGACTGATTATGAATAAAAGAAACATCAAAAGTTGTGTCATAAATGATAGATAGGAAGTCATCATAGCCAACAACACATGCTTGTAAGACAGGAGAAAAATTCTCACCGCTTTTCCTGGTGGAAAACCCATGATGAATGTATTCAAGAATCTGAACATCACTGGATATAATCTGATACGAATGGCGATCCGTTGTAGGGATGAAAGATCTTGTCATAAAACTGAAATGAAAGTCTCTATGTACATGATGATACGACGGTGTCTTAGATGAACATGGTATACGAATATGGAATCGATAAATGAAAGTGTCATGTCAAGGCATGAAGTAAACGTGGCAGGTTTCACTGAATGTGTTTTGCCTGTCTCACGCAGAATGAATCCTGCGTGTCCAAACGCGTATAATACACCGGTGATGGTACTGAAATTCTTGTGGCATGATTAATACATGGCACAACATAATGGATATACCCCTTGGAGGGTACCCTGAATTTCTTAGGGCTGTTTCTGAGAATGGACAAGAGTCATGTGTCTTGACTCGTGTCTAGAGGAATATGCGTATGACATGTGTCTTGGCTGACGTACTGACATGCGTCGAGGTATGAAACGAATAAAATTGAAAATCTTAGGTTATCATGCCAGAATTGGCGGATCGGTTGGACTGCTGACCCTTTGTATTTCTGATCATGTACGTGACCGGTGTTCTGTTGTGATTGTTAGGATCATTATTGTTACAGTATTGGTTACTATCGTCTTGTCTGTCAGTTCAATGACGGGTCAATCTCATGACGGTGATTCATGTAACTATTCAACTGAGTGGCCGGCTGGTACCGGTTCCCACCCATATGACTGAAAAGACAACTAAATAACGTGTGACATATAACTAAAAGATAGGGTCATGGATTGTGATGGAAATCGTTTGGTGGTGAAGCATCTTTTCGTCCGATCGCTTTGATCTAACGCCTTTTTCTTCGTCTTGTCGGATCTCCAGGTTGTGAACATCATCAGCATCTCGTAGCATCTCCAATAATCAGCAACATCAACATTAAGTAACTTCCCCAAGTTATGAGCGACATCAGCAACTTGTAGAATATCAACAAGTGGAATACGCTTGAGATGATTTAGAATCGACTAGTGAATACTCGTGGAGTATTATAAATGAAATACACATAGATTACAGTACATGTAATACATACGGGATACGGTACATAGAGTGCATGTGGAATACGATACATGGAGTATGCATGGAATACACATGAAATGATCGGTATGGGGTCGATCATCTGACATGATTTTAAAGGAAAATAATTAGTTAAACGGTTAGAAAATCGTACTGAAATGAGCATCATGATAGCCTAGAAATTCCAGCATACACATCATTCTGGTTGCATAGAGAAAACACCCAAAAGTGTGGTTAACGAAATTCAACGGTGATTAGCATGAAAGCATGATTAATGAAAACCAACCATGTCTATCATGAAAACAGGATTAAATGAAATCCATCAATGTCTTGCATGAAAGCATAATCAACATGATGAAAGCATAATCAACATAAGAGACGTAAGATATAATCAGCATGAAGACGAAATCAACATGAAGAAACATGGAAAAAAATTAACATTAAGGAGCATAAAACATAATCAACATGAAAACAAAGTTAACCATGATAGTACGAAAACATAATTGACATTAAGAACATAACAATTAATGAGGGGACATGAAAGAAATATGACTGTAATGAAATGAAATCCAAAAATCGCTGGTGTGGACGACCATAGGTCAGTTCACAAAATAAAACTGACATGAGTAAGGATGAACGCCTATGGGTCGGTTCACAACACAGAATTGACATGAGTAAGGGTGAACACCTATGGGTCGGTTCACCAAGACAAAATTCGAATAAAAAGCACATGCGACTAAATATGACCAGTCCTGTACCAACCATTACTTAGTCAAAATACCTGCAACAATAATACATGAAAATAAATAAGTGAAAATCAACTATCAAAACTTAACAAAAAATGTATGACCAAGTATGAACTACGGTGGTTCAATCCATATTAGCCAAAGTTCTCAAGGAACATCATGCATAAAACAATGACATGTAACTAAGTATGCATGACGGTTGTGCAATCCATATTAGTAAAAACAATTCGAGGAAAAACATCATGGTTAAAACATCAAGGTGCTAAAAATATCTATATGTGGAATAACAAGCGTCGGCTTAGGAAGCTCCTGATGACTACCCACTAGTCACAGGTCGAGTTTTAGAGCCAATAGGTCGAAACCTTGGCTCTGGAAACCTTGGCTCTGATACAATAATTGTAACACCCCCATTTTGATAAATGGAATATCACAAGATAATTATGGCGTATCATCAAAGCATGCAAGGTATATGTACAAACATACATGACCAAAAGAGAAAACCGGAATCAAACATCGGTTCCCAAACATAAGCCCAAAAAATAAATAAATTAAATGAATTGAGAAGGACAAAACAGGTGTCCAAATAAGCATAAGTATAAGAAGGCAAAAGGAGAAGAAGTATAAGGCAGCTTCCATCCTATGCACGTCCTCCAAATGCTCAAGTCTGTCCATGGGCACCTGCCGTTTTGGGACATGGAAAGGAAAGTAATGGCAGTGAACGGATATATGACAATGAAATGAATAACATAAACATAAGTAAAGTGAACTGGAAGTACAAAATGATAGTGCGGCGGAATAATGTAAGACCTAGAAAACGTTGTTTAAGCTTATACGACTGGTTTAATATTTCTGAAAAGACTTATGTTTAATTCGTACTGAAAACTATATTTTAAATATGCCCGGAGCCTATATAGATCATGTTACATCAACGTGCATGAATACTTAGAGGGGTGACCTCATCATGCAATTAGAGGGGTTGCCTCTAATTATACAAAATGAGTGGAGGGATCAACTCCTATAACGGATGCAAGGCACACACCACAGTTACCATGAAATCATACTACTTTTCCTAGGATGCACCCATTCGCCCCACATAATAATAATAATACTGGTCAAAACTGTAAAGGGACGCTGCGAGCAATCACTCTCACCGCAGAAGAATCATTACACCGTTGCCTCCAGCGCTATGGTTATGGAACCCCTATAACTAGGTGAAATTGGCAAGCATGTATATAGCTCAGGAAATCTAAAATAATCATACATATACTAATGTGTTTAAGAAACCTAAACTACCGGGGAAAACAGATGGCTACAAACGGGGAATCCTAATAAAGGAAGAAAGATGTCCTTACTGAAGGAAGAAATATCCATACCTTATGTCCAGTAAATGAAGACGGAAATGAACGTAGACGATCACTCCAACTTCATAATAGCTACATAATGAAGGGACATGAATCAGATTCGGCCTTACTTATACATACTTGTTATTTAGTTTACTTGACGTGTTCATACTTGATATACTTGTTCTTGTCTTGCCTTATTATTTCATGTTGTAATCATGTATTTCTTATAGTTTCATGTGTTTTAGATTCATGTGTTTCATGTTTTAAGTGTTATAGTACTTGTTATAACATAATGAGTAACTTTCTAAAAATAGCAGATTTCTATATATAGTAACTTTCTAAAAATAGTAAGTTTCCTTAAATAGTAAGTTTCTAAAAATAGAAAGTTTCCATATTTAGCATGTTTCTATAAATATCATGTTACCGTATTTAATGTATTTCCATAAATAGTATAATACCTTAAATAATAATAGGCTTCTTAAATAATAATAGGCTTATTAAATAATAACAATGACATAACATATAGTTTTAATAAGCTTATAATATGTCTTGTATAATTATATCGTAAAGTTTAATAATAACTAAATACTTAGTATAAACTTATAATTATTAATTAATAATAATATTACATGATATCATAAGTATTTATTAATTAATAATAATCCATGATTAAATAATTAAACATTACCTTAAAGGATATAAATTAATTAAACTAAGTTTTAGTTAATTAATTGCACATGAATAATTAAATTTATAAGTATTTAATCATAAGTTTTATTTAAATAAAATGAACATAATTTAACCATGGTTTTATTTAAATAAAACTATACTTAAGTCATGCATATAATTAATTTATTTAACATCTTTATAATTAACTAATTAAATGAAGTAAAAAAATATTATTTACTCAGCCAAACACCCCCATAAACTATTCTTAAACCCAAAACCAAACACCCCCTTAACTGCCACAGCCCCCAGCTATTGCTTTATTACTACTGAAAGCAGCAGGTTCCCACCGGTTGTAGCCGGTTCCTGCTGCTGCCCTGGCCTTACCCACTGTCTCCATATACTACCCACTGATTTCTATTAGTTAACCACCGAGACACCATGTGTCTCGGTTCCCACTATTTTTAAGCCAAATCCCCTTGTTGGGGTTTGGTGTTCCCACTGTTTTTAAAAAACCACACAGACACCCTATAAGGGTTCGCGGCTGGTGGACCTAATTCACCACCGAGACGAAGTGTGGTCTCGATTTGCGTGTAAATAGTAAATCATCAACATCAAATGCTTACCCCCTTTATACTTCTTGTTTTTAACATGTTTTAAAACCTAATTCTCGGATTCTTGATCAATAATCAAAAGAAAAGAAAGAACAAAAAATATAAATAAAAACGAGATTAAGGTTACCTAGTCGCGTATTAGGGTTTAGGACATATAAACACGAATCAACCTTCATCTCCTGGATCAAACCCACTGATTTTTGCTTGGTTCTTGGTGTGCAAAAGTGACGACAGAAGGAGGTTGGGAAAAACGATAGTGTGTTGTTTTCTTTTTAGGTTTTATTGGACTTTGTCCAAATAAAAGCTATCCCCCCCCCCCCCCCCCCCCCCGTGTTTTAGTATTAAGGTCGTTCTAGGACCTTTCAAATGGGCTTTCGCCCATTTCCTTTTCTTTCTTTTTGTCTAAACCGCCTAGCAACAAACCCAACTCCCTTTTGTTTAATTCTTTCGCACCTTGTTATTTATTACACGTATTCGTGTCTAAATGTCGGGTATTACTTCTTGTTATACTATATACATGTTCTATGTAATATTAAAATACGTAATTATTTGTCGTATTTTAATTATAATAATAAAATACGTAATTTCTTGTCGTACTTAATTAATTTATGTGTTAAACGTGTTAAATGTTCGTATCACGTGTCATATATTAAATAATCGTAAGCTTTAAATTTTGTACGTAAATTCATGTAATCAGTGTTCTAGGGTTTTTAAAGCGGGTTTTACACAACCACTCAGTCAAAACGTAATATCAAGATGGAACATCCCCTACTAACATGATATGTCTATTACTTTCTTCATATTATACATATATTATTTATAGTTTACATAATTACATTTTCAACGCTTATAGTTATAAGTTTAAAAATGATAGTTTTAGTCTCTATACTTGCTTAATATATAACTAGCCCAAATTTGTACCAAATGATCTAGAAACTTAAAAAAAGTTTATAAAGAAATTTCTAATGATAATAAGAATATTTTTCTAGATCTATAGCTTTTGAAATGGAATTTGACTCATTATTTCATGTAGATTACAAAACTAGGGTTTTATTACTTCTTTAGCTTATATCTTCCATTTTTAAATCATTATATGAATTAAGACTTCTTGAAATAGATCTTAGATTATAACTAATATTATTAAGTACTTATAACATAAAAAGAACTTATTTTAACAAGTTGGATACTTACAAACAAAAAAGTGGGAATCTAAGGCTTCTAAAGGGGCATATAGACTATATCTTCTTCACAACTCTACAAGAACTCTTGGAACTTCTTCCAAAGCTTGCTACTGATCTTAGTAACATCTTATGACTTCAATGGTGGCTCTAGAACAGAATGTATGTATTTTTAGGTAAAGAATGGAAGGATGATTTCAAAATAGAGCTAAAGACTTCTATTTATACTATTTTCAAGACTTAACCTCCAAGATATGCTTAGCAACATGTAATAACAAAAGAGAGGTGACTAAGGGATTTTAGGAACATATCTATACAAGGTGTAAGAAGCTTAGAACTTATGGATAGGTATTAGAGAACATAAAGTACCATTATGTAAAGTCTTAATCATTCCTTTCTAACAAACCAAACAAATAAGTGATTCCACCTACTTTTTAGGATTATATAAGTGATAAATATCTTAGATATTCGGATTTTAATATTTAAATTAGGGAGGGAAGTCGTTTGAATGAGTTTTTGGAGGGAAAACCAACCTAGATCTAATATTAGGGCTTGTAACTTTGTAATTCTTGTAATTAAGGGTATAGGAAAGTTATTAGTGATGTATTATGGTGTAATTAGGTCTTACACAATGTAATTAGGAAGTTTGGGTCTTTGGTTTAAAGCTTAACCGAAGTTTGAAGTGAAATTGGGAAGAAAACCAAGCCGAATTAGTGTTTCTAGTGATCTAAGGTTCAATCCTTGTTAAAGCCATTATTCTCACTTTGGCTACTAATGTAAACTCAATTTATATCTCCTACATTGTCTCTAATGTGTTCAAGAAGTTTCTACACTTGTTTTAATAAGTTATTTTAAGTAAAAATGCTTAAAGTGTGAAAATACCTATTCTGACCTAATTTATAAGTCATGCATTGAAATGTTATACCTTATGCATTAGGGTTTTTGTACCTTATTTTAAGATGATATTATAACCTTAATGTAATGCTATTGAAGTTCGTATACTTGTCTTAAAAGACTATGCATTGATTCTAAGTGAAATGGGTAATATAGAGATTTTTTGGTTACTATGCTTAAATGACTTGCACCTTGGGTTATTTATGTTTACATCATTGTCTTGGCTTATTATAGGCCTTATATATTGTGTTTAAAGTTTCTAAAGATTCAAAACACTTAGTTTAATGAGTTATATAGGGTAATCATATTCTAGGAGGTAATAGGCTTAATTAGAATCATATGCTTTGAAAACTTGTACTTTACGCATTAAATATTTGTACATTGAATTAAAGTGAAAATATTGTCTTAGTATGATACTTATTTAAGTTCTATAATTGGTTGCAAAGTATTAGGCTCTAATTCATTGTCAAATGGATTTTAGGTGCTAATTTTGGTTACTAGGCCTTAACACTTGTACTTAGCTTTAAATGGTTTGTACTTCGTATTATTGGATGAAATTATACTTATAATTGATAGATTACATCTTGTACATTTGTCTTTGAGATTCATACTTAGGTATTGTACATTCATTCTTTACAAAACTTGAGTTTACAACTTATTTATAGGGTTCCTAAGGTAATTTAGGGCATCATAGTTATATTTGATATGTTCTTATCAATATGGTACTTATTAGATTACTTTTAGAACTTAGACTTGATATATACATAGTGTGTACAACATATAGCAATATGTTGAAGTGGTAGTTCAGGTTATGAGAACCTATTCATCTTAACAAGTAGGGCACAGAAGCAAAAATTTCTAGTGAATTTTCATATTCATATAATCATAACACATAAAGCATAAGTGAAATTTGAGGATTGTCACATTAAGGGTTCAAAATAGTATAAATAGGGGCGAATAGCACATAGATTTCTTCATCCATCACTTTCACTTCTAAAAACCTATGCATTCTATTCTAGAGCCACCATTGAAGCCCTAAGATGTTCCTAATATCAGTAGAAAGCTTAATAAGAAGTTCCATGAGTTCTTGAAGAGTTGTGAAGAAAATATAGTCCATATGCCCCTTTAGAAGCCTTAGATTCCCGGTTTTCTTGTTTGTAAGTATCCACCTTGTTCAATAAGTTATTTTTAATTTATAAGTCTTTAATAAGCTTAGTTATAATCTAAATAAGCTATTACAAAAAGTCTTGGTTCATATAATAATTTAAATGGAAGTTATAAGCTAAAGATGTAATAAAACCTAGAAATGTAATCTACATGAAATAATCAGTTAAAATCCTTTTCAAAAGATATAGATCTGGAAAACTAATGTTATTATGATTATAAATATTTTTATAAACTTTGTTTTAAGTTCCTAGATTACTTGGTACAAATTTGGGCTAGTTATGTAATTTTAATCAAGTATAGGGACTGAAACTGTCATTTTTGAAACTTATAACTATAGGGGTTGAAAATGTAATTTTCTAAACTATAAATACTATATGTATCATTTGAAGAAAGTAATAAACATATCATGTTAGTAGGGAGCTTTGTACTAAAGATGCTCCATCTCGATATTATGTTCTGACTGAGTGATTGGGTTAACGATTTAAAGTGTCCTCGCTCCTCAAACATTTATAGAATGGCTTCTGAAGTATGATGGCCTGAACACAAATGTGATATTTTAATAAACTATGAACCTTAGGAAAATATCACAAAAGAATACTTAAAACTTGGAAATAATGATAAAGACGTGATATATATATATATATATATATATATATATATATATATATATATATATATATATATATATATATATATATATATATATATATATATATATATATATATATATATAGGGGAGAGTTAAAATAAAAAGACTTTTTATGGTGAGAAATATAAGAAGGATTTTCAGCCATTGATTTAAAATCAATGGATGAGATCAATCCATACTTCTAACTAACTAACTAACTAACTAACTAACTAACCATCTAAACATAAATTTAAAAATGTTTTCGAAAAATTCTGAAAAAATTCCACAATGTCGGATATGTTGGTGCATTAAAAAGTTGTGAAGAAAGTATTTTTAATTTTGAGTTTTTTACTTTTTTTTAATGCACAAAAATCGAAATTTGATGCACAAAAAGGTAAAATTTGGTGTATAAATTTTCTTTCGTGCACAAAATTTTCAAGTTGTTTTAGTTTGATGTGGCATCAAATTTTAAACAAAAAGTCAAAAGAAGTTGGGCATAATAATAAATTCTTGATGCACAAAAAGGTAAAAAGCCTAAAAAAATATCGTGTTTGTGCATCAAAATTTCATTTGTGTGTATTAAAAAAATGTAAAAAACTTCGAATTAAAAAAACTTTTTTTACAAAAGTTTTTTGCACCAACATAACTAATCTACTGGAATTTTTTCAGAATTTTTAAAGAACTTTTAAAAATCATGTTTAAATTGTTAGTTAGTTAGTTAGTTAGTTAGGATTATGTTTTAATCTCATCCATTGATTTTAAATCAATGGTTGATAATCCTTCTTATCCTTCTCACAAAAAAAGTCTTTTTATTTGATCTCTCATATATATATATATATATATATATATATATATATACTAGCGTCGTAACCCGCCCAACAGGCTGGGTCGTTTCGTAAATGTTTTCTAAAAGCACGTTTGTATATTAATTATATATGTTGGTATATGACCTGTTTTTGTTAAAAGAAAACTAATATTTTTTAGTTTTGGCCCATCCAACGGTCGTGTTTTAACTCATGTTAATTTTTTCTACATATATTTGTTTGTGTTTTTTCTGTTTGTTAAACGTAAACTAACCTTTGATAATGTAATGTATTGGTACACCCAACAACTATAATTTATATAAAAATAGAAAAATATACTATAAAAATAGTTAATTTTTATATTTATATGCCAATCACTATTTATATTTATAAAAACAGTTAATATTATATGTGTTGATAATATTATATTATTTATTTAATAATTATTAATGGCTATAACTTTAATATAATACTATTTGAATAATATATTTTAATTATGGCGTATCTTTTACAAGGAAGACATGGGATTTATTGAAATAACTCCGTATATAATTATTATGGAGTACTAATAGTTCACTAAATGATTAGTTTATTAATATTTGAGGGATATAAGTTCAGGAATTATTGGTACCAATATGGGGATCTCCATATTTTTGGAAGGTATATTTTATTGAAGATTTGATACAAAAATGCAGCAAAAAAAGCCGCTGAACCATACATCAACTAAAATGAATATAAATGACTCAGAAGTTGCTTAATCATAAATACCTGAATAAAAATATTAAATATATTACACGAACGCGTTGAAAAACTTAGCCAAAAAGGAACGGGTCATATAGGTTATTAGTTACCGAAGGTCTACTGGGCGGGTCTAATATGTCAAAACGCAAAGAGAACAAAGAGAATGAACAGACATTCCAACGAATTCTACAACCCGCAACTAAAATGAATATAAATGACTCGAAGTTGCTTAATCAGAAATTAATTATTTAAATATATTACACGAATGGGATAGGTTGAAAACTTAGATAAAAGGGAACGGGTCATACATTAGGCTGCTGACCCATCTGATTTGAGTACTTTGGTCCATATTGTTAAATAGTCAACACCGCGTTAGGACGACACCCAAAAAATATTACTCAGTTAGCGTGTGTTCATTTGGTGTGCTTCCACCACTGAGCAAGCATATTGTCGTTCAGTTTTTAAACCCATTCCTTCATTCTCGATTTAATAATATTTTCCGCAAACTTATGAACAGTTGCAATTGATTTTTGTAACCTTGATTCCGAACCAAAAATTAAGGGTGTGTTTAGTTGTGGAAAAGTTTTCATATTTTTCTGTTTTCAAATTTTTAAAAAAGAGGAGAGTTTTCTTTACAAAAAAAAGAGTTAAAAATTTAGAAAAGGATAATATGGGATTTTCCAATTTTCTATATAAATTTGGAAAATAAAAATTTTGAAATTTTAGAAAATTTTTGGAAAATGATGTTACTAAACAGCTTTTCTGTTTTTTAATTTTCAAATGAAATTTTTTTAGAAAAATAGAAAAATTTCCACCAACTAAACAGAGCCTAATAGTTTCTTGACTTTGTTAATAGTTGGAACAACCGAGGTAAATCTCCATAAATAAGTTAAAAATAAAATACACAAGTTTAAGAATTTTCAAGAACACTCCACCGTCCACACACAATAGATCCTAATTATATATTCAAGGTCCTTTCTTTGATAGGCAATATTATAAAATTCTAAAAAAATGTACTTTTAATGGATAGTTGCAAAGGGCAAAAGTGACAAGATTCGCTTATTCACATATAAATATGAAAAAAACAATGTGAACTTGTTTATGTGTAGAGAAACATATACAAAAAGGTTCTAATTACGTATCGGGTTTCTCCATGAAAGCGAGCACAAGTAATCTACAAATATGTAAACTGGCTGGGTGAACTTACTTTCCCCACCAAATTTCATCTTCAGTTGTCTCGTCCCTAATGACCCGTTTTTCTCTTGGTGATCGTCCTGTCCTGGCACCAGATAATATAGCCAAATCACCACTTGATGTATTAAACGATCTATTCTAGAAACGTAAGGAGCCCAAGTGTTCAAACAAAACCCTTGAATAAGATATCCAACAACTGGTGCAAGATAAAAAAATTGTAAAAAGTTGGTGAAGACTGAAGAATACACCGTGATTTTGTTGATGAGGTCGTCAGACTAATCACCGGGAACATGTCATAGAGCATTGTGTAGTTACAATAGCTGATATGTGTAGACATGTATGGAACTCCCAATAAGTATTACCTTTAACTTAAGTAGTTGGTCGAAATTCCCTTTGTCAATATCCTTATATTCGGGAATTTTAAGATCAACTTTATTCTTGGAATAACTTTCTGATATACAGCTATACTGCCATAGTAATTGTTGAGTTGCAAAATAAAGCAAGATGTTTGTTCATTTACATAGTCAAATAATCACACATATGATCAACTTGGCATTAATGAGGTGTCACCTAGAAGTGACAATTTCAATCTACTTGTGTTGTTCCCATTCAATCCATAACACAAGATTTAGAAGAGATATTTAGAGAGAGAAAGAGAAGAAAAATAGAGAGAGAAACAGGAGAGATTTGGAAGGTTTATGTTTAGTAGAGAGAGAAAGTAAAATGAACCAACACCCTCTTCCACACATGGAAGAGGATTTATATACCCTTGGCCTTTTGGGCCGTGGGCTTTGTTTCCTTGGGCCGGGCTTGGCTGTGCTTTGGGCTTACGCCCCTAACTTATACAATATTAGCTTAAAGTCCAAGCCCGGTTTTCCCGACTAACCTATTACAATACAAGACCTTTTAACGACTAAGATGACCTATTACATTCTTGTTCGGCTATATAAAATATAGGGCTAACAATCTCCCCCAATGTATCGGTCATCTTAAAAAGCTTAAAAAGCATAAGATGATTGAGTGAATACATTCTTGTAGAGGAGATCTTCCTGCTTTGGTCTTGTATCTTGGTCTTGATCTTGTTTGTAACAGCTTTGTTCCTTCATGCTTTCGTGATCTTTATCTTGAGCCTTTGTCATTTGACTTTGAGTGCTTGAGATCTTCATCTGTACTCCTTGTGACTAAGATGACCTATTACATTCTTACATTCTTAGGTATCTTGATTATCGCCATCTTGTGCTCTTGTGACTTCTGAATCGACATCGGTTGTACAGCTACGCCACCTTCTTGATATGCAGCAACATATATAGACACGGATGAAATGGATTTGAACATTTCACCCTAACTCGGTAGCGTTTTACCTCCGGTCGGTGAAGATCGTTAAACGGTATTAAATACCGTACCTGTGATCAGGTAGATTCGATTAAGAACCTCCTTGACAGGGTTTCCCGGCGGTAGTAGCCAGTTCTCTTTACTCGACCGTCTCAAAGCAGACTGCGAACGTAAAGAGTGAATCATAAGGATAAATTATCCGTCTGATTAGAGTCGTCAATTCAGATTTCCTGGAACAAGTTTGATTCTAAAAGAATCGCACCATTGTTGCTTTCCAGTTTGTCACAAGCTTGATTCATAGAGAATCTTGCGAGTTACCTACCGCAGTGTTGTTTGATGTTGACACTGGAAGGATTTCCATTCGTCACTGTGAACACTAATGAGTGTCACTCTGAATGTTCTGGCAAGATCACACGGATTTTGCGAAGAAACCTGGAATCAAGTTTGAATCAATTAAGAATCCAAACTTAGTTGCTTTCCAGTTCTCACAAGTTTGATTCGTGTAGAATCGCACAAGTTACCTACCATGAGCTTGTTTGATGTTGGCTCAAGCAGGATTTCCATCTTCATTGTGAATCGTATCACTCAGATGTTCTGGCAATATCTCAAGGATAATGCGTAGGACTCGATTGTGTCCTAATGAGATGATAGATAGATCTCGTTTGGCTCTAGACTCAATAAGTGCATTTTGGTAATAGGAGGCTGGAGCAGACTGCCACCTTTTCAATATTAACTGACTCGGAGTGAGAAAGTCAATAGATACGTGTTAATCTCCGTGACAATGAGACAAGTTTCTTTCGAGAGAAACTCGAATGGCTGGGGAAGGGTTGTGCATCGCATCACTGGGTCCATGACACTTGTCTTCAAAAGATGTGTTAACCCGGTTTCTACCTAAGTTGCATAGAATATTCAACTCCTTCAATGCTTACCAATACGTCATCATTAACTCCTTGTTGTGATTGTTCTAGTGCTAACTTAAGTAATTGGTCCGCATTCAGCTTCATTCCACTCCATCTTTCCTAAGGAAAACTATTTCTAGCTATGGAATGTCCTTGGGTAGATCCCTCCGGTTCTGGTTGGATCATAGGACTTAGTTTCCTATCCTAAACCACCTTTTGACTCCATCGTTCCGTCGTGGATAGTAGGTTGTTTTGGGTATAGATCGTAACCATTAAACCATTGAAAACCATTCAAAGTGTTTGATAAAAATCAAAACTTTTAACACTTGAAAGTTTTACATTTCCGAGAAGCTCCCCCTACACACATGCATCGATATACGAAATAGTTTGGCATGTGAAGGAAAGAGTTGCACTTGAGTCTTTAAGATCACATGTTGCGATATATTACATTTTAATCACATTTTCTCCCCCTATCTCTAATATAAAAATATCATATTAGAGATACTAATTGATTAAATTATGACAATTTCTGAAAACCGATTGGGAGAGAAACATGTGTGCACGTATGAAGCATGGAACATTTTCAGTCGGGTCGCTCCCCCTCAGCAATATATGTGTGTCATGAGATAAAATTTGACAAAATTTTAGGAAAACGACACCACAAAATATGTTGAGGTACGGAGTTGAGATGCCTTTTCCGATATAATATATTACATTTGACAGTTTCATATCAATTTCGGAATGTGGTGGATACATAAAATATGACAATTTTAGAGATGTACCCAACAACATTAAAAGGCTTGATTTTAAAACGCTCCCCCTCAAAAAATGATCAAAATGACAATTTTGAGATATAAAAACCACTTATGAGGAAGGGAGTGTTGAACACACAATTTTGAAAGATTTAGAAAAACCTTTTGAGAAATTCTTGAAAAATTGTGTTCAACGGTTTTAAAATAATCATGATAGAAGACTTCTCTTCTATTGATTAGGGAAAGCGCACTGAAACGTACACTCCCCTTTCGGGTCCGTTTTTCATGAGCTCAAAACTTTGATTGTTTTGTGACTAGCTCATGACCGAGAAAAATAAATTTCCCATTGTAAAGGATAAGTTATCATCCGTGATAAACTTTCCTTAAGTTGAAGTTCGAGTTCTAAGCTGACATTTACTTAGAAATCGTTTTTCATGAACTTAAAAACTTTGAATGTTTTTATGAGAAGCTCATGACCGAGAAATATGATTTTCTCGTTAAGAAGGATAAGTTATCGTCCGAGATAAACTTTCCTTTGTTGAGGTTCGAGTCCTAAGCTGTGATGTGCTTAGAAGTCATTATGAGAGAATATCAAGCAGCTTCATTTGCCAAAACCTCCAAGTCTTCTGGAGTCATATACTTCATACCAAGACGGCCAACGAGATACACAAACCTATCTTTCGATAGAGCTTTTGTAAACAAGTCTGCCAGCTGGTACTCAGTTCTGACAAAGTATAATTCCACGATGCCGCGTTCCACTTGTTCCTTGATGAAGTGATATCTGACATCGATGTGCTTGGTGCGGGAGTGCTGAACCGGATTGCAAGATATGGCTATGGCCGACTTTGAGTCAAAATACATAGGTATTTTATCAAAGTGGAAGCCATAATCCATGAGTTGAGTTCTCATCCGGAGGACTTGAGCACAACACGCGGATAGAGCCACATATTCTGCTTCAGCTGATGAGAGCGAAGTGCAATCCTGCTTCCTTGACGACCAGCTGACAAGCTTGTCTTCCCCTAGAAACTGTATGCTACCAGAAGTGCTTTTTCGACTATCAAGACAACCTGCGTGATCAGAATCTGAAAAAGCTGTTAGATGAAAACCGGTTTCCCTCGGATACCAGAGTCCCATGTGAATGGTATTCTTAAGGTACCGAAAGATCCGTTTAACCTCTTTGAGGTGCTTTTGAGTAGGTCTGGCTTGATATCGTGCACAATAGCATGTGGCATGATGATTATCAGGCCTGCTGGCTGTAAGGTACATAAGTGACCCGATCATACTACGATATCACGTTTAATCTACGGGATATGAGTACATGTCAGCGTCTAGGGATGTGGTCGACAATGGTGTACCAACGCGAGCACATGAGGTCATACCATGCTTTTTAAGTATCTCTTGAGCATACTTAGCTTGGTTAATGAAGATACCACGTGGGGATTGATGAATCTAGAGGCCTAAAAAGAATTTTAGCTCCCCCATCATTGACATTTCAAATCTGTTGTGCATTAATTTTTCAAAACGTTTTGAAAGTTTTGGGTTCGTAGAACCAAAAATAATGTCATCAACATAAACTTGCACCAGCATTATGTCATCCCCATATTTATTAGTAAATAGAGTAGGATCAATAGAACCTTTGGATAATCCTTTGGACACCAAGAAGTTTGAAAGTTCTTCGTACCATGCCCTTGGAGCTTGTTTAAGTCCATATACAGCCTTCTTGAGACGATAGACTTTGTCAGGATGATGAGGATCGATGAATCCTTCCGGCTGATTCACATACACTTCTTCCTTCAAATGACCGTTGAGAAAAGCAGTTTTAACGTCCATCTGAAAAACCGTGAAGCCCTTATGTGCAGCATAAGCAAGGAATGTCCTGACAGCTTCCAAACGAGCAACTGGAGCGAATGATTCATTGAATTCTATTCCTTCTTGTTGACGGTATCCCTTAACCACAAGACGAGATTTGTTTTTTATGATGGTTTGTTCTTCATCCAGTTTGTTTTTCCAGATCCATTTGAAATCTAAAATTGACATTCCATAGGGCCGGTCAACAAGTTCCCAAACATTTAGGCGTTCAAACTGATGAATTTTGTCTTGCATTGATTCAATCCACGCATGATCAGTCATGGCTTGTTTGATGTTTGTTGGTACAGTTGAACTCATGGTGAGTGCATACATACACACATCGCCATCGGTTTCGAGTTGTCTGCGTGTTCGAACCGGTTGTGAAGGATTTCCAATGACTTGCTCCAATGGATGATCACGTGTCCAATGGTGAGTGGATGGATATGGTTGGTAGAATGTATGCATGTTAGACGTATCAACATGTTGAGTAGAAGACTCTCCGACTTCGTGTACCGGTGTACCGAACGGATTGATAAATTCTTCATCGTCAGGTGGTGCATCGACTGCTTGATTGTCGTTTCCTCCTTCAACATTTACGGTTGGTGATGTTGGTTGTATGATTGTTTCTTGAGTTTGTTGAGTAACCAATGGAATAGTCTCTTGAGCAAAGGTTTCTGAAGTAGATGCAGTTGTGTCTTGTTGACTTTGTGCGGGTGCATCAGCAGTATTGACAGCGGAAGGCTTTGACACAACTTGATTGTTTCCATAGTAATATTCATCAAACATTGGATCATATAAATCAACCAACTCATTCATATGTGTCGTATCCGTCGATTCTGCTGTAGGAGTACTTTGTTGACATTCTTGCACGGGACGTACACTGTTGTGTGTAGGTTCCATTGTTTGACATTGAGGAGCGGGACTTGAGCTGTTGTGATCAAGTACCATTAGTGGCAATTCGTCAAAGTTCACATGAATTCTTTCGACAATAATCTTTGTTCTCTTGTTATAGACCCGATATCCTTTCGACAATGTCGCATACCCCACAAAAATACATGCATCACCTTTTTCTTTCATCTTGTCGAGATTCTCACCGTCTTTAAGAATGTAGCATAAAGATCCAAATACGTGAAAGAATTTGACAGTAGGTTTCCTGCCATTGATGATGTGGTAAGGTGTCTTTTCATGTCTAGGGATAACGAGAGAACGATTCTGAGTATAACAGGCAGTTGCAATTGCTTCAGCCCAGAAGAATAGCGGTAATTTTGAAGTAGAGAGCATTGTTCGAGCAGCCTCAACCAAAGTACGGTTCCGCCTTTCGACAACGTCGTTTTGTTCAGGAGTTCGAGCAATAGACGTTTGATGTTCGATGCCTTCTTCTTGAAAGTAAGATTGCAAGTTCTTGTTCAAAAATCCAGTACCCCTATCCGTTCTTACGGTTAATACTTGAGCTTGAAGATCGCGTTGTATCATCTTGAGAAAGTTTTTGAGAACCTCTGGTGTTTCATCTTTGGAACTTAAGAAGAAAGTCCATGTGTATCTAGAGTAATCATCAACAATCACTAGAATATACTTTTTCCCGTTAATACTCTCTACACACATGGGACCACATAAATCCATGTGTAGAAGTTCCAATCGTCCTTTTGAGCTAGGGGTAGTCTTTGTTTTGAAAGACTTCCGTTTTGATTTCCCCAACTCACAAGAAGAACAAAGATGGTCTTTGACGAATTTCAACTTAGGAAGACCGGTCACAATATCATTCTTCGAAAGCAAGTTGATGGTGTCAAAGTTGAGATGTGACAATCGTTGATGCCATAACCATGCTTGAGATGATGAAGCTTTAGCCATTAAGCAAATTGGATTTGTTGAAGATGTGTCTTGAAGAGTTACTGTGTTGAGATCAGAACCACGAGAACCTGTAAGAAGGTCATTCCCATCGTAGTCTCTAACATAGCAAGTAGATTTCCGAAAAGCCACTTCCAAATCCGCATCACAAAATTGACCAACCGAGAATAAATTGTGATTCAGTCCCTCGACGTAATAAACCCGTTTTATAGTGATATTCCCTTGAACCAAGTCTCCATATCCGAGTATCGGTGCAAATTGATCATTTCCAAACCGTACCGTACCCAGAAACTTCTCCACGAAGTTAATGAGAAGCTTGAGATTGCTCGTCTGTGCTTTGTGCACCCAGAGTCCATTATGAATAAGATGATTTCGACGAGCTGCAGAAGAATTAGAAGACAATGTAGCATTTGACAAATGGGAGCCCTTGATAGAAACGGGTTCCAAAATAGTAGTGGACCTAGATTCTAAAGGCAAGCTAACATTTATAGACCCAATTAGAATGGGGGTTGTCTTAGGTACCCATTTGTATCCGGATGGTGTAAATCTTGAATACCCCCGTGTACATGTCCTTATCATGTTCTCATAAAGCTTCTTTAACCTGCTTTGTTTACGTAGAGTAGTGGATTCTAACGCACTTAGTTTCTTAAGTGGTTGCTCAGTGGATTGGTTCAAAGTTCTTGTGGGTTCACTAGTACTAGTGGGCATACGAATAGGCTTCCTAGTTCTAGTATTCACGCCATTATAATTAAGAGCACAAGCATCATGATTGAAAGTACGAACACATTTGCCACATTCAACACAAACAAATTCAACATTCGAGGTCTTAGCATTTAAACTGTCATTACATGCAGTTACAGACGTTTTATTCTTAGAAAACTTAAGATTCCTACGGTGGTCTTCTACTTCCAACTTCTTTCCTTGACTATTGTTAGGCATGACCTTATCGTGCATTCTATCGCTCTTAAGTTGTGGTCCGCTAACGCTAGTAGTGGGGATCACTCCTGTAGAAGAAGACACACGTTGATTAGTTTTCTTAATATTCTGAGGTAACCGCGATGTTCTAGTTTGAGTGGGCTTAGTGTTCATCTTATACATTCCAGGTGCTATCACATTAGTGCTCTTATCATTTCCTATCTTAGGCAAAGTCTGTGGGGATTGTCCCAAAATAGATGATTTAGGGCATTTAACCACATTCGGTTGACGAACGGCGGATGGTTTACCCAAAACAGACTTTCCTTTGATTTTCTCAATGAGTTTCTGTAACTCACTTATGGCTATGTCCCTTTCTTTTAGCTGAGCTTTCAAATCATTTATTTAGAAATCTTTTTCATTTAGTAGACGAAACGAAGAAGCTGACATTTCTTGACACTTTTTATGATTATGAGATTTTTCACCTTTTTGTAAAGCAAGTTCAAGAGAAATGGAGTGCTTCTCAAGTTGAGAAAAACTTTTCGAAAGTTTGTTATATGACTGAATTTGTTTTGAAAGCTCTACTTCAAGATTGCGACATTTCTCGTCTGATTCTGACACAAGACATGCTACATGACAATATTGATCAAGATCGGTATACACACCAAGTATAGCATTCATATGGTCAGCATAAAAGTATTCCTTAGAAAGTCGATCAATTTCGTTAGAAAGTTGGTGTTCTTGTGTCTTTAATCTAATTTGAAGAAAATCAACTTCATCTTCAAGAGATTTGACATAGCTTAAATCAGTTAACATTTCCTCAGTGAGAGCATTATAAAACATTTCCACATTTTTTGAAAGATCATCAATGGTTGGAACAATGCATTGTTGAATGACGACTTCTACTTGTGGGTTAGGTTTAATATTCCAAATGGTATCCCTAGAAACTTTTTCATAGTCGACGACACCTTTGTACAAATTTAAAACCCCTTGTTTTATAAACTCAAATTGCTGAACACTTTTGCTTTTCTCATCCCATTTACGTTTTTCATCCAAAATTCGCTTTTCTAACAAAATTGATTGCTTTTTTAAAATCCTTTTTAAAGAAACTTTCTTTTGTGGTTCATCACTTGGTGGTGGAACACTATTATACATCTTTTGTTCTTTTGAAAGTTCTTTTTGAGGGACAAACTTAATATGATTGTTAGAATCAGAAAGGTTTATTAAATCACTTAAGTTTGATCGACTTTCTTCTTGTTGACGAATGATTTCGTCGCAGTCATGGGAAAGCATAAGAGCAAGATTATCAACATAACAACCGATATCATAAAGAGCAGGCTTGGTACTTTGAACTTTCTTGAGATATTCAGGCTTGACAAAACTCGTTTTCATATTTCTATTGAGCATATTCATAGTTTGAATAGACTGACCTGTTTTGTAAACAATGTTGTTTAACGTGTCGACTCTCTTTTCCAAAGAAAGAATTTTTTCATATCCTTTTCTTCACGAGTTTTATAAAGCTCAGTTTGTTCTTTGTTAACCGACTCTAATTCAGTAATTTGGAGTTTATGTAGCAGCAGTTGTTCTTCAAGTTCTGATATCTTCTGTTTTGACATATGAATTTCGTGTGTTACTTCAGAACAATATTGTTCGTTGAGCACCTTACGTTCATATACCAAACCATTAGCTATTGCAACTCGTCGATCAGCTTCTTTTACATAATCACACTCTTTAAGCCTGTCTATCTCCTCGGCTAAGGATGTGTTTGCTTGCTTCAAACGTTTATTAGCATCATTGTTTTCCTCAATTTCATGTTTTAAAGAATCAATTATAGACGCAAGCAAATCAGGGTCCTCATCCGAGTCAGTATCCTGAGCAAAATTACCGTCATCATTACACATATGCTGTGAATCCGTAGAGATATTGCTATCCTCCGTGTCCATTACATATGTGTCATTGATGCTTTCGGGTTGCTCAGGATGACGTCGTTCATTAGCAAACACATTATAGTTATCATGTGATGGTACCTTTTCAAGTGGCTCAGAATCATAGATGGGTCCAGAAGTATCATCAGACTCTGGGATCACTTCTTGAATCTTTGCCATGTACACATAATGTGCCTCTAACTCTTGATCATCGGCTTCATCATCAGTGTCATCACGCCAGTCAACTTCATCTGCTATGAGTGGAATTCCTGCTTCTTCTTTCTTACACAGTAGCATCTTTTCCTTGTGATACCCTGAGTCCTTAACCCGTTTTGGCTTCTTGCATTCCCTAGCCATGTGCCCAAATCCCTTGCAGTTGAAGCATTGAATCCCAGTCTTTTGCACAACCGGAGTGCCTACAGTGTCTCTAGCCCCAACTTGATTCGGCATCCTCTGATTATCATACCTAGCATCACGATCATACCGAGGTGCATGATCAACTTCCTTATATCTTGCATTGGATGATGATCTGAGGTTGTTGTTGGTAGGTTTGTAGATCTTCTTATAAGTTGTGGTGAGTAAAGACATGAGTTCTTCAATCTTCTTGTCCCTTGAAGTTTGTTCATCATCACTGTCTCTATCTGACTTAGTGTCATACTTTGGAGGTGGAGTGGGGACAATTGCTTTTGCTTTGTGTTTAGCAGCAGCTAGAGGTTTGGTGGATGAGCTTGATGACTTCGAGGAATGAGTAGGTGGTTGTTGACGAGGAACGGGTTTTGTTGAAGTAGCAGCCACAAAAGCAATAGAATTAGCAGACCGTTCTACCTTTTCAGCCCTTAGTTCATTCACTTCATTCTGATGTTGTTTCAAGATATCATAAAGTTTGTGGTAAGATATAGTCTTGATATCCTCCCTTTGTTTGACCAAAGTCACAAACCTTTGCCATTCCGGTTTGAGTTGAAGTAAGAACTGAACATTGGCATGATGATTGGAGATGGTGCACTGATTTCTGACAAGCTCATTCATCATTTTGTAGAATCTCGAGTAATATGAGTCAATAGATTCACCATCTTCAGATGTGAATTTTCCAAACTCCCAAAGTAGATTAGTCTCGAGATCTTGAACATTGATCGACTCACCTTGCTTCAATCGATGAATTGCATTCCACATTTCCGTAGCATTAGGACATGAATCAACTGTGGAATAGATATCGTTATCGATTCCAGTGAGTATGAAGTTTACAGCATCAGCTTCAGCTTGGAGGAGTTTCTTTTTCTCAGCAGAACATGTGTCAAAATCCTCCATAGCTCGTATAGTTGATGAAGTACCATCCTCTTCCTGTGTGGTAATTGGTCTGAATTCAAAAACTGGAGGTGGATTCTCAAGGCAGTGACGAAGAGCAGTTCGGTTTTCTTTTCCGTCGAGAAATCTGAGAAAACGAGATCTCCATTGAACGTAGCAACCGGCAGTGAGCACAGGTGGATTACCGTTGCCACCTTGTTCCAAACGAATTTGATTAGCAGTTGCAATGTTGATGTTGTTGTTAGACATGGTGAATACTTGTGAATGAATTGCAGATCTTAGTGGATTTGTTGTGATGATGTGTGGTTAAAATTGAAATTCCGAAATTTCCAGAAAAAAATTTTTTCTCAGTCCGACAATAAATTCCTCAGTCTGACAAAACGGTAAGCCGAAAAATTTTGTATCGCCAAATTTTGAATTTGAGTTAGAAATAGCCAAAAACTAATAGGGAAAAAATTTGATTTTACTTGACCTAAAAGTTTTAACTCTTTTTTTTTTAATGTTTGTGTAAACGATGTTCCTAAACTAGTCTAGATAGTGGCTAAGTCTAAAAATTACTCAAACAAAATATCCATCGGAATGCCCATCGGAATAACCTTGTCGGAATGACCTTGATCGGAATACCCTAATAGGAATAAACCCTATCGGAATACCTTGATCGGAATACCCCAATCGGAATGTCAAATCGGAATGTCTTGTCGGAATACCCAATCAGAATGTCAAATCGGAATATCCAATCGGAATGTCCAAATTGGAATACTAATCGGAATACCCATTCGGAATGTCCAAATTGGAATGACCAATCGGAATGTATAAACCCTATTCCGATTACACTAATCGGAATAACTGTAAGCCCTTTTCTGATGACCTGATCGGAATAATTCCCACTTTTCTCGGACAAAACTCAACCAATTCGTGATTTTAAGCCAAAAAATGATCAAAACACCCAAAAATTTTGTGTTTTTAGCCAAGGTAACAATACCAAATCTCTACCACAACTATGTAGAAGATTTGTATCAAGAAAAAACCATAAAAAACAGAAGAAAATTTTTTTGGACGTGATATATAGATCAAAATGACCACGAAAAATCAAGAACACACCACACTAATCTTCAATCACCTATCCACTATAGGCTCTGATACCAAATGTTGTTCCCATTCAATCCATAACACAAGATTTAGAAGAGATATTTAGAGAGAGAAAGAGAAGAAAGTAGAGAGAGAAACAAGAGAGATTTGGAAGGTTTATGTTTACTAGAGAGAGAAAGTAAAATGAACCAACACCCTCTTCCACACATGGAAGAGGGTTTATATACCCTTGGCCTTTTGGGCCGTGGGCTTTGTTTCCTTGGGCCGGGCTTGGCTTTGCTTTGGGCTTACGCCCCTAACTTATACAATATTAGCTTAAAGTCCAAGCCCGGTTTTCCCGACTAACCTATTACAATACAAGACCTTTTAACGACTAAGATGACCTATTACATTCTTGTTCGGCTATATAAAATATAGGGCTAAAAACTTGTTTATATATGGAGTAACTGAAAGCAGCCGTGGCTTTACAGATGGCATGGAGTGATGGAACTCTGCCTTATTTTATTCAATCCTCTATAACTTACAAACTCCTGATAATTGCGAAAAAGTTATACGTAATATATTACTCAATAGAAATAGATAGTATACTAAAAAATTTTCGGCGATTGGCACACTACTGATCCTATGGGGTGTTGACATTGATCTTTGCTGTTTGTAATGAACATCAACAAGCTTTTTAACCATCTAAAAATTTATAATCGAGGTTTTAGTTGAGAATATCAGAAATCTTAACCCCAACATTAAAATCAGTTATGTTTCTAGATGCAGCTTTCTCGATTGCAAATGGCACAGATAAGTAGTAAGGCTGAAATAGAACGTCAAATGAATATAAATTCATTCTACAATACCATCAGCCAATTTCTTTAGCGAAGGCCGCAGCTGTTCTAGCTGGACTAATAACAGGAGAGCGACTGCACATATGTATAGCCGCTGGACTCAATATAGGCACTCACGCCAGACGAATCTTATTTTATCTGATGCCAGATGGCACTACAAGTTCTGTTTAAGGCACTTGGGTGAGTTCGTTACCAAAATGACAGCATACAGCCACACTGATCGTGTGAAGAAGAATTATCATTTGGGCTATGCGAGGATTCAGAAGAAGATTGGGGGGTGGGGGAGGGGTGATCGGCATATAGTTTTAAGAACTTGATTGGCAAGATAAGTCAGTTCCTCGTTGGGCTTCTGCAGTTCATCTTCCGTAATACTTGATAGAAAATGCCGAGAAGTTTAAGTTTCTACTTCCTGGTGGTTGTAAGCGTTCACTCGAGAGTATGTTACCAGAGGCATATAGTTTTAAGAACTTGATTGGCAAGATGGGTCAGTTCCTCGTTCGGCTTCTACAGTTCATCTTCCATCATACTTGATAGAAAATGCCAAGAAGTTTAAGTTTCTTATTCCTGGTGGTTGTAAGCGTTCACTCGAGTCACACTCGTTTTGACAACCCAGGAAACCACTAAAAGTATTTTGAATACATATCTAGAGTAGGTAAAATTAGCACGTGAGAAAGAAAAGGGGGATTTATCGTCAACAAGTGAAACATCAATTGACCCATTTAACGTATGCTAGAATCGAAAAATAAATGGACCTGAAATGTTTGAGGACAAACCCCAGCTGACCCATTTTCAACCATTATCTTGCCCGCCTGAGCCGCCGAGTTTGCTACCTCTACCAAAACAAAGAAAAATATAAATATCAGAATACTAACCAGATGGTGTCGCTGATGTATCATTGCTGATGCGGCTTTTAGATTGATGAAGATTGGTACAAAGATTCCGCAAGTTAGTACATGTAGTAAGTGTGACAAATGGCAAGCCAGTTAACTAATGATCTATAACTTCCCTTAAAAAAGTTAATTGCAATAATGGTACATCTATTTCAATCTAGAACTAAAACTAATGATGTATAACCTTATTCTATTTGTATATTTTGGAGTTATAATAGGGAAACCAACATCTCAGATGCTAAAATGTAATACAAATCTGATAATTGGTGATTGCGATTGTAAAACTACTTTAATTGATAATTTAGGGTGGAATTGTCTTATGCTACATAAGTGTGTATTAACTTTATAGTTCTGTCATAAGGTGTGTATAACTAATTTCAGTTACTGATATAATATAGATGATGACACACATAAGTGATTATCAAGGAAATGCAATCAAGATTCATGTTTTAGTGCTTATACTGATATAGTTAACTTGTGATATTTGTGATCTATATAAATCTTTTAAATAAGTGTGTCAATGGGTAAAAGTTGTTCAAAATCCAAGTTAAATGCAGACTATATCATAAATTATGTTTTTATTATTCGAGTCGGAAAGAGTTTATAGGAATAACGCATTCTAGGAAAAGCTATTAAGCGCAAGTTAGCCAAACTACAGTATAGTAGTGGCTCATTAAACCACCGACTTAGAAAACACGTGTTAGCCTTAAAATGTGTGCGACTAACGGAATTACATTAGTTTCATAGCCGGGACTTGCAGGGACTAATATTGTCATATGTAAAGTCCAAGTCCCGGGCTATATAAACCCCTCCATACTTCCATGGAGGGGTGAGGCTTATCATTTCTTTCTTGTCTTTCTCTCACTAGAATAAACACACTTTTATTCTTACATGTTTCTCTCACTAAAATGGCTAAACACCACTTCTATCCTCCCCGACCTCCGGATCTTATACCCGTGTTCATGTGAATCCAAGTTAACAATTGGCATCAGAGCTAACCGGGGGTGTTTCGTGTTTTTGATTCGTGGTTTTGTTTGTGTTTGTGTTTGATGCGTTCACGGTTTGATTTCTTTTTCATTCTCTAAATCTGTCCAAATCATTCGTGTCATTTGTTTTATTTGAGTTTTAAATTATCAGTCATCACTTGTATCTCGTTTTCTGGTCCATCTTTATCATTTTTTTATGTTTTCTTTGTTATCTTTTCCATCTTCATCACTGTTATTTTATTATCCCAATTTATTGGGAAAAGGACAAAAAGAGACAAAGATAACAGATCCATATTTTTCGGTTTCAAAACCCTTTTCCGACTGTCATTCTGATGCTTATTCCGATGGAGTTTTCCGATGGTGATTCCGATGGGTTTTCAGTTGCGCTTATTCCGATGGATTATTCGGATGATTATTCCGATGGATTTTTCCGATGAAATATTCCGATGGATTATTTACATTCCGATGGATCATTTAAAAACATTCCGATGGATGTATAATTCATTTCGATGGGTTGACTTGACACTTCACACAACATTCCGATGGTTCTATAATCATTGTTTAGACGATGTAAACTTTGCAAGGTTGACTCTCTAGTCACCAATGACTCAAACCATCTTACACCAAAACCCAACTTACATCCCTCACCGAGTCAACTCGGTAATTACCGAGTTGACCGGGTTAAATCAACAGAGTCAAAGGTTAAAACTCATCCCACAACCAAACCCAATACCGACTCATTCCTACAACCTAACTCACACAAACAACCACCCTTTTAACTCCCATCAACATTCAAAAAAAAATAAAAATAAATAAATAAATAAAATTATAATACCGATCAAGACTAATACTTTAAACCTTCAACATGCAACATCAATTGATCTCAGATTTGTGAACTCAATGATAGATCTTTGAAGATCTTAGAGTTTAAACAAAAATCCATCATCGATCTATGTAATGGTAGTTACCATTCGTTGATATTCGAAACTTAGAGAAGAGTGATAACATGAATGTTATCATCTATCTCTGTTTCGATTTGAAATATTAAACCCAAAACAAATCAAAAAATCAGAACCAACACCTACCCGAGATCATGATAAATCAGATCTTGATGCCACGTCTTGATCTTGGTTATGATTGACGGTCTACTTTGGATTATCAGCAAGGTTTATAGATGATGAAGGGATGGTAGATCATTGCTCTTATTATTCAGTGTACTTTATTGATAATGTAAAAACATGAGATGACGAATATAGGAAGCGCTTGATTATCTGATTTAAGATGAGTTGATGATGGTGTTACTGCGTTTGGTATTGAGAAATGAGATGAAATCAGATTTTTGTTTTTAGATAAGTGTTGTTGGTAACTGATTGAGTTAATGGAGAAAAGTGGGCGGATGTAACGAGATTGTGATTAAGGTATGAGTTAAAGTAGGGTAAATGGAGTTTTTTATATACCCAGTGTAAAAGTTGGACCGGGTTATGAAATTATTCCATGGGCTGGTCACATTAAAAGATGGAAACAGACAATGTTGATGGTTGTATATGGGATTGTAACACATTGTTAATTGGCCGTGAGATTATGAAGACTTGTTGATTGGGCTGTTTTAGAACTGAAGCTGGGTCGCGAGTATTTGAATGTGCCAAATAATGGATATATGGTCATATTACACTCATCTCGATCAAAGAAAACCCTCGTTTTTGAAACCCTAATCTGTCGAAATATGTCTTAGTTTCGGATAAGTTGATCAAAAATCTCATATCTGTACGTGGTTTCACAATTGATAATTGGGTCTCTGTCTCATTTGATCCTTTTGGTTTTACTGTGAAGGATTTTAAAACTGGTGCATTTCTTCAAAGATGCAACAGTGATGGTGAACTCTATCCAGTTGTTCCATCTTCTTCTCCTATGTCAGCGTCTACTGCCACTGCTCTCTCGGCGTTGTCTTCCAACACATGGCATCATCGCCTTGGACATCCGGGGTCTTCTGTTTTTAATTTTTTATTATCTAGGAACTTTATTAGCTGTTCAAATAAATTGTCTCCAATTTGTCTTGCTTGTCAAATTGGAAAACATTGTCGCTTTCCTTTTACTAGTTCAGTTACCAAAACTACTCGGTTGTTAGAATTAATACATTCAGATTTATGGACCTCACCTGTTCCAAGTTTAAATGGTTTTAAGTATTATGTTCTGTTTCTTGATGATTATTCACACTTCTTGTGGGTCTTTCCATTACGAAGCAAATCTGATGTATTTAATGTGTTTGACAATTTTCGTGCGCATGTCTTAAATCAGTTCAAAATTGATATTCAAGCTTTTCAATCCGACAATGGACGTGAATTTAACAATGCACCTTTGTTAAATGTTTTGCGAACTAATGGCATTAAAATTCGTTTTTCTTGTCCTTACACGTCACAACAAAATGGAAAAGCTGAGAGAACAATACGTACTGTTAATAATATAATTCGCACTTTATTGTTTCAAGCATCTTTACCATCTTCTTTTTGGGTAGAAGCTTTACATATGGCCGTTCATGTTTTAAATCTTCTACCAACTACTACTCTCACTTATCGTGCACCGTTTGAGGTTTTGTACGAGTTCTTTCCCACCTACTCTCATCTTAGGGTTTTTGGATGTTTATGTTATCCTAACTTGTCTGCAACTAGTAAACACAAACTTGCCCCCAGGTCCACTGCTTGTGTTTACCTAGGCCCTTCTTCAGATCATCGAGGTTCACGATGTCTTGATCTTGTTACCCAACGAGTTATCATTTCTCGTCATGTTACATTTTATGAAGATCATTTTCCATATTCTTTTTTTCACTCTGCTCCCTCCTCATCTGAATATGATGTGTTTGTATCTGATGATGCACCACTTTCACAAAGTATCGCTCCTTTACATCCTTTTGCAGGTCCTCGCGAGACTTCGTCTGATGCATCTCCTATGCCAAACAATGATGGTCTCAACCAAAACAATGGTCGATTCATGTCTGTTCATCATCCACCCAATACACCCACTCGCACCTCAAGTAGTGCTACTTCTCATAGTACGTCTAGGGAGCCCCTTTCTCGTGATTCTGATGGTGTCGCGCCTGACTTGAGCCCTGTCCAGCCTATTAATCCTCCGGTTTTAGCCTCGAGCTCTGTCCCCCCTTCTTCGTCTACTCATCCCATGGTCACTCGGTCTCAAACTGGTTCTCTTAAGTCGGTCAATCGACTCAATCTTATAGCTACCACAGTTGTGTCACCTCTTCCTCGGTCTACTGCACAGGCTATGTGTGATCCTAATTGGAAAAAAGCTATGGACTCAGAAATGTCTACTCTTCTTTCGAATCACACATGGACACTTGTTCCACGTCCCTCTCATGCCAATATTGTTGGATGTCGATGGTTGTATAGACATAAATTCGACAGTCTTGGTAATCTTGATCGATACAAGGGTAGATTAGTGGCTCAAGGTTTTTCTCAACAACCGAGAATTGACTTCGATGAGACTTTTAGTCCCGTTGTCAAACCAGTCATGATTCGGATGGTTCTTAGTATTGCTATTTCTCGACACTGGCCTATTCATCAGCTTGATGTCAAAAATGCATTTCTAAATGGCGATCTCAATGAAGAGGTTTATATGAAACAACCTCCTGGGTATGTTGATCTAACCCGTCCTACTCATGTGTGTCGCCTCCGAAAGGCTCTATATGGTCTTAAGCAGGCCCCTCGGGCTTGGTATCACCGTTTTGCTATATTCATAGCTTCAATTGGCTTTGTTAGTAGCAAATCCGACAATTCTCTTTTCACATATCATCGTAGGTGTGACACTATTTATTTATTGTTATACGTTGATGATATTATTTTGACCGCATCATCTGTTGGTCTTGTTGTGTGTGTCATTTCTCGGTTATCTAGGGAATTTTCCATGACAGATCTTGGGGAATTGTCATATTTTCTCGGCATTGCTGCGAGTCGCTCTTCGTCTGGATTGTTTTTGTCCCAGTCGTCCTTTGCTCGCGACATTCTAGCACGTGCTGGTATGAGCACGTGTAATTCATGTACCACTCCTGCAGATACCAAGTCTAAACTTTCCAGTGGTGGTACACCCGTCTCTGATCCGACTCTTTATCGGAGTCTTGCAGGTGCTTTACAATATCTCACTTTTTCGCGTCCTGAAATCTCTTATGCGGTTCAACAGGTTTGCCTTTTTATGCATGATCCCCGTGAACCACATATGGAAGCCTTAAAGCGTATTTTACGATATTTGCAAGGTACTTTGTCTCAGGGATTATTTATTCGTCCATCATCAGTAGATAGGTTGGTCTCTTATACTGACGCTGACTGGGCGGGTTGTCCTGATACACGGAGATCTACTTCTGGGTTTTGTGTTTTTCTAGGTGATAATCTTGTTTCTTGGTCATCCAAGAGGCAACATGTTGTAACTCGTTCTAGTGTTGAAGCTGAATATAGGGGTGTTGCGAATTTTGTTGCCGAAGCAGCTTGGCTTCGTAATCTTTTGCTTGAATTGTCATTTCCTCTTAGACGTAGTACCATTGTGTTTTGTGACAATGTTAGTGCAGTCTATTTAGCGTCTAATCCTGTACAGCACCAACGAACCAAACATGTTGAAATAGATTTACACTTTGTTAGAGAACGTGTTTCTTTTGGACACGTGCGTGTGTTACATGTTCCATCTCAACATCAATTTGCAGATATATTTACTAAAGGATTGCCATCACAGTTATTTCTTGAGTTTCGGACTAGTCTGAATATTCGGGATCCTCCGTTCCGACTGCGGGGGAGTGTTAAATAGACTTTAGGCATTTATGTATTTATCTCTCTTATATATGTTGATGTATAATATAGGGACTTATATGTAACATGTATCTCTATATATTGTAATGATAAGCACAGGCAACCCTAACGGGGATTCTCAATATCCTAACAGAGAGAAATAGGGTTGGTTTGACCTGAACTCTTTTTTGCCCATGCTATGTAAATATTCATTGTCCTAATAGTTTATGAAAACCAATTTTGTCACAATTTTAATCTAAAATGCGAAGATCGACTTAGGCGACTATGAACCAGTTCGAACCATTCCCTTCATGTACATCAAACCTGAAAATATCAAACTTGAAGAAAATATCAAACCTGAAGAAAGTTAAATTATGAAAATATCAAACCTGAAGAAAATATCAAACCTGAAGAAAGTTATTGAGGATGCACATTATGAGGTTGTTTGGTCTGCATTGCTTCAGTGCAAGCAATGGTTTTGAAAAGCGATAGTTTTTCCACTATTATCTCCGATACCTGGAATCGACAAAACAATAAACTCATCCATCCTTAGTCACCGAAAGATAGTGAAATATGGAACAAAATAAAATTAAGGATGCAAATGGCAGATGAAGACATATACAGATATCGAATCATGCAAAATATATTCAAAACAATTATTGTTCAGTGCATGATCTGATGTAGGTTGCCTAACATTAGTCTTATCAAACATATACCACATTACCAAAAAAAAAAGTATGATAACAAAAAAAGTAACTATATTAAGCAAATAAGCATCTTCAGAACACTCAGATCATATTAATATAGTATAAAATTTAAAACTTTATACCACTAACAATAAGCACCGCATTCTTTGGGTCATTAGACAACACATTCAGGATAGATAAACTTCTTTATTTGTAGATTTATCAACAGAACCATGTGGCATCACAGTCCCATCGTAATCCAGCAAAATCAAGCGATCAGAAGGAACTTAGGTTAATTGAAAAAATATACTCAATATAAAATTTTTATATTTATTAAAGTTCAAAGAAGGAAAAAATACGACTTAATGTGTATGAGAGTAGTCCTCTCACCCATCTTTCCTTTCAGCCACACATTCTTCTGAGCTAATGTATAATGGGGAACATAGTTTTATGCTTAACACATGATCTACCAAACAACATCTTGTTCTTGATCTACGTCAACTAAATGAGGACTTAAGGCATCAGAAGCTGCTTTTTCATACACGTTCAAGACCATCAATGCACACGATGGTTCAATACCAAGTAAAATAATTAGATACTAAGATCAGTAAATGCAATTCAATTTCAAACAAACAAACTTACTTTCCAAATGAAGGGAGCAAAAATCCAGTGTTCAGTATATCTAGGACAATTCTCGCGTTATTAACATTCTCAACTGAACATGTAAATCAAATAAATGGCACATTAAGAAGACCAATGATTCCTGATTGCAGTATAATTGTACTCGTTTGGTTGTTGTGAATGCCACCCTCTTGCAAGCAACTGGGGCCACTCAGCTTCCCTGTATAAATAATTGGATTGAGCTTTGCTTAGCCAATACATGTGAGAAACTGAATGATCTATGTTGCAGTAAAAGTAGAGCAAATTTGATACTAAAAAAGAACTGATAAATATAAACGACTATATAAGTAACTAATTGATATACACGAATAACTATTATGAAGGCATAGTAGACTTTGAGATTTCATTTTTGCATATTTGAGACACAAATTATAGTGGCAGTTAAGTAAAGTACACTATCATTGCACCCTAAACGCACAATTCATTCAGAATGAAGAATGTAGATTTTAGTGTTAGCTCCATGTAATCAAACATAGATGAATATTAGATCAACAAAAGAAGTAGCAGCGTGCCAACATCGTCTAGTCAACCAGTTTGAAAGATGATCACATTTCCAAACAAAAGCGGATGTAGGAATTTTAGTGCTATATCAAGGAATCATTTAGAAGACCTAACTTTCTAACAACTTCAATAACTAAAAATAAATTCAACAAACAAATTTAAATACACTCAAATTATGCAGCTTACATTTTCCAATTTTTTTTCCAATTCGCCATCGTAATTGCGCAAGCATATTTAACCTGTAGAAACTAGAAGGGGGGTTGAATAGTTTCTTATATTTACTTGTTAAAAGATGGTTTTCAAAAAATCCTTTTTCAAAAACTTAGGCTTGAGGAAATATGTGAAATCTTCTTATGCACAATGTGACCAATGATAGTGTAACGAAACTAATACTAACTAATGTATATGCACAAAGAATAAATAATGTAAAAAGTTAAGGGTAAAGAAAGATCAAATCAAACACCAAGTATTTATAGTGGTTCGGAAACGAAGCTCACTCCTCGTTCCTACTCCACTCCTCGAGTACTCCTTACTCGAGAGCTCCTTATGGTGGAGAAAACCGTACACGTTGCTTAACCAATTTCCGACTCTAAGCTAAAAGTCGAGCCCTAATCATAGCTAGGACCAATCTACACAACTATACTTAGTACATACACAAATTCCAAATAGACACAACTACTTGGATCTTCACAACTATGACACAACAACAAAGTATAAAATTTGATCTTCAAAGGATCTTTGGTGGTGGACTCAACACTTCACAAGGATAGTGTTCTTCTCTTTGTACTTGAAGAGGAAGGGATGGATGGGATAGATTCACTTCTAAACAAGTAGTAATCAATCAAATGATCAAGGATTTGAGTGATTTAAGAAGTATGTTTGAATCTGGAAATTTATGTGCAAAAGAGGTGAAGAGAAAATCTGAGAATGGTCCACTATTTATAGGACAAAGGGCCAACGGCTATATCTTCCCGTGATTCCTTATCTCAACCGGCGGTACCTTATCGATAAGGAACCGCCTAGGCACTAGGGAACCGCCGGAGTAGACTCCGCTCCCTTTTTGTCCTTTAGTGGTGGAGGTCTTATCTGATTATAAAATGTCTTGAAAGAATATTCCAAATCAAAAAAGAATATGCTATTTTCAAATTTTCAAATATTTAATTTAATAAAACATTTTCTTAAAAAGAAAGTTTAATTAAAAACTTGTCACACTTAATAAAAGGTGAGTTTTAAGAAAAGATTAAATCACTTGATCACTTGATTAAGGTTAGTACTTGTTTATTCATACCTTAAGTGAAAATGGGTAAAATGAAAAATACTTGAACTCAAGAATTCGTTTTTCGTTGTTTTCGTAAATGCTTGTTTTTACATATTGTCGTTATCAAAACTAAGCGAGACCGAAAAATGCAAGTAACGTTTTTAGGCATTATTACATTAACAATCTCCCCCTTTTTTATTCCGACAATACATAAACTCAATCACACAAAAACAAGATTTTCAAAGACGAGTTTATTCATTTCCCCCCCTTTGTCGAAGCAAAAAGTTTGCGCAAGTCGGTATTGAAGAGACGGACTTTGCAAAGACTCCCCCTTGGTGCTGACTCCACCTTGCTTGGGGCACCGAGGAATCAAGATATGGTGACAAGCTACATAGAAGGGTTAGTTGAACAAAAGAGACAACTAACAAGAGATAGCTATAGCTCACAACAAAAAAAATAAAAAGAGAAGAAAACACAAAGACTAAGATCCAAGTGAAGTCATATAATATAAAATAAAAATCATACAAAGATGTATGAAAAAAGGAAGCAAGCAAAAAGCATAAATCTAAGCCTAGTTAATCTAGAATTCTAAGATTTGCTTGAATTAGGTGTCTTGTGGATAAGCAACCAATGCTTATATGAAAGATAAGGTAGTGGCGGAAGGTGGTGGTGGTGGCTTGGTGGAGATCTCATAATCAAAGTGAAGAGGAGGCTTGATTATGAGACTCTTGATGTAGCTCAACTCCTCATAGATGTGTGCCATAGCAAGATGTTGATATTGACAACAATAACAATATGTCTCATGGTGCATGACATTATCATGAGAAGGAGGAAGAACACTAAAGGGTGGTGGTGGAAGAAAAGATGTTCCACAATCAACATTCTTGGTAGGAGAAATGTGATTAAGAGTGTTCTTGGGTGTATTTGGATTGAAAGTGTTCTTTGGTGAGTTGGGATTGAAACTGTTCTTGGGTGAGTTGGGATTTAAAGCAATTGGGGAAAATGGAGGAGAATCAAGGATTTCATTAGGAGAATAAGACATTTTGGAATGTGAAGTATGGCAAAATGCTTATGGTTAAATAGGGAACGCTCAAGGTATTTCTGGGGTGGTTAAAGGGTTGAAACAAAGATTCCCAAAAGTGTTAGAACAAATTTGGAGTTCAGAAATACCCGAAAAAGGAAGCACTCTACGTGGTTCCTTATCTCTTCTCGCGGTTCCTTATCTCTAAGGTATCGCGGTTCATATGTTGAACCGCCTACAAAGGCTGTGGTTTAGTGGTGAAGGAAGAGTTTTCAATTCAGGAAATCTTATTTTTCTAGTCTAACTAATCATAGGGATATGCTTAAAAGCAAAGATAGACAAAGAAAACACATACTAACTCACCAAATAGGGATTTGACCAAAATACATGGATTTTAAAATAAAAATCGATGTGGGAGGTATGTAAGACAAGACCATACGTTATGACACAATGATCCTCTATGATTATATCTTGTTCTTGCTATGTTTCAGAGAATCATACATATTAATTATGTAAGCTCGAGATTAATAGAAAGAATAAAAAACGTTTTTAGATTGAATTAACATTGTCAAAACATTTCTTGACCATTTTCGAAAGAGACTTTGAGGATTTTGAAAAGGAGAAGAGGATATTTTCAAGAAGAGTTTAGGAGACTCAATGACTCAAAGTGATAAAAGACTCAAAAGAAAATAAGAGACTCAATAAAAGGAAAGCAATTAAGGAATATGTTCCATTAATCCTAGACCTCGACGCAAGTAATTAAAAGGTTCCCTCTTAAGTGGCTTAGTGAAGATGTCGGCTAAGTTATCCTCGGAGGGTACCTTCTCAATTGAAATATTCCCCTTTTGAACATTATCCCTAAGGAAATGGTGGCGAATTTCTATGTGCTTGGTTCGCGAATGTTGCAAGGGATTCTTACTAAGGTCAATAGCACCTTTATTGTCGCACATGATGGGAACATCATCAAGAGAAATCCCGTAATCAACAAGCGCTTGCTTCATCCATAGAGCTTGTTGGCATGCTTTTCCCGCACTCACATACTTGGCTTCCGTGGTGGATATCGCAAGAGCGGCTTGTTTCTTGGAGAACCAAGAAGTTAAACAACAACCCATGAAGGTACAAACTCCACTAGTGCTTTTCCGGTCCACATAGTCTCCCGCATGATCCGAGTCCGTGTAGACAATGGTTTCTACGCCGGTCCCTTTAGGATACCATAATCCTAAATGTATAGTTCCCTTAATGTATTGGAAGATACGCTTAACCGCCTCAAGGTGAGAGGTTTTGGGAGCCTCTTGGAAGCGAGCACAAAGGCAAACACTAAACATGATATCCGGTCGACAAGCCGTTAGGTACAACAAACTACCAATCAAAACTTTATATTTGGTGTTGTCTACCGACTCACAATCATCATCTACGGTGAGTTTAGTATCCGAGGCCATTGGGGTCTTCATTGGTCTAGATTCTTCTAATCCAAATTTCTTTAGCATTTCTTTAGCATACTTAGATTGACTAAAGAAAATACCATCGTCCATTTGTTTAATTTGGAGTCCTAAAAAGAAGTTAAGTTCTCCCATCATACTCATTTCAAACTTATCATGCATGATTGTGGCAAAGTCATCACACAATTCTTGACAAGTTGAGCCAAATATAATGTCATCAACATATATTTGCACGATTATGAGGTGAGAACCTTTCTTCTTTGTAAAGAGCATGTTGTCTACCATCCTCATGGTATACTCATGTTTAACAAGAAACGCTTTAGTCTATCGTATCAAGCTTTGGGTGCTTGTTTAAGACCATAAAGTGCCTTCTTAAGCTTGTAAACATGATCCGGTTTCTCAAAATCAATGAAGTCGGGAGGTTGAGCCACATATACCTCCTCATTGATCAAACCGTTAAGAAACGCACTCTTTACATCCATTTGTTGAAGCTTAAAGTCTAAGGCACAAGCGTAGGCTAAAAGGATTCTAATGGATTCTAATCTTGCTACCGGTGAATATGTCTCGTCATAATCAATCCCTTCTTGTTGATTATAGCCTTGAGCTATAAGTCTAGCCTTGTTACGAGACACAACACCATTCTCATCTAACTTATTCCTATAGACCCATTTGGTTCCTATAATGGTAGAACTTCTAGGTGGAGGAACAAGTTCCCAAACATCATTATCATCGAATTGATTCAATTCTTCATGCATCGCAATGACCCAACTCTCATCCGTCAAAGCTTCTTTAACATTCTTTGGTTCAATCAAGGAGATGAAACAAAAGAAATTGCTTTGGTTTTGGACTTGAGATCTTAGGGTCCTTTGATTTAAGTCAACAATGATATTATTGAGAGTATGATTCTTAGACTCCTTAATGTTTACTTCCTTTTCAATACTAAGGTCTTCAACTCCTATTTTTCTAACCTCTTTGGCTTTAACTACTTCTATTTCATCCAAGTCATCATAAACCAATGGTGGTGTCTTGGGTAAAGGAGGGATTTCATCAAAAGTCACGTTAACTGATTCTTCAATTATGCCTGAGGTTCTATTGAGGACTATGTAGGCTTTACTAGTTTGAGAATAACCTAAAAAGATACCTTCATAAGACTTTGGGTCGAACTTGGTAAGGTAGTCTTTGGTGTTGAGGATAAAGCACTTGCTGCCAAACACCCTAATGTATTCCAATGAGGGTTTCTTACCTTTAAGAATATCATAGGGGGTCTTTCCTAGGAAAGGTCGAATAAGAATTCGGTTGAGAATATAAGTCGATGTGTCCACGGCATTGCACCAAAACTTTTGAGGCAAAGATTGCTCGTTTAACATCGTCCTACTCATCTCTTGGATGGTCCTATTCTTCCTTTCAACTAACCCATTTGATTGTGGAGTGCGAGGAGCCGAGAAGTTATGGGTAATACCATGAGCTTCACAAAAGGCACCAAATTGCACTTCATTATCAAATTCCCTACCATGATCCGTCCTAATAGAGACAATTGGACATCCTAGTTGATTTTGAATTCTTCGACTAAAGATTTCGAATGATCGAAAGCTTCATTCTTAGATGCCAAAAATCTAGTCCAAGTGAATCTAGAATAGTCGTCAACTATAACTAGGGTATAAAGGTTACCTCCATAACTCCGTATGACGGAAGGTCCAAAGAGATCCATATGTAAGAGTTCTAAGCACCGAGAGGTTGAAACCAAATTCTTGGCTTTGTGACTTGAGTGAACTTGCTTTCCAACTTTGCAAGCATCACAAAAGTGACTATCAAACTTCATCTTGGGGAGGTGTCTTACCAACTCCTTAGAGACTAAAGATTGAATTAAACGCATATTAGCGTGACCTAATCTCCTATGCCAAAGAGTAGAACTATCATCTATAGTCGCAAGACATATGTTGTCTTTTGACTTCTTATTGACCTTCATGACATAAAGCCCATGCTTTCTAACACCTTTTCCAATGACCTTTCCATCTTTTACAATTTCACTGTCATGTTTCGAAAAGATGACCTTACACTTATTGTCACAAATTTGACCTATACTTAAAAGGTTAAACCCTAAATTATCTACGTGCTCAACATTTTCAATGGTCATGGAGTCAAGAGAAACCGTACCTTTGCCAATGATATTACCACGTCAACTACTAGAGAATGTGACGTTACCTCAATCATATGCTTTGTAGCGCGAGAACAAACTTCGATTACCCGTCATGTGTTTAGAACAACCACTATCCTTAATCCACTCGTCGGGTTCCGAATCAATTCCCAATCATATCTAGGTAACAACACACACGATCAAACATTTGGTCCCCAATATCTCATGGGTCCAAAATTGTTAGTTCCAAACATCCCTTGCATTTGGTTGGGATGCATGAATGGAGGAGGGTGTTGATCCTAAACTCAGATCTTAAACCTTAATAGCTTGTTTAAGGGTTGTGATAGAAAGAAATATTCAATCTAACATTAGAGAAACTTTGCAAGGCAAAGTAACTAAACAAGATGCGGAATATAGTGTTTAGCACAAGAACAAAATGATTAAAGCAAAGTTGAACTTTAATATATCAAAGATATATGAATACCCAATAATGGTATTAGGGTTACAAAAACCTTAAAGTATGAAATGAAAGACAATAGATAAAGACACACATTGCATGATAACCTAGTGAGTCCTTTTATAGGCATAAGGACTCACGTACAAGATTACTACTAACAAACTTGGAAAGTATTAAGGAGTAGTAACAGAAACGCGTAAAAATCTATTCCAAGTTTATCTCTAGCGGCAGGGCCTTTGACTTCAGCAAGGGAACCAATCCCCCTGCCTTTGTTATTTGGCAGGGGGAAGTTACTCTAGTAGGGGGACAAATGACCAACTAGTAGGGGTAAAATATATACATAGATTTATTCCCAACAATCCTCCCCTAAACTTATGCTTTCTCCTAAAGACAAGTTTCTGAATAAATACTGGTTGATGAGGGTGCTTACAAACTTTCTGGCTAAATCTGAGTATGCATCATCCTTACCAGATCATAAGCAACAGGTGTTTTAGCATCTACAATTAAGTCAGCCTGTGCTAATTCCTTCAAGGTCTCCTGAGTGAAGGGATAATAACGATGGTTGATCAAATACACACTTACTCCTTCCATTACTATCTCATAGACCCCAGAATTGGTAAACAGCTTCCAATAAAGCAAATTTCCTTTATTCACTGCATCAAATATGGGATCAAATAGCTTATGCTCATACATCCTATGCATGCACTCCCAGATCACCCAATCCTTCTCCACACCATCCATGGTAGGAGGTTTTGCAGCAAAAGTCTTTTTCAAAATCTTCAACAGATCTTCTAAGTCCTCACTATCCAAGGTTTGAAACATGACATCTAGACTTAGAAATGTCTGTGCTGTATTGTCAGCTCTTGTAAGCTTCCACCAAGTCCTCCCCTTATGTTCATAAACAGCATATTCTATTATAACAAACTTCTTCCCAAGTTCACTAGGTGAGATATCATTATTTTCCTGCATAATTAGCTATTTATCAATTTCTTCATTTGAAGGACGTCGAGACTCCTTAGTAACTATGCCAACTTTCTCCATTCTCTTGAGTCTTTTGGCTGCCCTTTATGCATTGAGTACAGATCTCTCAATTGATGGAAAACTTTCACCTGCTTGATGCGATACCCCTGCTTGTGATGATGCACCTGCTTGGGATGATGCACCTGGTTGTGTAGTTTCCAAAGTTGTTCCTTCAGCCTTTCTTTTTCTGGAATCCCTAGCTTTCTGTAACACTTCACATTGCCTCCTAAGATACTCAGCTTCCTCAGGAGAGTTCATAGTCATGAAGTGATAGTCATGAAGTCTTCCACATCATATTCTCTTAAAACTGGTCTGACTGCCCTTTGTATAGCCTCAAAACTCTTGTCTATGAAATCACCATCCTTCCACTTCTTATGTCTCTTGAGCAAAACTTTGTAGTGTTCAAGTCTCCCCTTCTCAGACTTCAAATATTTCTCTTTCTGAATTTGATTTGCCCTCCTTTCCAGATATTCAGATTGATATTTGTAAACAAGGCAAATCAATTCATACCTGTCTTCCAAAGGAGCATTGATTAACTCCTTTTCCCATTGATCTAGAAACTCTTGAACATGAGGCACCCTTTCATCCAACTCCCTATGCATAATTTAAACCTGCTTAAGCATTTCTTTGGGCCTCATCTTTTGCATTCTCTGATTCTGCATATCAATCTCCTCTTGTTGTAGCTTGAGAGCTACCTGTGCATCATGTGCTTCTTGAGCCCTTTGCTGTGCAGGAGTTCTATGCTTGTATTTCCTATTGGGCTGTTCAACCATGATCCCTACTACTAGTGCTGGTATGGCTTTAGGTGCATGTTCTTTAATTGTAATTCCCTTATGAGCTGGTTTCCTTCTATTCTTTCTAACAAAAGTTTGAGTAATAGGCTTAGCAGGGGAATGACTTACAGCAGTGGGATCAGCAATAGCATGGGAAACTTGAGAAGCAGGGGCTTCTTCTTGATTGCCCATAGTTAGCAATGTTTGAGCAATCTCTTTAGTTGCACTCCCCTTATCACTTCCTTTATCAGCACTTCCTTTCTCAATCCCGTTCTCAGCACTTGTTATCTTTCTTGTACACCACCAGGATATGAATAATACTGAGTAGACTCTTCTGTATTAGGAACTTCCTCCCCTTTGGAAGCATCCTTATCTGTGGATATTATAAGTCTGGGCTTTCTCCTCCCCTCAAGTGTGGCAAGTCTGGTTTCCAAGTTATTGACCAGACCTTGCTTTTTGTCATTTTGTACAAGTTGTGCATTCTACTTTGTCAAGCTCATGCACATTTTCGTCAATTCCAAAATGGTCATAGGTTTCATGCTGCTCTCAACCCTAGAAGGGGATTTCTCCCCTTTTTGGATATCATTGAGTGAGGGAGAGGACTTACTGATGGTGTCACTATCCTACTCACCCCTTGAGGATGAGACAATAGTGGCAGCCAAACCCTCAGTGTGCTCCAACCTCTTGGAGGCTCTCCTCTCTGCTACTTGTGAAGATTCACAAGGCAAGGGACACCTGGCAAACCTGGATTAGATCTCCTTTCATATTGTGGATCAGCAGTGTAAAACCTCTGATTTTACCTTATTGACTTTGTCAATTGTTGTACTATTTATTTTTGGAATTTATATAATTTCACTTTTATATGACTTATTAATTATCATATACCTATTGTCATACTACCTTTCATATTTATTTTACATTTATATGAACCTTTAGTTATTTATTGACTACTCTAGCAACTGACTGGCCACTTGATTGAATAATAAACTCATCACCTCAGTAAATATTTTGAGATAAACTGTAACCTTACTTAATTTATTTATTAAGTACTTGGATTATTTTTATATGTGCATATTTACATATATTACCTAAAAGGAATAAATACCTAAAGGAATAAATACCTAAAAGGAATAAATACCTAAAAGGAATAAATACCTAAAAACAATGTACATTATTTTACATTGTCACTTATTTACTTTATTTAAGTAAAATAATTTTAGTGATGTATTTAATATACACTTTCACTAAATTACCTAAAAGCTTCAACAAAAATACCTACAACACAACAAATACCTATAATAATATACAAGGACTATTATTATCATATAACACTTGGCAAAATTCTATCAAAAACCCTTTTCCCATGCATATATAAAACGTGTATATGTATTCATGCATACACTACCATCATTTGATTAACTAGCTTATAAGTAATCTAGTGTAATCATACCACTCCACTAACACCCTATACTAATGCATGCATAACCATACTTTACTTACACCATTACTTACACAGTTACATGCCTAAGCATACTTTTCTTACATAAACCACTTACGCACTCAAACCCTCATGCATCTTACTATACCATGTAAGTTTTTGTCCCCCTTTGACTTTGTGAAACCCACGGTTACAAACCAAATTGGGAAGGAAAGTAAGTTTGCTAGTTTTGAGCATGTGTGTAATAACAAGTGTATCCATCAAAGATTATGTGTATCTTTGTGAGATACTAAGTACCAAGTACTAGGATTCATCTGGATTCACTCTCTCTCTATGTCATAAGCCGAAACACACACAACACACAACACATTCCATTTGCAAACTCACATCATCTATCTCTCTCTCAAGCTACGGTAAAACACCACATTTCCACCATTTTTGAACTTCCAAGTTTATCTACTACTCCTATACTATGTATCCTACTATCTAAAGGTTAATCCTAAGCTCATCCTACAAGAAACCTTGATCCTTGAAGCAAGAACAAGAACCCTAGAAGCCTAGTGAAGCCCACGGCTTGTTTTTGGTCTCCAAGAACTCCATTGTTGAAAGCTTGTCACTTGTTTCTACTCATCCTCATATCACTCCTAAACCTATCTAAACAAGTAAGTCCAAGTTAAAACCTATCTTTCTAATACATTACTTTCATACATATTAATGTGTACATGGTTATTCTTGGTAAAGTTAACATTTAAACAAATAATGAAACCCTAAAAACCTAAGGTGACTCACGGCTTGATTTTTGATATAACATAAAATGATGTAAAAACTTATCAACCATGAAGAACACATCACCATGATCTTGTTAAACTTGAAAAACCATGAAAACCTAACCATGCATGAATTTTGGACGTGAGTTATAAGCTCATAATATTATTTTGGGTGATCTTGTAATGTTTAGATATAACTAGAAACATTAGATTTATGTTTTTAGGTGCCCTAAAATGTTAAGATCACTATTATGCCTCATAAGATTAGTTTTAAACTCACTATAATAAGTTGCCTTAAATAAATATTCATTGTCACTAAATAAAATGTTTTTATAACACTTTTAGTGTCAAAAAATGATTTTATAAAGTTTCATGTTGAAAGTACAAATCTATAAGAGTTTTGGATTAAAAGAATAAATCTAAGAAGTTTTGGATTTAAATAATAGATCTACTAAATTTGGATTAAATATAACAAGTATAAACTTTCGGGTTGGATTTATAAATTTATAAAGTAAAAGGGATCTAAATAAACAAGTGTAGAAACTTATATTTCAAAAACATAAACTTTTGGACCATGTTTAAATATTGCCGAGAGTTTAGGGGTGTGTTTTGAACATATCCGAAACTTAAAGGTGTTAAAAAGGACTAAAGAGGGATTAATATAATGTTAGGGTAAGTTGTGTAAACATTAGAAAACCTAGGGATCATTTTGGACTCTAGCCGAAACTTAATATAAACCTTAGGGATCAAATATGCCAAGATAGCAAACTTAATTAAGCCCTAAGGTAACCCTAGGGACTATTCCTGCCAATTGCCGAAACATATACAAGCCCTAGGGGGCAATAGTGTAACTTGTAACTAAACTTAAATAACCGAAGGTTGGAGGACTAAAACTGCCAAGTTGTGGAACTTTAATAAGCCCTAATATGAGCCGTATACTTTAGGGACTATTTTTGCCATTTATTGAAACTTAAAGAAACCCTAGTTACACGTGTAACTAGGGAGGGACCAAAACTGTAATTAATAAAAGACTTAGAAACCCTAGGGGTATAAAAGTAATTTAACCACAGGTATTTATTTAATTAAAAGGACTAAAACGTATCTTATACAAAGTATTACGAACCTTAAAATCCTATATATTTAAACCATTATTTAAAACGTAAAACTTAAATAAACGTAACAATTGTTATTTTTCCAAACTTATAATTTAATAAATATAAACTTTACGTAAACATGGATTTTAAATAAAATGTTATACGTTTATAAACCTTATTTATATATTAAATATAAATTAAAAACGATTAACTTATAAAATAAATATATTAATTATATTTATTTCCTATCACTTTAAATGTATATAAAACTATCCTATATAAATATTTAAAGTGTTTTATAAACAACGTAAGTACAAAATATTAACTAAATGAATTAATTAATTAAACCTTATTATTTATTTTATACTTAAAATAAATACTATTAGAACTTGTACAACGATGAACAAAATACAAGTATTGTAATAAAATGCTTAAAAATCAGTTTAAGCATGTACAGATTTATTCTGGAACTTTATGCATTATGTTATGCATTTACTGAGACCTTATAATTATTTAGGTCATTGATTGTATCGTGAGCATCCTTATCAGATTTATCCACTGACTTATTGTTGTACTACTGAGGTGAGTTCATGGCCCCACTTTATATATTGACAAACTATTAAATCTTTTTATGGGTAAGAATACATGCAACATATTTTATTTTATGGACATGGATCGAACTGTGAAATTTTGATTACATTGCCTATTGTAGATGAACCCGCATGACCCGTGCATCCGAAACTGTTAGAATTATTGAATTACCTGAATGTTATAAATAGATCTATTTGGGATTGACCGTCCCCATCTGGGTGAGTCATGCTCACTGTGCCTAGGCCAGGACAACAGATGTTTCACATGTCAGCACATATTTTTGCTATGGGTGCCTTGATAATGATAAGGCGAAGGGTCCTTATTTGTTAAGGACTTAACTGTCAAGTTTCAGTTTCGGGCAATATGAAAATGTAGTTACTTTTAAGTATTGATGCTTTGTGCATTACTACTTCAGTGAATATTTAATGTCCAAACTTATTTCAATTAAACCTGTGAATTCACCAACTTTATGTTGACTCTCTAAGCATGTTTTCTCAGGAAACTGAAGTAGGTATTGGTGTGCATGGAGTCAAGCATCATGATAGGCTGCATTTATAGAGCTCATCTGGGGTTTTATAAATTGGGAGTAATTCAAACTATTGAACAATGTTAAAAACTATTTTAATACTATTTGCACTATCAATCATGTAATAAATATAAGGATAATCTTTTATCTGTTGCTCTATATTCTGTCTGCTGTTGATCCACCTACGTGACACCCAAATATTATTTCCGCTGCGTTTGACTCAATTTGGGGGTGTCACAGAATGGTATCAGAGCGATAGTTATAGAGAATCACAGCAAAATTAAAATAAATATAAAATTAAATTTTTTATATAATCTGAACTATAACTCCTTTAAAAATCTTTTGGGATTTTCGGGACTAGAATAGTTAAGCATATAGACTGTAGAGCATACATCGATTGTGTGATTGCCTGTGCATTGATTATTAACATCCGGTTGATTAATCTTATAAGTATTAACGTAACCTTTAGCATGGCGAGTGTTAAACGGCACTATTATATAATTTTAAATTATATTGCCCAAAACTTTTAACTTGAATAAGTTTATACTTATATCAATTAAAACTATATTACTTTCAGATTTATCATGACATCACCTACCGATACACCTGCTGCCGTATCTCCGACGACCGTCTTATGTGGATGGTTATCTGCTAGTGACTCCGGTGATAGTCACATTTCTGCCGACGCCGCATCCATTGAGGCACTTATTTCTACTCCACCTATTTCCCCCGCTGGGGAAGAGGTCTAGCCTCCTGTTACTATACCACCTGTACCACTTGTGACTTCACTGCGGGAGCATGCACCCGAGTCTCTGCCACCTCGTAAGAGGAGGTATGAGGCACCTCTCGATTCCACTTATGAGATCGGTGAGGGTTCTCGGTCCAGACAAGCTGACCCCGTCCAGGCCCAGATCACGGCACTGGCCGCACGTCAGGCCCAAGATGTAGCAGACATTCTTGCTCTGCTAGCGGCCGGACAGACTGAGCGCGCTGTTCTACAGCAGCGCCAGGAACTTCTATCATGGACTGTGAGTTCGGAGGCGCACGCTGCACGAGGGGCGTGGTCGACTACTTACCATTCTCTCCAGTGGTTGCTGGATGAGAATGAGTTCCTCCGTGAGCAGATCTACCTGCTCCAGAGCCAGCAGACGGACTTTCATACTGCCCTCTTGACCATGGAGGAGACTCTTGCCATATGCTTCGACCTCCAGGAGGTCCGTCATCAGGGGTTGACGTCAGAGACCGCTCATCTCCGGGGAGTTCAGCAGACTCTCAGAGACCAGTTCCTTGAGGAACTCCGACTGCTCAAGGACATTAGGACTGCCATGACCGCGATGAAGGTTTCCATGCAGGCACCGGCTGTCTCATCTCCGCCCGTGGCACCAGCCGTATCCGAGGAGTCAGTTAGGCATCAGTAGATTAGATGTACTAGATCTTTTGTACATCATGATAAGCTATTAGGGTTGCATCCCGGCTATCATGATATAGGATCTCTTGTATTTGTACTTTTCTTTAGTCAGTTGTATCTTTGTACTGTACTATTTAGATTAGGGATTCATAAATGATGTACTTTAGATTTCATGTACCACCATCCCAGACAGGCGGACTGTGCTCTGTCTTGGATCAGGTTGTGCATTTTGTACTGCATTTCTATTCTAGACTTATGGCATGTACTCATTAGCTTTTGTAATATCCTGTACTGTATTATATTATGAACTTTAAACAGGTTATCCAATTTGTTGCAAAGTCTATGCATGAAATTCCTTTTCGTGTAATTATATAAAACTGTGCTAACACCTTGAACTAATGATTTCATTTTTGTGTATAATTATAGAAAAATGATAATCACTAGAACGAACCCCAACAATGCCGAGACTATCCAAAACGTCACTGCTGCCCAACTAAGGGAAATGATTGATCAAGGCATCGCATCTGCGATGGCTGCCAGCAGAAACGTAGACGACAGTCAAAATTCCAACAACCGCCAGAATAATCAGACCACCAGGGGTTGCTCTTACCCCGACTTCTTGAAATGTAAACCTTCCTATTACAAGGGCAAATAAGGAGTGGTGGAGCTGATGCAGTGGTTTGAGAGGTTGGAAACGGTCTTTCGCATCAGGGACTGTGCAGAAGAGAACAAGGTGAAGTTTTCCGCCTACACCCTACTTGAGAGTGCCCTTACTTGGTGGAACTCTGTCGTTGCTACTCCTGGACACGATGCTGCCTATGCTCTCAACTGGACTGAGCTGAAGGAGAGGATGACAGAGAAATACTGTCCAAGGGGAGAAATGAAGATACTGGAGATCGAGTTGTGGGCTCTCAGAGGCAGGAACAATGACATCACTGCGTACAACCAAAGGTTCCAATAGTTGACCCTATTGTGCACCAGAATGTTTGTGGAGGAGGAAGATAAGATTGAGAAGTATGTGGGTGGACTCCCAGACGCCATTCACGACAGTGTGCTCGCATCTCGACCTACTACCGTCGAGAGTTCCATTGAGTTCGCTACTGAGTTGATAAACAAAAGAGTCCGTACCATATCCGAGAGGCATACTGACAACAAGCAAAAGGCAGACGAGTATTTCCGAAGACAGCACCAGCAGCATCCTAAGAAGCAGAATGCTGGGCAAGTTTACAGTGCTACCTCTGCAGGAGCTAACTCATACGTGGGCGCCAAACCTTTGTGCTCAAAGTGCAACTATCATCATACTGTTGATAGCCCATGCCAGACATGCTACAGATGTGGACAAGTGGGTCATTTTGCTAAAACCTGTCGAGTTAATGCTGTCACTCAGGCCCGACCCACTCAAAACACTGGGAACTACAACAACAGGGGTGGATACAATGCCCGTGGGAACGGGAATGGACAGCAGGGGAACCACAACGCTACTGGAGGAAACAACAATGGACCCAAGAAGGAGGTTGTGTGCTATGAGTGTGGAGCACCAGGACATGTGAGACCAAGTTGCCCTAAGCGGGTCAACCAGAACAAGAATAGTGGAGGAGCTTCATCCAGAGTGTACGTGGTCGGCAATGCAAAAGCCAACCCCGATTCAAATGTCATTACTGGTACGTTTCTATTGAACAATCGTTATGCATATGTTTTGTTTGATACTGGAGCAGACCGAAATTTTATATCCACTGAATTTAGTCAAGTACTAGAAGTTATTCCTACAAGCTTAGATCACCATTACTCCGTAGACTTAGCTGACGGTAAAACTATAGATGCTGACACTATCATTAGAGGTTGCACCTTAAATCTTTCCAAACATCCGTTCAACATTGACCTTATCCCCGTAAACCTTGGTAGTTTTGATGTTCTTATTGGCATGGACTGGTTAGCGAGATACCGCGCAGTCATTGTTTGTGACGAAAATCTAGTCCGTATTCCGTGGGGAAACGAAACTCTAATCATTCGAGGCGACGGTAAAACCGACCTCGCTGACACTAGACTTAGTGTTATCTCTTGTACAAAAGTTCAGAAATATTTGTTGAGAGGATGTCCTATCTTCTTAGCCCATATTTCTCAAACAGATGAAGAAGACAAGCCCGAGAAGAAGCAAATCAAGGACGTACCCATCGTCCGCGATTTTCCAGAAGTCTTTCCTGATGAGTTTCCAGGCTTACCACTGACCCGACAAGTGGAATTTCAAATTGATTTGGTTCCCGGAGCGGCACCTGTAGCTAAAGCTCCATATCGGTTGGCACCATCAATGATGAAAGAACTAGCTGAACAACTTCAAGAACTGTCTGACAAAGGATTCATTCGACCCAGTTCCTCACCATGGGGAGCTCCTGTGTTATTTGTGAAAAAGAAAGATGGTTCTTTTCGAATGTGCATCGATTACAGAGAGCTAAACAAGTTAACTGTGAAGAATCGTTATCCGCTTCCTCGCATTGACGACCTATTTGACCAACTGTAAGGGTCAAGTGTGTATTCCAAGATTGACTTGAGATCTGGATACCATCAGCTACGAGTCAGGGAGGAAGATATTCCAAAAACAGCTTTTAGAACCCGTTACGGTCATTACGAATTCCAGGTTATGCCATTTGGGTTGACCAATGCACCAGCTATTTTCATGGACCTTATGAACCGTGTGTGCAGACCCTACCTGGATAAATTCGTGATAGTCTTCATTTACGACATACTCATTTATTCCAAGAACGAACAGGAACATGGGGAACATCTTGCACAAGTACTAAAGGTACTCAAGGAGGAGCAGCTCTATGCTAAGTTCTCCAAATGTGAATTTTGGATTCCTAGAGTGCAATTCCTTGGTCATGTCATTGATTGTGACGGTATTCACGTGGATCTAGCAAAGGTCGAATCTGTCAAGGATTGGGTATCTCCTAAATCACCGACAGAGATCCGCCAATTTCTAGGCCTTACCGGGTACTACCGCAGATTCATTGAAGATTTTTCCAAAATAGCCAAACCGATGACCAAACTCACACATAAGGGAATAAAGTTCGATTGAGGAGAGAAGGAAGAATCAGCTTTCCAACTGATCAAGCAGAAGTTATGCAGTGCACCCATACTGGCCTTGCCTGAAGGCAACGATGATTTCGTGGTATACTGTGATGCCTCACACAAGGGCTTAGGTGCAATATTGATGCAGAGAATGAAAGTGATTGCCTACGCTTCAAGACAATTGAAGAAGCATGAGAAGAATTACACCACTCACGATCTAGAACTTGGATTCGTGGTTTTTGCTCTCAAAATCTGGAGACACTACCTATACGGAACAAAGTGTACAGTGCATACTGACCATAAAAGTTTGCAACACATATTGGATCAGAAGTAGTTGAACATGAGATAACGCTGTTGGATTGAGTTATTGAGTGACTACGACTGCGAGATCAAATACCACCCGGGTAAAGCAAACGTGGTTGCTGATACTTTAAGTTGTAAGGAAACGGACCCTCCTATGAGAGTTCGGGCATTGGTTATGACAATCAGTTTAGATCTACCCAAACAGATTTTGGAAGCTCAGACTCAAGCCCAATTGCCTGAAAACCTCGTGAAGGAAGATGTCGGGGGAATGCTCAGAACCGATCTTAGCAAGGAGAAGTTAGAACCTAGAGCAGATGGAACCTTATGCCTTTACGGACGAAGTTGGTTACCTTGTTATGGAGATTTGAGGAACGTGATCATGCACGAATCTCATAAGTCTAAATATTCTATACATCCCGGATCTGAAAAGATGTATCAGGATATGAAGAAGTTATATTGGTAGCCGAATATGAAAGCCAACATTGCCACCTACGTTCAAAAATGTTTGACCTGTGCTCGTGTCAAAACTGAACACCAGAGAACATCTGGTTTACTTGTACAACCCAAGACACCGGAATGGAAGTGGGACAACATCACTATGGACTTTGTTACCAAACTCCCAAAGTCATCTCACGGTTATGATACTATCGGGGAAATCGTCGATCGACTCACCAAGTTCGCTCATTTCCTGCCAATTAGGGAGAACGATTCCCTTGCAAAACTAGCAAAGACGTACCTGAAGGAGATTGTGACCAAACATGGAATACCAGTGTCGATAATCTTTGATCGAGATGGTAGGTTCACGTTAAAATTTTGGAAGGCTTTCCAACGAGCCTTAGGTACCAATTTGGATATGAGCATTGCTTATCATCCGCAGACTGATGGTAAAAGTGAACGAACCATCCAGACTCTAGAGGACATGCTACGAGCATGTGTGATTGATTTTGGAAATGGATGGGTTGACCATATCCCTTTAGTGGAATTCTCCTACAACAACAATTATCATGCCAGTATTAAGGCTGCCCTTTTTGAAGCACTGTACGGTCGCAAATGCCGTTCGCCTGTGTGCTGGGCAGAAGTAGGTGAATTTCAGCTCACTGGACCAGAGTTAATCCAGGAGACTACAGACAAGATCTTCCTCATCAAGCAGAGAATCCAAGCTGCTCGCGATCGACAAAAGAGCTACGCGGACCTGAAACGCAAACCTATGCAGTTTGAAGTAGGTGACCGTGTTATGCTCAAGGTATCACCTTGGAAGGGTGTTGTACGTTTTGGCAAACATGGAAAACTGAATCCACGTTATGTTGGCCCTTTCAAAGTAATAGCCAGGATCGGGGAAGTAGCTTATCGTTTAGAGTTGCCCCAGCAACTGAGTCGGGTACATTCTACCTTTCATGTTTCCAACCTGAAGAAGTGCTATGCTGAAGAACCACTGGCTATGCCATTGGAGGGAGTTCAATTTGACGACAAACTCCAGTTCGTAGAAGAACCAGTAGAAATCATGGAGAGGACAGTTAAGAAATTGAAACGCAATCGCATCCCGTTGGTCAAAGTACGTTGGAACTCTAGGAGAGGCCCTGAGTTCACTTAGGAACGAGAAGACTCGTTCAAGACCAAGTACCCACACTTGTTCACCTGACCAATAGCTTCATCTTAAGCTTTGAGGACAAAGCAAAAATAACGGGATGGTGCTGTAAAACCTCTGATTTTACCTTATTGACTTTGTCAATGTTGTACTATTTATTTTTGGAATTTATATAATTTCACTTTTATATGACTTATTAATTATCATATACCTATTGTCATACTACCTTTCATATTTATTTTACATTTATATGAACCTTTAGTCATTTACTGACTACTCTGGCAACTGACTGGCCACTTGATTGAATAATAAACTCATCACCTCAGTACATATTTTAAGATAAACTATAACCTTACTTAATTTGTTTATTAAGTACTTGGATTATTTTTATATGTGCATATTTACATATATTACCTAAAAGGAATAAATACCTAAACACTTTAAAAAGAATGTACATTATTTTACATTGTCACTTATTTACTTTATTTAAGTAAAATAATTTTAGCGATGTATTTAATATACACTTTCACTAAATTACCTAAAAGCTTCAACAAAAATACCTACAACACAACAAATACCTACAATAATATACAAGGACTATTATTATCATACAACACTTGGCAAAATTCTATCAAAAACCCTTTTCCCATGCATATATAAAACGTGTATATGTATGCATGCATACACTACCATCATTTGATTAACTAGCTTATAAGTAATCTAGTGTAATCATACCACTCCACTAACACCCTATACTAATGCATGCATAACCATACTTTACTTACACCATTACTTACACAATTACATGCCTAAGCATACTTTTCTTACATAAACCACTTACACACTCAAACCCTCATGCATCTTACTATACCATGTAAGTTTTTGTCCCCCTTTGACTTTGTGAAACCCACGGTTACAAACCAAATTGGGAAGGAAAGTAAGTTTGCTAGTTTTGAGCATGTGTGTAATAACAAGTGTATCCATCAAAGATTATGTGTATCTTGGTGAGATACTAAGTACCAAGTACTAGGATTCATCTTGATTCACTCTCTCTCTATGTCATAAGCCGAAACACACACAACACACAACACATTCTGATGACGTATAGTCCCCAGCCAGGTCATGAACCCGGCCCATGGGTACTACCCGTATCCGGCCCATTACGGATGGGTGGGAATAATGTCATTTGAGCTTATGGGCTTGGATGAACAGTAACCGCACACATGTGTGCGGCCCACGGCCTGGCATGACCGGTATAGGGTTAGACATAATCATATTCTATCTCTGAATATGATTCACTCCAAAGAAGAGAATATTCACTCACCATAATTAGAAGATAACAATCAATCTAATTCTGGTGCTTATCCTTTCCTTGGGGCCGAAGCATCAGTGACAGCCCATTAGGGTTTCACTGCCTATAAAAGGAACCCCCAAGGGTTCCACAAAGGTATTACGTTCTATACTCTCAACTCACTCAATTCTCATAAACCCTAAACCGATACTTACTCTCACGCCGGAGTCTAATCGTGGGAAACATTCCCACGGTAAGTCTAACGCGTGTTGTTTAGTGTGCAGGATCCCAACCATACAGTTCACTTGGTGCAGGAGCCGGAGCCCAGCCAACCTGAATTAAGCCTAATTTGGGTCTAGCAAGGATCACCCAACTTTTGCATCAACAATTTGGCGCCTTCCGTGGGACCCATTACACTAAGCTAGAGCAAAACCTCATCTTGAACTCTCAATGACGAAGGGGCATCCGCAAGCTAATCCCAGGAACATAAATCCTGGAAATCGGAAGTCCCAAGGGGAAGGGATACTCATCCCCAATCAATCCCCTAGCCGCCCAGCGGGCGGACCTAGTAACCGTGGTGGTTTTCAGTCTGTTGATCCCAAACTTAGATCGATTAAGCTTTGTGTATACGAGATTAGATCAAGTAATACACGTAGAGAAACCTTTGCTTATGAATAAAGTAACTAAGTGTTATGCGGAATTAACACTTAATCTAAAACACAAAGATGTTAAACAAACTTTCACTTGTATTAGAATGAACGAACTTGATTACAATGAAAGAGGTTTAACTTGTGAAAACTTATGATAACTGATGATTAACATTAACCTAAAAGATCTTCTTTTATAGATTAAGAAGTCTTGTACAATAAGCTACGAATCAACTATTCTAGGTAAAGATAATAATGGAAAATACAATGTCGAGCTTATCTTTACCATACACAAATAAAGAAACAAATAAACAAAAAGATTCGTATGAAGATATACTCCATCAGTGTTAATCTTCAAGGCTGTCAGCGTTGACTTCTACAAATGTCAACGCTTGGCTGTCAGCGTCCAATGTCATCTTATCAGCGCTTGAACTCTTCTTATCAGCGTCTAGTGAACTGACCCATAATTTATTCCCAACAATCCTCCCCTAAACTTGATATCTATTCCAATGATCAAGTTTCTGAATAAAAACTTAAGGCTTAGGAGGAATCTTACAAAAACTTCTTATGTTGGTGATAAACATATCTAATCAAGTCTTTGGCCACATCACTAGTATAATCAATCTCCAAGGGTGTCTCCTTCATCTTCTCCAATACTTCTTTGGACAAGAAATAGTCAGCATCCACAAGTAGATACTCTGAAAACTTTGTAGAGCTTAAATGAAACACACCACAAGTAGAATAAAGCCTCCAATGAAGATTACTGAGGTCATCTTCAAGATCCTTCCATATGGCAGGATCTGCTTCCCTTGGACCACACAAAGTCAAAAATGTGTGCCATAGTCTTATTCCATTTGCTGAAGTAGGTGCTTCAGCTGTATACTTGGCCTCTATTAATCTCCATAGATGCACCAAGTCTTCTCTGTCTATGCTTGAAAAGATAGAAATAATTGAAGTGAAAGTGTGTACCTCCTTTCCAAACCTGCCAATCTTCCAAAATCCACACTCATCTTCATCAAAACTTATGATTGGATTTCTGTCATCTAGAGGTACTACATTAACCAAATCTGAAGCTTCCAATGGAGAAAGCTTGAGATGCTTCCTAATGACAGTTTCAGTTGGATAATACACATCCATATCTTTGGGAAATTGGAGAGGATCTCCTTTCTTCACTGGTCTTTGAGCAATCCTCATCTCCTTTTGAATCTGCATTTCCTCAGCAAGCTCTTGTTTCCTTTCTTCTGAAAGAAACTGGTAGACATTATTTTCTTGCACATGCCTCCAAATAGGATGTGCCCTATACTCTAGCTCCTCAAAAGATAAAGCCAGCAACTTCTTGTATGTCCATCTAGGTTGATGGCATCTAAGCAACTTGTAATACAACTGCCTTCTATCTCTTTTAAGCCAAGTCTTGACCTCTTGTGCATTAAACCTCAAAATCACCTTTATATCATCTTGTACCCTGAGAAGAACTTCCAACCCCCAAATTTGATCTGCCAAACTCATCCCTGGGTTGTCCATTACCTTGTCTTCCCAAGCATGGTACATTCTGGTGATTTCTGGAAGGTCCCAATCAACCTGCTTCTTCAAATCACTCAATCTTTCTCTTGCCAACTCATCCCCATATTCAAGTCTTTCTGGATCTTCAATAATTTGAACACTTGAATCTGAGCTATCTCCTTCTTTTTCTACCACTCCTCTTCAAATCTCTTTCCAAAAGTTGTGCAGCCAACTGTTCATCAAATGCAATTTGTGCTGCATCTTTCTTTGGAACATCTTCTTCAACCATAATCCCCTTACCCTTGTCTTTTGGATCAATAATAGGTAAGGTAGAAGAAGAAACCTGTGTGGACACATCTTTGATGATTGCTGATGACTGGAATACATCAACACCACCTGTAACTTTGTCAGCGTTCAAGTTACCTTTATCAGCGCCCCGATTACCTTTGTCAGCGCTGGATGTGTCAGCGTTCAACCCTGTATCAGCGCCCATTGTTGCTGTGAAAGATCCTTCCATGTTCAATGGAGTTACCTTGGATGTATCAATAATTGGGTGCTTCTTCAAGTTGGTGAGTGCTTCAGCAACATTTAAAGATTCACTAAATTGTGAACTCTTCTCACTGGCTGTATGAATCAGCTCATCCTCTTCATCCTCCCCTTTGGAAGATTCCTCCATTCTACTCCTGCTACTTGGATTCTCCAAAACAGTTACCCGCTCCCTCAATACTTGGAGTTCACGGCCCTGATTATTGACAATTTGTACAAGGCTGACATTTTGCTTTTGCAAGCTAATGACAGCAGCCGTCAATTCATTCAATGTCATAGGTTCCAATCTGCCCTCAGCTAGAATGGGGATTTGACCTCCCAAAATAGAATCATAGGGCATGGATGAGGTCTTAATGATGTTGGGACTGTCTTGACCAGCATCTAAGCTTGTGTCAATAGCCCCAGCCTCATCCATGGCACCAGCCACACTTGTGGAGGTGGTTCTCTCTGCAACAAGGCTAGGACCACTAGAGGAGAACACTCCAGTTGTCCTTTGGCATTTATTCAACCTAGATTGTAATGGGATGGAAGATGAGGTAGATTGTGTGGGTGTTGGTTGGTTAAGGGGTGTTTGGGATTGTTCAGGGATGTCATCAAGGTTGGGATTGGCTGTGTCAGCGCCAACATTTTGAGTGTCAGCATTGACATTGGGTTGGTCAACGTCCATGTGGTCAGGTGAAGGTAATGGTTCAAGGATAGGCTCAAGTTGAGGTGCAGGGTCTGGTTGTGGTTGAGCAGTCTGAATTACTTCAAGCATGGCTTGGGTGAGAGGTATAGATCTGTTTGTGGAGCTCATCTTGTCAAAAATGGTTTTCTTTTGCTTAGGGATCTCATAAAAAGTTTCATGATCCCTAGTACAATATTCTTGTAAATCAAACACCATTTGCAAAAATCTTGGGTAAGCCAAAGTCATTTTACTTCCCTTATTTTTACACATCCCTTCAAAAATCATTTTTGAAAAATTATACTTAAGCCTACGTGACATACAAACCAAAGCACTTGCAATGGACCTGTTTATTTCATTAAAAGCAGTACATTTTGGACTTAAGCATTGAAGAAGGACATGTATCAAATATTTCCAGTCAGAGGGAAATTCCTGCTTATGATATTTATTTAAAGTTTTACCAGCAGGAATAGGATAACCCAATTCCCTAAGACCTTGTTCTATTGTTGCAATGGCAAGGGTAGTCACACCATCAGCGTCATCAAGACGCAAAGCTTGGCGAACCAAGGCTTCAGTGACCACCCATGTTCTTCCATGAACAGTAGATGTTAATGTGGTCACTCCATTAGCTGTTGTGGAACTGACATTATTCCAAAACTGTCTAATGTGTGCGACAGGGACTAATGGTTCATGAGAAAGTGCATACCTTATTGAGGATGCATTTAAAAATGCCACCATTTGTGAATACTGAGGGAACAAATCATTATCAGCGGCCAAGTAAGCTACCATATTATGTTGGCTCTTGAACTCCAATGTCAGATTGTTTGAGTTGAACTTTGGTGCCATGTTTAAAAGCTGTTTAGGTTATGTGATATGGGAAAAATCTAGGAGAAAAATGTTAGACAAGAAAATATGAATACCCAGAACAAAAAGTTTAGCCAAATTTATAGGAGAGATGCATGATTTGGATTGGTCAAAAATGAGGCAGTTATATTCAAAGAGCAATGATGAAAATATTGAATCAAATATAACTTATCTCATGCATTAATTAAAAGTAACAACTCCCCAAAATTACGGCCAAAGATTAGTCAAAAAATAACAACTGGGTAGGGCCAACTAGGTGTCAACGGTCAAAAATAGCCCATCAACGCCCAACGGCTATATTTTCTTGTCAGCGTTTGCCTAAAGCCTTGTCAGCGTCACGATTGGACGTAACAGCGTTTGGAGAAAATCTTGTCAGCGTCTAAAAATAAAAATAAAAATATTTAAAAAGAAAAAGACCTTAACAAAGTAATTTATCCTAAGGGAAATATCTTGCAAGTTGATAATAATTACTGGGCGGCAAGCACTGTCCACTTATGCACACTTGCTTAAGCAAGATAGACACAAATGTCCTCTAGTGTCCCTTGCTAACCAAAATACTTACCAACAAAGTTATTTCACAAAATTCTTTGTAACTCCCAGGTAAACCCATAACAAAACTATTCCCAAGTCTCCCATCAGACCACAACCAATTCTAGGCCAAAAATGTCTTGGCAGCATGCATAGTTTGTCAACTTTGCATGCTACAGTGCCTCATGGTTTAGTAAAACTAACCCATACTCACCTGTGGACACAATCTAGAATTGTGATGAGAGTATTATAAGAATACCCAAAAGTCCTAAAGGTTCCTTAAACCTCCCCTCAAACTATGATACATGAGTTTCTTAAAATATATATGAACATTAAAAATTTATGTCAAGATAGGAATATAAATATTCCAACCATCATCCATAAACAAAAACATGTCCAAATAGCTCTTCAAAGATCCATAAGCAACTCTGTATCCAATGGCATAAAGCTACCACCACCTACACATTTAGATTGAAAACCACAAAACTAACATTTGTTGCTGACAGCGCCCCGACAACACTTATCAGCGTTGAAGGAACTCTTGTCAGCGTTAGACAATAATATCTCTAACAACGGCAAAATAACACTTATCAGCGTTACATTTACCTTTGTCAGTGTTAGAAAAATAAAGTGGAAAAATCTAAATCATCACAAAGACCAATAACAATGCATTATCCTGTACATACTTTTACAAAAAGGTTCCAAAACACATATTAAGTGAGATTAACCATTCCAATATTTGTTACCAAATATTGAAATCTTCCAGTATCAAAAGGTTCAGTTAATAAATCAGCCACATTATCTTCTGTGGCTACCCTATCTGGTTGTATTAAACCTCTCTCAAAGCAATCTCGTATAAAATGATGTCTAATTTCTATGTGTTTGGTTTTAGAATGATGTACAGGATTTTTAATAATGCATAAAGTACTGTTATTGTCTACAAAAATCTTGGTATGCATGAAATTATACCCATAATCCAAAAGCTGGTTCTGAATCCATAAGACTTGTCCACAACAAGCAGCTGCTGCAACATATTCTGCTTCAGTTGTAGAGTTTGCCACCACTGTTTGTTTCTTGCATTGCCAAGATATCAATCTACTCCCAAGAAATTGACATCCACCAGTTGTGGATTTCCTATCAAACTTGTCACCACCATAGTCACTGTCTGAATATGCAATAAGCTCCAATGGAGAATCTTTTGGGTACCATAAGCCAAGATCTGGATAACATCTTAGGTACCTAAAAATTCTTTTCACAGCAAAAAGGTGACATTCTTTGGGAGTCACTTGATGGCGTGCACAAGCACACACAGCAAACATGATGTCAGGTCTTGAGGCTGTAAGATACATCAATGAACCAATCATTGATCTATAGTGCCTAACATCCACATCCTTTCCAGCTCCAATTTTTCCCCAAGGGTGTTCCCTATCCATAGGAGTGGAAGCACTCTTTTCATGTGGAGAAAAACCATATTTCTTCAAGTTTTCAGCTACATATTTGTCTTGGGAGATGAAGATACCATCTTCTTTCTGCTGAACTTGTAAGCCTAGAAAGAAGTTCATCTCACCCATTGCACTCATCTTGAATTTATCTGTCATAAGCTTGGAAAAGTCTTTACTCATCTTTGGATTAGTAGATCCAAAAATGATATCATCAACATAGACCTGGACAAGTAAGACATCCTTACCTTTCTTCTTTGTGAACAATGTCTGATCTATGGTGCCCCTTTTAAAACCATTTTCCACCAAGTAGGTGGACAATGTACCATACCATGCTCTTGGGGCCTGATGAAGTCCATACATAGCTTTCTTCACTCTATAAACCTTGTCTGGATTCTCAGGATCTTCAAAACCAGGAGGTTGCATAACATATACCTCCTCAACAATTGTTCCATAGAGGAAAGCACTCTTCACATCCATTTGATAAACAGTGAAGTTCATACAAGAGGCATAAGCTAGGAAAATTCTTATAGCTTCAATTCTTGCAACAGGAGCAAAGACCTCTTCATAATCTATACCTTCTTCTTGTGTATATCCCTGAGCTACCAAACGTGCCTTGTTTCTGACCACAATACCCCTTTCATCTTTCTTGTTCCTTAGAACCCATCTTGTCCCAATTGGTCTCACATATCTAGGACAATCAACCAGCTCCCAAACATCCTGTATAGCATATTGGTGAAGCTCATCCTGCATTGCTTCCACCCAACTAGGTTCTTTGAGAGCATCAAAAATCTTCTTGGGTTCTTCTTGTGACAGAAAACATGCAAACAAACATGCTTGTATAAGAGGGGTATCATCCTTCTTGTGTATATTGGCAATAAATCCACCAAGATTTTGATGGGATCTTCTTGTCTGAACTGGAGTCATAACATCACCAATGATTTGAGATGGGGGGTGATTCTTCATTGTGGAAGTGAGAACTCCTCCTTCAAAAAGTCTGGTGTCCTCAACTTCACGCTCCATGTTGCCAATATCTTCTTCATCAGACTCTCTTTGATCAACAGGAATCTCTTCATGGACATTGGAAGGTCCACCTTGTTCAAAATGGGAAGAGAAAAGATGTGCAAAGGTGTCATCAACGTCTGAACCTTGTTTGTCAGCGCTTGGGCTAACAACGCTTGAACTGTTGTTGTCAACGTCTGATCCATCAGCGTCTGAATTGCTCTTGTCAGCGCTTGATTTCCCTTTGTCAGCGCCTGAAGAACCATGCATGTTTGTATTTGGTGGTATTTGGAAAACACCATTATCTTTTCTAGCAGCAGCAGCAGCAGCATAATACTCATCTGTCCATATAGGAAGTGTAACATATTCTTGTGTGGGAGATGACTCAACTGCTGGTGGTCCATCCTTCTTAGCAACCTGTATACCTGAAACATTACCAATTCTCTTTTCCAAAACACTTGAAGTTACCTTCACAATGTCTGGATCAGTAACAGGCATATAATTTAAAGCTCTAGATAAAGGTTCCAAGTCAAACAACCAATTTGGACCACTTTCAGGATCACTAGGTTTACTCTCTAAAAACCTAACATGTACTTTTTCAAGTATACGTTTTTCCTTTTTAATGTAAACCCTATATCCTTTGCTCTGCACTGAATAACCCATGAAGTAGCCTTCATCACCTTTTGTATCAAATTTACCTAGGGCATCACTAGTTTCTAAAACAACTACATGACAACCAAAAGGCTTGAGAAAGCCAATATTTGGCTTCCTTCCCCAAAGTAACTCATAAGGTGTCTTATTATGTATTTTGTTGACCAATGCCCTATTTTGAACATAACAAGCTGTGTTAACAGCTTCAGCCCAAAAGGCTATAGGAAAGTGGGCATCAGCCAACATGGTTCTGGCTGCTTCAATTAGGGTTCTATTCTTCCTTTCAGCAACCCCATTTTGCTGTGGAGTTCTAACTATGCTAAACTGCCTAGTAATCCCTTTCTTGGCACAAAAATCATCTAACAACTGATTTCTAAACTCACCCCCATTGTCACTTCTAAGAATTTTGACCTCATTACCATTCTTCTTCTCGATTTGGGTAATGAAATTAATCAAACTTTGGGCAGTTTCACTTTTCTTAGCTAAAAAGAAAGTCCATGTAAACCTGGAAAAATCATTAGTGATGACAAAACAATATGATTTACCCTTCAAACTTTCTATATTAGTTGGACCAAAAAGGTCCATATGCAATAAGTGAAGTGGTTTAGAACTAGAGTGCACCTGTTTAGATTTGAATGAGACCTTGTGCTGCTTGCCCTTAAGACATGCAACACAAGAGTGGTCATTGTGGAAAGCCTTTTCAGGCAAACCATCAACTAAACCAAGCCTCACAAGTCTATTGATATTTTTAAAGTTTATGTGCCCTAATCTCCTGTGCCAAAGATTACTTTCATCTACTGAGGCTTTAGCATAAAAACATGACATCATTTTATTATTCATCTTAATTCCATTAAGATTCACATTATATATGTCTTTATGCCTTGGTGTTCTAAATTCTATGTATTTCTCCTCAGGGAGCTTGTAATCTTTGCTTAACACCAAGCACTCAGTATCTGTGAAAAGAACCTTATTTTTGTTATCACACACTTGTGATACACTAAACAAATTATAATCCAGTTCTTTTACCAGGAAGACATTCTCAAAACGTAGATTATTGGTAATAAGGGTTCCTTTTCCTGTGATGGTGCCATAGCCCCCTCCAAAGTATACCTTATCACCATCTTGAATAGGAGTGAAGTTTGTCAGATAGTCTTCCTTTCCTGTCATGTGCCTTGAGCATCCACTATCCCAATATCCATAATCATTGATCTTCTTCTGAATGCCCTGCACATAAAGAAAACACATTAGTTTTCTTTGGGAACCCAAGCCTTGGAAGACTTGGATTCATCTGGTTGTTCAACAAGAACAGACTTGGTTCTCATAACAACCCCATTTTCATCCCTTTTTGGATGAAATTCCCAGTTAACCCCAATTGGTCTTGACATGACCTTTGAAATATAATGAAACCTGTTGCATGTCATAGAAAGACCAGTAGAATTAGGGTTTTGGTCTTGTTTTGGTCTCCATGTTAAGCTAGTAGAAGCTTTAGACCCATTTCCCTGTGGTTGCAAATACCTAGGTTTGGCAGTGTGTCTGTCAGCGCTGAAATTGTTCTTGTCAGCGCCCCGATTGCCTTTATCAGCGTTGAACCTAGGGTTTGCTACAGGAACCCATTGCCTATTGGACCAAGTGTTTGACTTTTGGAAAGGTCTTAGGCCTTGTGTGTTAGACCCTCTAGAAAAGAATGGGGCTGGTCTAACAACTTGTGAACTTTTGTTCACAAAGGTATTGGGTCTGACAGTGTTTGACCTATGTTGACTTTTGTCAGCGCTGAAATGGTTCCTATCAGCGTTGACATTGGAAGCGTTGACACATTTGTATGCCAAATGTGAAAAGCTACCACATGAGTAACAAGCTTTTCTAGACATAGTCTTAGGTCTAGAAGCAAAGAAGCCTGTTCCATGGTTACTAACTTGGATTTTTGGTGACCTAGTATTCCTATACATCTCTGCATACTTAACACTAGGTTTTCTAACAGTTTGTGGGCCAAGGTCAACAGCTTTGCCAGTGGTTGGGTGTGTGATTTTAATAGGTGTAGGATCATGGCTCGTGATTGGTGTGGGCTCATTTGGACTTTCACACAACAACCCTTCCTTAACAAACAAAGTGTGGTTAGCTTTCTTCCACTCATCTAGGTCAGTCAGTTTTTGTTTGTATTCTTCAACTGGGGAAGTCACTCTAGGTGGAGGAATGAATTCCTGCTCTTGGAGTTCTGGCAAGCCAGTCCAAGATAAGTCCTTTGATTGGACACCATAGAAATCCCCAGCTGGTGGTGGAACACCAGTATAATCTTTCATCCCAATCCCACTCATGTCCTTAGAGTCTCTTTGTTTACTAACACACTCTCCTAGGGATTGTGTGGCCTTATCAAATCTCTGGATTTTAAGACTCACATTATCTTTATTTTTGTTAGCCTCATCTAACTGAGCTATCAAATCAAGATTAACCCTGTTTGTGATATCTTGAATATCTTTACTTTGATGTAACTCATGTTTTAAGATATTTATTTTATCCTTTAAATCAAACTCCATTTTCTTATACTCAGCTACTGTCTTTTCTGTTTGGGTAAGAGCAATTTGATAATTAGATACTTTGCATCTTTCAGCACTTGCCTCATCTAATAATTTTACTATCTCTTGATTTAGTTTTTCAGTATTTAAGCGACAACCCTTAGAACAGAAAGCATCATCATATACCTCATTATCTGATGAAGAGGAGGAGTGTGCCATGAGAGCATATTCAACATGCTCTTCTTTAACTTCAGCAACCAAGGCTCTGTCCTCTTCCTCATCCTTAGCCAAAAAGTTCCAGCTCCAGTCCCATCCTCCAACACCATCAATTTGTTGAACAGCAACCATGGCCTTGGGATCTTGGCTCTTAACCATTTGGCTTGAAGGCTTACCAGCATCAGATCTTCTTGGAGATCTACATTCCCTCATAAAGTGCCCCATCCGATGACAATTGTAGCACTCAACTTTGGATTTGTCAAATCCAGCAACATCCTTAGCATTAAAGGTCATCTTCTTCTTGAACCTTTTATTAAACCTGTTTGCTCTTAAACTTACAAGAGCCATAGTCCACTTGATGTCCATCTCTTCCAATTGCTCATCACTTATCTGCTCAAGATCTTCATATGTAATCCTTGGATCACTGGGCAAAGAAGCAATGAATGCACACACAGTATCTAGATCTAAACCAGCAGGTTTAATTCTATCAGCGCCAAAGTTGTGAGTGTCAACGCTTGAGTATGAAGCGTTGACAGGATATGATCCAGCGCTGACAGACTGTGATCCAGCGTTGACACATTGAGATCCAGTGACTGGATGTCCATAGGAGTTCATGGAATCAAATTGGCCTTCACTTTGTGAGAAGAAGGCCATGTTGCTACTGGAAGATTTATTATCACTCTCCAAAAGCCATTCATTCTCCAACAGTCTTAGTTTGTTGAAGATGTCATCAAACCTGGAGGTCTTGTGGGTGTTATTGACAAGAATGGATCTTGTCTCAATCTTCCATACATCACCAAGGCTTTTGAGAAAAGTAGCATTCAAGTCAGGGTCATCAATCTGTGTTCCCATGAAGGAAAGTTGACTTGTGATGTCAAGCAGTCTACTTCTCACACTGCTGAGATTCTCATTGGGTTGAGCCTTAAAGACAGCATACTCATGCATGAGTTGCTTCTTCTTTTCTTCTTTTGTGTCAGCATTGCCACCATGTGCTACTTCAAGAGCTTCCCAAAGCTCTTTTGCAGACTCAAAGCGTTTGTACTTGTGCTGATTCTCATGACCTAAGGCGTGTTTCATGATGTTCAAGATTTTCATGTCCACCCTTTTCTTGGCTATATCTTCAGCAGATACAGCTCTTCCATCTTCAGGCTTTTCCTTCTTATCAGCTTCAGGACAATTAGGAACAGCTATCCTTGTGGCAATAGCATTAGCAATCTTTTGAGCTTTGTTGAATGTGTTCCCATATTCAACAATCTCCCAAAGAGTGTAGTCATGGATGGCTATATATTGCTCAAAATTAGACTTCCAAAGCTCGAAGTTCCTAGCATCAAACATGGGAATTATGATACTAGGGTTTGTGGTGTTGTTTTGTAGCAAAACTGGAGCAGGAGGCTGATTTGTGCCAGACATGATGTTTTTAGGGTTTTGAGAAATTTAGGGTTTTTAGGGTTTTTGGTGTTTTAGGGTTCTTGCGTTACTTAAAGATCAAAAGTTTCTCAACAAGCTCTGATACCACTTGTTGATCCCAAACTTAGATCGATTAAGCTTTGTGTATACGAGATTAGATCAAGTAATACACGTAGAGAAACCTTTGCTTATGAATAAAGTAACTAAGTGTTATGCGGAATTAACACTTAATCTAAAACACAAAGATGTTAAACAAACTTTCACTTGTATTAGAATGAACGAACTTGATTACAATGAAAGAGGTTTAACTTGTGAAAACTTATGATAACTGATGATTAACATTAACCTAAAAGATCTTCTTTTATAGATTAAGAAGTCTTGTACAATAAGCTACGAATCAACTATTCTAGGTAAAGATAATAATGGAAAATACAATGTCGAGCTTATCTTTACCATACACAAATAAAGAAACAAATAAACAAAAAGATTCGTATGAAGATATATTCCATCAGTGTTAATCTTCAAGGCTGTCAGCGTTGACTTCTACAAATGTCAACGCTTGGCTGTCAGCGTCCAATGTCATCTTATCAGCGCTTGAACTCTTCTTATCAGCGTCTAGTGAACTGACCCATAATTTATTCCCAACACAGTCCATGGGGGTGACGAGCACGATCTCCATAACTCCCCCACCTACTTCAACCCTGGACAACCCTGATCCAGGGAGTGCGCCCAATCCCCCTAACAAGGAGCCGCGCAGATCAGCGATTGAGGAGGAAGTAGAAGTCCAACCACTCAGCGAGGAGGATCTCACTCGAGTTCTCATGCAGAACTTTGATAGGATCGTCCCAGGGATTGCATCAAGGTTGAATCTAGGGAGAAACCTCCAATCTAGACTCAACTTTGGCAATACCGGACCAATCACCTCTTCCCAAAATCAGAGGAAAAGGAAAACCCGGCCTCAGGAGCAGAGCATCTTCGAGGAAACTCCTCAACCTAGGAATGTGTTCGAGCGCATAGGAGATCGCCTCATACAGGAACTAACACAGTCTCGAGAAGGGGGAGAGAAGTCCGACGATTCACCAGAGCAACCAGACCGAGAGCTAACCAGAGTCGCTCGCCGCACAAGTGTATGGGATAGGATGGACACTGGGAAGAAGGCTCCTGGCTCTTCTCAAAAAAGTGGTCCTCACCCAAGGGATGGGGCACCACCTCCGTCTCTAGATCCATCAGGAGAGGACTCGGATGACCATCCACCCAAGCGTCGCCGACCTAGGCGTACCCCTCCACCACCACCAAACAATGATGAATATTATGGTGGCCCTTATTATCGAGAGGCAGAAGCGGAGGATCTTTCCCGCCCGTGGTGTGACCCATGGGATGACCCTAGGCTCACCCGTCCATGGGCGGATCCCAGGGAAGATCCTTTTACTCTCCGTATACGGAACTACTCCGAGGACACAAAACGTCGCATGCCGGCGTGTGTCAAGACCTATGATGGGACTGGTGATCCGGATGATCACCTCAAAATATTTGATACGCAGGCTAAAATTGAGCGATGGCCTATGCCTATATGGTGCCAAATGTTCAATTCGACTTTGATCGGCAATGCCCGTGACTGGTTTGAGGGACTCCCTCCATGAAGCATTGATAGCTTCACGGAACAACGCACTGCGTTCAAGAATAATTATACTCAACGGAAGAAGTATAATAGGGATCCGGTCTCATTAGCAACTGTCAAGCAACGGCCGGGGGAGTCTACAGAAGCCTTCACTGAACGCTTCAACGACGAGTGCACACGCACAAAGACAATGCCGGAACTCCTGAAAATCTCCGACTACATGCACGCCATAACAGACAGGGAATTAATCAGGCGTCTCAATGACAAGCGTCCGGAGAGATATGATGATCTCATGGAAAGGGTCAGAAACTTCATAGAAGGAGAAACGGTGGTTGCCGCAACTTACCCTTCAAAAGGAAACAGCTACCGGTCAAACGACCAGTCCAGGAGGCAATCGGGCGGTCAAAGCAATCAGAACAATAGTAGGGGCTCAGACTATAAGAGCCAAAACAAAGGAGGACGGCCGGATGATAAGTTTACCCCCTAAAGATGTCCTACAGGGAGATCTTGCTGACGGAGGGGGCAAATTTTCCAAGGCCTCCCCCAATGACAACTCCGCCGGACCGTCAGCAAGGAAATCGCTTCTGCGAGTTCCATAATGACAAGGGCCATGGCACGGAGTAGTGTATCCAGCTCAAGAAGCACATTGAGTCACTAATCAAATCAGGCACACTCAAGCATTTGGTTAAGGATTGGAAGGATGGAAAAGACAACAAGAAGTATGACAAGAAGGATCCCCAAAAGAACAAACCTTCGACCATATACATGATCCAATCCAGACAGCGCCACACGAGGCAGAAATTTGGCCAAACATTTTCACGTGGCAGGGAAATCTCATTCCCTCCCATCACAGCAAGCGATGCGATTGATGCGCCTCTCACCATTGAGATAAGCATTGGAACACATAATGTTTGTAGCATGTATGTGGATGGAGGGTCATCAGCAAGTACTGTATGAACACTGTTTTGTGTAGTTACGGCCAGAAATAAGAAGCCAATTAGTACCGCCACGACGCCGCTCACTGCCTTTAGTGGAGACACCATCTGGCCGATAGGGCAACTGCGTCTGCTTGTAACCATTGGGAATGTGGAACACTTCACTACTGCGTGGATGAACTTCATGGTGATACGCTCACATTCTCCGTACAATGGGATCATAGGCAGACCAGGTATTCTGGCTATACTGGCGGTACCTTCCACGGCACACGGAATGATCAAGTTCCCTGTTGAGGGAGGAATCGTCACCATTTACAACACAATCGTACCCGCATCCGAGTGTCATACCGTGACAACACCGGCTCCACCTGTTCCACCCAAGGATGGATCGCCACCTCCCAATTGGAAGGTGGCAATCCATCCTGACTATCCGGAACAGGAGATATCCATAGGGGGGACGCTCTCGGATAGCGGCAAAAGGGCCATGTGCTCTCTTTTAAGTGCAAATCTAGATATATTCGCATGGGAGCCAAAGCATATGACAGGCGTACCACGCGCGATAGCAGAACATAAGATCCAAATCCGCCAGGGGTACCAACCCGTCAAGCAAAAGAAGCGCGGCCAGGCGCCAGAGCGCAGTCGAGTGATATTGGAGGAAGTACGGAAACTAGTGGACGCAGGTATCATGCGCGAGGTATACTACCACGAGTGGTTATCCAATCCGGTCATGGTCAAAAAACATGACGGAAGTTGGCGCATGTGTGTGGATTTCACGGATCTGAACAAAGCCTGTCCACAGGATTGTTACCCATTACCGGAGATTGACTGGAAGGTGGAATCCCTATGTGGATATCCCTTTAAGTGCTTCCTAGACGCATATAAAGGATACCACCAGATCCGGATGGCGGAGGAAGACGCGGAAGAGACGGCGTTCCATACTAGTCAGGGCGTATATTGTTATACGAATATGCCGTTTGGACTAAAGAACGCCGGTGCTACATACCAGCGGCTTGTGGACAAAGCCTTTGACTCGCAGATAGGCCGCAACCTGGAAGTCTATGTGGATGACTTAGTCATAAAAAGTCATACGGAGGATGCACTTCTCCAGGATGTCCAAGAGACATTCGACACACTGAGGAGGATTAATATGAAGCTAAACCCAAAGAAATGCACGTTTGGGGCAACGGAGGGAATGTTCCTTGGATATATGATTGATCCAAATGGCATCAAACCTTTCCTAGAGAAGACGGACGCAGTAATACAGCTGCTATCCCCTCAGACACGGAAGGAGGTGCAATCCTTAAATGGGAAGCTGGCCGGGCTAAATAGGTTCCTATCCAAATCCGTAGAGAAGTCATTACCCCTATTTAAGACGCTCAAGAAGTGCATTAGGAAGGGAGACTTCCGGTGGACAAAGGAAGCCGAGGAAGCTTTTGGCCAACTCAAGCAACACCTTGCATCTCTCCCTATGCTAGTAGCTCCCCGGCCAAAGGAGGAACTCATTATGTATCTCTCAGCCACTCATGGAGCAATAAGTGCGGTACTCATGACGGATAGGGATACGGTACAAACTCCGGTCTACTTCATAAGTAGAACACTATAAGGGCCGGAGTTGAATTACTCCTCTATGGAAAAATTGGTTTTGGCACTAGTGTTTGCTACAAAGCGCTTATGCCGATACTTTCAAGCGCAACCAATCGTAGTCATTACTGACCAACCAATAAAGCAAATCATCTCTAGACTGGATGTAGCAGGAAGGCTACAAAAATGGAGTATTCTATTGGGGGAGCATAATATATCTTATAGGCTAAGGACGGCTGTTAAAGGCCAGATCTTGGCAGATTTCTTGATAGAGAAGCCGGATGAGGAAGGACCAATCATAAAACAAGACGAGACTCCAACAGAACCATGGGTGTTGTTTACGGACAGATCTTCGTGTACAGATGGGTCAGGAGCTGGTCTCATCCTCACAAATCCAGAAGGAATGGAGTTTACGTACGCCCTCCGTTTTGAGTTCACAGCCACCAACAATGAAGCGGAATATGAGGCATTAATTGCGGGTTTAAAAATCGCTGCTAGAATGGGAGTCCACAACCTTGAGGCCTACGTGGACTCACGGCTTGTCGCGAACCACATTCTAGGCGGATATGTGGCCAAGGAGGATAACATGGTCCGGTATTTGGAGAAAGTCAAGTCACTCATCGCGGCTTTCAGCAAGTTTTCCATCAGGCAGGTGCCAAGAGGTGAGAACAAGAAGGCGGACGCTCTTAGCAAGATTGCATCCACGAGCTTCGCCCACTTGTCCAAGCAAGTCTTGGTGGAAATACTCAAGGAAAAGTCTATAACAGAAGGGGTGGTCGCTACCATAGTTGAGGAGGATGGACCTACATGGATGACTCCGATCATCAACTATTTGACTAGTGAAACCCTTCCGGACGATGAAAAAGCGGCGCGGCGCATCAGGAGGAAGTCGCAGCACTTCGAACTTCGAGAAGGTATCCTTTATAAGTGCTCTTTCTTGCAGCCGTGGTTGCGGTGTGTTGGACCACGTCAGGCCACTTATGTAGTCAGTGAAATACATGAAGGGTTATGCGGCATGCACGCAGGTCCACGATCCGTGGTAGCTCGAGCCTTACGAACAAGATATTATTGGCCTACCATGCACAGGGACGCACGCGACATGATTCGCAAGTGTAGTGACTGCCAAGTGCATAGACCAGTGTCGCGACATCCGCAACAGGAGCTTACACCTATCACATCCCCATGGCCATTCTATAAGTGGGGAATCGACATCGCATGACCATTTCCCGTAGCTGCGGGGGGAGTTAAGTTCTTGATTGTCGCGATGGACTATTTCACACGATGGATAGAGGCCAAGGCAGTCAAATCCATTACAGGCAAACAAGTTAAAAAGTTTGTGTGGGAGCATATTGTGTGTCGTTTTGGCCTACCAGGGGAAATCATCTTGGACAACGGTAAACAATTCGCGGATAACCCATTCAAGGACTGGTGCGCATCATTGAATATCAAACGGCGCTTCGCGTCTGTTAAGCATCCGCAGACAAATGGCCTTGTGGAACGAGCAAATAGAAGCTTGGGAAACGGCATCAAGGCACGTCTGGATGAACGAAGTGTTAAATGGGTGGATGAGCTACCACGTGTTTTATGGGCGCATAGGACTATTGTAAAACCCGCATGCTTTTACCATGAATAGTGCCCTTAAGATCGTACGTCCTAGATTAAAACTTACCCTATTTAGTATTGATCACATTCATGTGCTAATAATCAAGCAAGTGCATACGTGTATGACATGATAAGTATCGATTACGTACAAACTCATGATAAACAGTTAATAGATATTTCACGTGAACATAATTAAATCATGATCATCATTTTAAAACACGAACTAAAATAATTACGTAAGTACTTAATTACGAGTGTAAATAATACGATAAACTACATGATAAAATAAACAGAAACACTTTAAACACGAACACGTTTAACCACGAACGAACACGAAACATCGGGACACGAGAAAAGGTACGGGAACTCCATGTGGGGCCCCATACCCACGGCACACATAACAAGGTGGGCTAAGCCCATGGACTTTTACAAGAAAAGGGGGGGTTATGGTAAATATTCATTTCATTTTCACATTTCAAGGAAATAAGTATTTTAACCTAAAAAGGTTTTCTCTCCTCCTTTTTGTCCTCTTTGTGCCGCCACCCTAAGACCACCATAGGTGGTTGATTGGTTGATTTTGATCTTGAAAACCATTGCTATAAACCGTGTTTGTTCATCCTCTTCCAAGCTACGTATTGGTATATCATTCTAAACCTTTCTTTTTAATTCTTTTTAAATCTTTGATTATTTTCATGAACATGTTATTGTTATTCTTATTAAAACATGATAATTAAACATAGATCTAACATGTTTTGGGGTTAATTAAAATCAAAGGTTGTTATATCAGGGTGTTTGTTTTGGCCGCCTAGTATAACCAACCCGAGGGGGGGTTCGGTTTGCTTTTAGCCGCCACCACCAAGACCATTTTGGTCTTGGTTGGTGCGTGTGGGACCCACGGCAGCAAGGGGACACGAGTACCCCGAGTTGGTTCGGGGTACAGTGTCGAGTTCATGCCCGATTCATGGTTCGTTGGTTAAATCATGATTTATGCTACATGTTAATATTATGAATTATGAACTTAGGATATAAATTAATTAATAACACGAGATATTAATTAAACCATGACTTAGGTTAAATTATTAATACATATTAATATACATTTTAACCTAAGTAATTTATTCCATTTTAATTAAAACATGTTATACTTTAATTAAAATGCTTAACCTATAGTTTAATTAAATGCATGAAATAATAATTAAACTATACACTATATCATATGACTTAAGAAATAAGCATATAAACACTTAGACTTATATTTTTTTTGGCTTATGTAACCAGCTTAATTTTAATTATGGAAACTTCTATTTATAGAAACTTAATTAAATAAGGCAACTAATCTAATTATGGAAACATTCTATACATGGAAACTTATTTATTTCAGGCAGCTAAGCTAATTATGGAAACCTTCTACATATGGAAACTTATTTAATTAAGGCAGCCGGTCTATTTTTGGAAACTTTCTATTTTTAGAAACTAATCTATTTTAAGCAATAAATTCTATTTTTGGAAACTTTCTATTTTGGAAACTTTCTATTTTTGGAAACTTTCTATTTTTGGAAACCTGCTATTTTTGGAAAGTTACTTATTATCACACAGTAAGTATAATAATACATGAAATACCAGTAATACTTTATCAGATTTATCAGAATATAAGATAAACACAGATTAAGGCTTAAAACAGTAAAACATGACTTAAAACATATGAAATAAGCTAAGATAAGACATGAAACCCCGTACGTATTCAGTGATTCGATACTTATACACGTGTGTATTCATGTAGCATTAGTGATCCAGAAGTAGGAGTCTTTCTTCCGTTCATTCACTGGACTTGAGGTACGGATTCCCGTCCTTTCAGTATGGACATTCTTTCCTTATTAGGATTTCCCCGTATGCAGCCAACTGTTTTCCCAGTATTTGTTTTATTGTTTTTGAATTGCTTATGTTTAATTAGCATAACCTATAGCCATATACAAGCATGACCAGTTTCACCTAGTTATGGAGGTACCATAACCATAACATTGGAGGCACCAATGTTATGACTTCTCCATGGCGGAGTGATTGCTCGTGGCGTCCCTTTCAGTTTTGGCCATATTATTATATCATGTGGGGCGTATGGGTGCATCCTAGTTACATGTTTCAGTCAGGATTTCATGGTGAATGTGGTGTGTGCCTTGCATCCTTCACAAGGAGCTGATCCCTCCTACCCAGAAACCAGTGTATTAAATTAGAGGCAGCCCCTCTAATTTGCATGATGAGGTCACCCCTCTAAGTATTCATGCACGTGACCGTTTCATGACCTATATTGGCTAAATGGTAAATCAGTTAAACAGTTTTTACAAGATAAACATAAGGATTTTCAAACTATAAAACCAGTTTTACTAAGCTATACCAGGTTTTCCAGGACTTATACATTTCCGCTGCTATTAAGTCTTTATCATGTTTTGTTATTCATACTATGTCTATATCCGTGCACTGAGCGTTTTGCTCAGCCGTTACTTTCCTTTCCATGTCCCAAAACGGCAGGTACCCTAGGAAAGACTCAAGCATTTGGAGGACGTGCATAGGATGGAAGCTGGCGGAGACTTCTCTTCCTTTTTGCCTTCATATACTTATGCTTGTTTAGTCCTTCATTCATTTATGTTGCTTTATTATGTTTTGGGCTTATGTTGGGGACCGATGTTTGATTCCGGTTTAACCTATGGTCATGTATGTTTTACTACATATTACCTTGCATGCTTTGATGACACGCCATAACTACGCGTGACATTCCATATATCAAAATGGGGTGTTACAATTATGGTATCAGAGCCAAGGCTTCGACCTGTAGGCTCTAAAACTCGACCTGTGACTAGTGGGTAGTCACCAGGAGCTTCCTAAGCCAACGTCTGTTATTCTACATATTGATGTTTTCAGCGCATTGTTATTTTAACCATGATGTTTTCAGCACCTTGAGGTTTTAACCTTGATGTTTTCATCGATATTTTTTTACTAATATGGATGGACAACCGTCATTCATATTTAGTTAGGTGTCATTGTTTCATGCATAATGTTCCTCGTGAACTGTGGCTATGTGGACTGAACCCCAGTAGTTCATAATTAGTCACATAAAATTTTTTCTGATAAGTTTTGACAGATGAGTTTCATTTATTTATGTTTCATGTATCATTGTTGCAGGGATTATGACTAAGTAATGGTTGGTACAGGACTGGACCTATTTAGTCGCATGTGCTTTTATCGAAACTTTTAACTTTAGGACCGACCCATAGGCGTCCCTCGCCATGTCTTTTGTTTTGGGACCGACCCATAGGCGTCCACTCGCACATATAAAAGGTTTTATAAACTACATTACGCATTCATGCACTGTTTTCATACATAAAATTTTTCTCATGATTTATTGGCATAAAAATTTTTCATGTCCCCTCATAAGTTACTATGTTTTTATGTCAAGTATGTTTTCATACTATCATGGTTAACTTCGGTTTCATGTTGAATATGTTATACACTCCTTTATGATAGATCGTTTTATGTTCCTTCATGATAATTCCATTTTCATGTTGATTACGTCTTACGCCTCTTTTGTTATTTATGCTTTCACGCAAGACATTGTTGGATTTCATTGAATTCTGCTTTCATGATTGTCATGGTTCGTTTTCATTGATCATGCTGTCAGGCAAATCATCGTTGAATTTTGTGTAACCACACTTTAGCGTTTCTCTATGCAACCAGAATGATGTCTATGCTAATACTGCCAGGTTATCATGGTGGTTTTCCTAACTGTTTAACCGATATACTTTCCTTAAATCATGATAAATGATCGACCCCATACCGATCATTTCATGTGTATTCCACGTGTACTCTACGTACCGTATTCCATGTATATTACATGTACCTAAATCCATGTGTATTTCATTTGTAATACTTCGCGAATATTCGCTAGTCGATTCTGAATCATCTCAGGCGTATTTTCAATTGCTGATATTCTACTAGATTGCTGATGCCGCTCATAACTTGGAGATGTTACTAAAGGTTGATGCTGCTGACGTTCGGAGACGCTACGAGATGCGGATGTTGTTCACAACCTAGAGATCCTACGAGACGAAGACAAAGGCGTCAGAGTAAAGCTATTGGATGAGAAGATACTTCACCATCAGACGATTTTATCAATCATTGTCCCTAATTCTCAGTTACATGTCACACGTCATTCGGCTGTCATTTCAGCCATATAAGTGCAAACCGGTACCAGCCGGCCACTCAGCTGAATAGTTACATGAATCACGGTTATGAGAATGACCATCATGGAACTGACAGACAGGACGATAGTAACCACTACTATGACAGCAACTATCCTAGAAATCACAACCGAGGCTCCAGCCGCGGACGTGATCAGACATACAAAGGATCAGTAGTCCAACCGATCCGCCAAGTCTGGCATAATAACCTAATATTGTAGTTCTATTATTTTACGTCCGAGACGCATGTCAAGACATCAGTCAAGACACATGTCTCACGTATACTCTCTGAGGACACATGTCAAGATACCAGTCAAGACATATGTCATGCTTATAGTTCCAAGACACGAGTCAAGACACATGACTCACGTCCAACTATGGAACATTTCTAAGAAATTCAGGGTAGCCTCCAAGGGTATATCCATTTTGTTGTGCCATGTATTAATCAGGCCACAAGAATTTCAATACCATTATCGGCGCATCAGTGAGAACTGTCACGTTGCCGATGTCACTTTCATTTCTTTCACCAGACTTCATATATTCATGACCATGAAGGACGCCTTTCGTATTCCCACGTATACGAAGGTTTTCCTTCAGCTTAATGATGAGATCCAAGCTGCAAACGCATTTCCTCGGACAGACACAAGTTGAATTTTATCCTAATTATGGACTATGAACAGCACACCATGCTACGATTCATAATTATGTACAGTAATGTTCAGGCTCCGGAATACATTCAGCTTGATTTTCCATCGGGAAAATCTGTACAAATTATCTATGCTTACAAGCATGTGCGTTGTTAGCCATGGTCGCAAAATTATTCTAGCTGTCAGTAAGACACGACCACTTAAGTCTTTTACGCATAGCCAGTTGATTTATTCTAAAATCTTCCTATACATTCCAGAAGAACCTACAAGGAGAAGGATGGTACCATGAGATTATGTGTCGACTACCGTCCAATCGACCACGTATTGACAACATGTCCAATCGACCTAATAGTGTTAATCACTTTTCCAAGATCGAACTCATGATCCTGATGCCAACAGTGACGAGTGAAAGAGCAGGACATGTCCATGACTGCTATTCGTACACGACTTGGTCATGCTAAATTCATGATTCTGTATTAATCTCATAAATGCTCCAACAGCATTACAAACATAATGAATTGAGTTTCCATGAACTCATAAGCAAATTTATCAGTGTTTTCATTGAGGATAACCTGATTTCCTTTTTGCCTAGAGAATAACAGGAAGACCATATATGCACTATGTTGCAAATTCTATGACCAGAGAAATTTTACCCTAGAAATTTTTCCAATATCAATTCTGTTTGATTACAGCGACACGCTGAATCACATGGGTTTCTACGGTTAATCTTACCATGACTCAGCTTATGCATAAAGAAGAGAACCCTACACTACATTAGGTGTTCTAGAAAATCCTACGCTAGGAGAATTCTAGATTCAGAGACTCGGAGTTTCACAAACTCCTATGTATCAAGTTCTATGAAGCAAGATACACTTACGTTCATATCTAAGTACCTGACATACCAACAGGTTAAGATAGGACACCAACAGACTGGGATGTTTTCATCATCTGAAATAAAATGGGACAAGATCTCCACGGATTTTGGTTACCAGTTTAACGCAAACTCAGAAGAAGCATGATGCTATCTGGTTTATTACAAACAGTTTGGTCAAGTCTACAATATCCTTACATCCGCAAGGATTTCAGAACTAACAGATTGATCGGACATGTTCCAGCCAAGGCTCATCCGATCACTGGGAAATTCCTCAGTTATCGAGTCAGACGAATATTCATAATTAAGCTCCTCATTTACTTCATGTCTTTGTTCTAATTTCATGACTTGCTTTCGCGCTCGCGTTCATGACACTATTCAAGTTCATGATGGCATTTCAGCTTACGATTTTACGTTCATTTCGTTCTGGGAAGTTTTGCAAGAACATGAGAGACCAGACCCAAGTTTAGTATAACTCTCCATCATCAGATAGATGTTTCACGTCATATTCCACGTCTCACCTTGTAGCGTTTGGCGTTACCGCCATTGTATTCTATGATCACGATATGTTTCACATGTCATGTTCATTCCACGTTTCTCATATCATGATCAAGATATGTTACACGTATCATGGATCACGATATGTTTACTCATACTACACTCGCCATATCTCCACGTAGCACGTTCAAAATTTTTCACGTATCACGTTCAAAATTTTTCACGTACTATGTTTCTTTATGTCTCGCGCATCATTTCTAATTATCAGTTAAGTCAGATTGTCTTGCATCGTAACGTTTCAGTTACCCTTGCACGTTAACTCTTATTTTCCTCGATCCAATTTAGGGGATCTACCATTCGTTGATAACCAAGAATTTCTTCGTATTCCAAGTCAAGGTCAGGAGGACCAAGATTTATCATTTGTGTCAAGATCTTCTGAAGGAACCGTCCCAAGAGGGAGGCCACTTGGAAACGGACAAGTTCATCCGGACTTTTATCCGTTTTCTCTCATCAATTAGATATGTCCTTTCAGTCACGTCACGTTCCATGTCCTTTCAAGACATGTCACGTTCCACGTTCCTTCTACCATGTCACCTGTACGTTCATTAATCTTACATACCCTCTCAGTTTGATTCGGGTATGTTTCTCTTTCCAGTTTACTTTATCTATAATTCGGGGACGAATTATTCTTTTTAGGGGGGAAGAATTGTAAAACCCGCATGCTTTTACCATGAATAGTGCCCTTAAGATCGTACGTCCTAGATTAAAACTTACCCTATTTAGTATTGATCACATTCATGTGCTAATAATCAAGCAAGTGCATACGTGTATGACATTATAAGTATCGATTACGTACAAACTCATGATAAACAGTTAATAGATATTTCACGTGAACATAATTAAATCATGATCACCATTTTAAAACACGAACTAAAATAATTACGTAAGTACTTAATTACGAGTGTAAATAATACTATAAACTACATGATAAAATAAACAGAAACACTTTAAACACGAACACGTTTAACCACGAACGAACACGAAACATCAGGACACGAGAAAAGGTACGGGAACCCCATGTGGGGCCCCATACCCACGGCACACATAACAAGGTGGGCTAAGCCCATGGACTTTTACAAGAAAAGGGGGGGTTATGGAAAATATTCATTTCATTTTCACATTTCAAGGAAATAAGTATTTTAACCTAAAAAGGTTTTCTCTCCTCCTTTTTGTCCTCTTTGTGCCGCCACCCTAAGACCACCATAGGTGGTTGATTGGTTGATTTTGATCTTGAAAACCATTGCTATAAACCGTGTTTATTCATCCTCTTCCAAGCTACGTATTGGTATATCATTCTAAACCTTTCTTTTTAATTCTTTTTAAATCTTTGATTATTTTCATGAACATGTTATTGTTATTCTTATTAAAACATGATAATTAAACATAGATCTAACATGTTTTGGGGTTAATTAAAATCAAAGGTTGTTATATCAGGGTGTTTGTTTTGGCCGCCTAGTATAACCAACCCGAGGGGGGGTTCGGTTTGCTTTTAGCCGCAACCACCAAGACCATTTTGGTCTTGGTTGGTGCGTGTGGGACCCACGGCAGCAAGGGGACACGAGTACCCCGAGTTGGTTCGGGGTACGGTGTCGAGTTCATGCCCGATTCATGGTTCGTTGGTTAAATCATGATTTATGCTACATGTTAATATTATGAATTATGAACTTAGGATAAATTAATTAATAACATGAGATATTAATTAAACCATGACTTAGGTTATATTATTAATACATATTAATATACATTTTAACCTAAGTAATTTATTCCATTTTAATTAAAACATGTTATACTTTAATTAAAATGCTTAACCTATAGTTTAATTAAATGCATGAAATAATAATTAAACTATGTACTATATCATATGACTTAAGAAATAAGCATATAAACACTTAGACTTATATTTTTTTGGCTTATGTAACCAGCTTAATTCTAATTATGGAAACTTCTATTTATAGAAACTTAATTAAATAAGGCAACTAATCTAATTATGGAAACATTCTATACATGGAAACTTATTTATTTCAGGCAGCTAAGCTAATTATGGAAACCTTCTACATATGGAAACTTATTTAATTAAGGCAGCCGGTTTATTTTTGGAAACTTTCTATTTTTAGAAACTAATCTATTTTAAGCAGTAAATTCTATTTTTGGAAACTTTCTATTTTTAGAAACTTTCTATTTTTGGAAACCTGCTATTTTTGGAAAGTTACTTATTATCACACAGTAAGTATAATAATACATGAAATACCAGTAATACTTTATCAGATTTATCAGAATATAAGATAAACACAGATTAAGGCTTAAAACAGTAAAACATGACTTAAAACATATGAAATAAGCTAAGATAAGACATGAAACCCCGTACGTATTCAGTGATTCGATACGTATACACGTGTGTATTCATGTAGCATTAGTGATCCAGAAGTAGGAGTCTTTCTTCCGTTCATTCACTGGACTTGAGGTACGGATTCCCGTCCTTTCAGTATGGACATTCTTTCCTTATTAGGATTTCCCCGTATGAAGCCAACTGTTTTCCCAGTATTTGTTTTATTGTTTTTGAATTGCTTATGTTTAATTAGCATAACCTATAGCCATATACAAGCATGACCAGTTTCACCTAGTTATGGAGGTACCATAACCATAACATTGGAGGCACCAATGTTATGACTTCCCCACGGCGGAGTGATTGCTCGTGGCGTCCCTTTCAGTTTTGGCCATATTATTATATCATGTGGGGCGTATGGGTGCATCCTAGTTACATGTTTCAGTCAGGATTTCATGGTGAATGTGGTGTGTGCCTTGCATCCTTCACAAGGAGCTGATCCCTCCTACCCAGAAACCAGTGTATTAAATTAGAGGCAGCCCCTCTAATTTGCATGATGAGGTCACCCCTCTAAGTATTCATGAACGTGACCATTTCATGACCTATATTGGCTAAATGGTAAATCAGTTAAACAGTTTTTACAAGATAAACATAAGGCTTTTCAAACTATAAAACCAGTTTTACTAAGCTATACCAGGTTTTCCAGGACTTATACATTTCCGCTGCTATTAAGTCTTTATCATGTTTTGTCATTCATACTATGTCTATATTCGTGCACTGAGCGTTTTGCTCAGCCGTTACTTTCCTTTCCATGTCCCAAAACGGCAGGTACCCTAGGAAAGACTCAAGCATTTGGAGGACGTGCATAGGATGGAAGCTGCAGAGACTTCTATTCCTTTTTGCCTTCATATACTTATGCTTGTTTAGTCCTTCATTCATTTATGTTGCTTTATTATGTTTTGGGCTTATGTTGGGGACCGATGTTTGATTCCGGTTTACCCTATGGTCATGTATGTTTTACTACATATTACCTTGCATGCTTTGATGACACGCCATAACTACGTGTGACATTCCATATATCAAAATGGGGTGTTACAACTATGATCAAAACAGCCAACGGAGACACTCCATTTGCATTGGCCTACGGCACTGAAGCTGTTATACCAGCAGAAATCGGAATGCCTACCATCCGCACGGCGGAGGTTAATGTCGTCACGAACGATGAGCAACTGCGAATCAACCTGGATTTGTTGGAAGAAAAAAGGGAGATAGCAGCCATCAATGAGGCTAAGTCCAAGGCTAAAATGAGGCTTATTATGACGCCAAGGTTAAAGGTGTTTCTTTTCGACCGGGAGATTATGTCTATCGTGCTAACGAAGCAAGTCGAGCGGAGAATACAGGAAAGCTAGGCCCTAATTGGGAAGGGTCGTATGAGGTCACGGAAGCCTTAGGACGAGGCGCGTACAAGTTACGTGACATGGATGGCCGCGATCTAGAACGCACATGGAACATCTCCAATCTCAAAAGGTGCTATCTTTGAAAGCTACGGCTTCCGCATGGGTACTTCGCTATATGTGGCTTTAATGAAGATCCATGTACTCTATCTGTTTTGCTTCTTATGTTTTTTCTAGGTTCCTTTTTTGTTTTTTAGGACTTATCATTCTTGTTCAAACAAAAAATGTAAACGTTCTAATAAAATGCCGTGGTGCCTAGCTAGTTCCACGGCTTGTTTTGTGCAAATTATTTCTTAGATTTTGTTAGTCATGTGAATTTTAATTATTATAATAATATGCCATGTTTCATTCATATGCATTCATTCAAACACCGTACATGTACTATACGCCTCCAGGCGGGGTAAGAGGATTAAGTGAACCTACTAATTCAACTTGCCGCGTAAGAGGGATGCAACCCCAACGGCACGGATCATGTATCCTTACTAGACACCTTACTCACAAGACGTTGTGGTATGTTTCGTATGTCGTACTCACGCAGTGCTTTGCATGGTAAAGACGCACGTCGCATGTCTAGTAAGTTATAGACTTGTATGTATTTTCCCTTTTGTGTAAGACGTGACATGTCATACAGTATTGGTATACAATATTCAACAAAATAAAAATACACGAGTTTCCAAATAAATATCAAAACGGCCGTGGTCATCACGGACCTACATACGAACGACAGTTATTTCACACATGTCTTAGCCGTGTACATACAAGGACGAATAAAAGCTACAAATATTCAAAGGTTACAAACCAATTGTCTAAAATAGATAATAAGGTAGGGGCACCCTACATGGGGGGGGGGAGAAACTTACCTATCTCCACTTGTTCCTCAGCCAAGCAAGGCAACCTCTCACCACGTTCCCTCCGCTTCAAGGCTTGAGCCGCATTCCTCTCCAGCACCCCGCTTAAGGGTTCTTCATCAAGCACGATCCTGGTTACGTCCTCATAGATAGGAAGCGTCAGGTGGCTGGGCGAGGGAGTGAAGGAAGCACGGGAATGACCCTCATCTTGAGAGAACGCACCAAGACTGAGCTTTTTCATGATCTCCATGTTCGATGCATCCTTCGTGGACTCCAGCTCGGCCAAGAATGGATAATGTAGATCTCGCATCGCGGCCATGGAAGTAGTCATCTTGTTAGCAGCTTCAGGATTAAAGAAAGCATGCCTGGTGAAGTTCTCCTTTTTTTTAATTAGCTCTACGGCCTGGACCATTCCTTCACGGCGGCCGTGGTCAATACCATCTGACACAAGGCTTGCAAACTGTTGCACAAATTCAGGGGCCTCTAGTACCTTGGTGACGGCCAGACGTGCCCCATGTCCCACCATCCACCTGCGGCCGGCAATGGCTGCTAGTAGTTGGGGGCATAGCACGTCGTCGCGTTCGGCGGTAAGGGCATATATCATCACATCTTTTTGGGTGGACGCCTCCTTTAGCTCCTTGGTCATAACCCTCTCATAAGCAAGATCCTCTTGTACCTTCTCCATGCTCTGGATTGTCATCTGAGCATCCTCCAGTTTTTTGGTAAGCATGGATACCTGGCTGGAGGAGGACTTGGCAGACGCCTCCGCTGCGGTCACCTATATGAGAGATTACTTGTTAGATTATGTTTCTTATGAAATAAGAGTGGTGCGTTGCGGATGTGTACCTTGGTTGTCGCGGCATCCAGTTTTGCCTCGAGCTCGACCACTTGTTGGTCATAAGCATTCGCACGGGCTGATTGCTCCTTCACGGTCGCCTCGGCACTAGCAAGTTGGGGCTGGAGGGCAGCAATTTGAGCTTCATTCTCCTCGATCATTCTTTCCCTCCGTCCAACTTTTCTCTTGAGGGACTCCACATGCCCAAGCGCGGCTTCGAATCTTACTCTCATTGAGGTGCCCATTGCCATGTGATGCACCAAGGCGCCGTTGTACTCATCCACCAGGTCATCATGGCTTAGTGCATTCACTTCTCGTACCAAGCCTGGTGGTATGCAGTTATTGAGGTACTCTCGGCATTCCTCGGCTTCCCTCATTCATGACGCAGTGGTGATATTCCAAACAGGGTTGAACGATTGAGGGGGGCCGGATGTTGGGAGGTCTTGGGAGGCTGTGGGGGTACCTTCTTCGAAAAAGGGACCGGATCTCGTGGCGGCCGTATGAATCATAGGTTTTCTCTCCACTTCCTTTTCATTTCCCTTCTCCATTTGGGCATCAGGTGGAGGCACGACACCAGTTTGTTCATTCCTGCAAAACAAGCTTTGGGATACATATTAAGTATTGCTTAAAGGGAATTTGTCTCTCTTACTTAGCAAGATCGAGCCTTACATGTTATTCCCTGCTAATTCTGATGTAGTCGGGGGAATCTGAGTAACTGGATCGACATGTGCAGCCCGGACCGTCTCGGAGGCCTGGGTGGTGCTCCCAATAGATTGATATAAGGGGTGATCCTCTCGAAGTTTTTTGGCGGGGGCATTGTGTTCGCCAATCTCGGCCGGAGCGGCTCTTCTTACCCGCTTGTTTTTTCTGCGGGTACGCTTAGTGACGGGCTGAGCTGTTGCTCTTCAACCTCTTCTTCAACTTCTTTTTCAGCTTCCTCATCTTCCTCTTCATTGACTTGCTGTACCTCTTCCTCATCATCGCCCAGCATCTGGCGAAGGCTGGAGGTGGTCAAATCGATGTTGTCTCCTTGCTCTTCCCCATGTGTGGGAGTGACAGTCTTAGGCGGCGAGGAGGGCCCGGCTCCTCCTTCGAGCATCCTATTATCACCATCCTCGTTGCTGAAGTCAACGGGAGTCCTCATCAAAGTTGTTTCTTCTTCGTCCGAGTGGGGGTCCGGCACGGCCTCAAGAGCAACCGTCACGTTTCGGGTATGCTCAAGGAGGGGTAATTCGTTCTAACGCTTGGGACGAGAACTCTCTGGTACGAGCTTTGGGTCGCCTTGACGTAGAAGTCCAAAAAAGTTCATTTCTGCCACAAACAAACAAAGTATGTTAGGCATTGTAAAATAATTGAATGCGCTTTTTGGTGTACGGATGCTAGCCTACCTTCACCCTGCCTTCTCCAAAACACAGGATATCTGTTGGACGAGCTGAAATAGTTGCGGCTAATCCCTAGCAAACATAGAAATGCTTCGGGGAGGTTTCTATGGAATCCTGTCCTGTTCAGATCTATTTCTCGGGAGTGTTGGGGGTTATATGTACTAACGTGCGGTAAGGGGTCGTGGGATACCCTATGTTTGAAGGCATAATCAGCCGGCCATACTATAGAGTCAATGAAAAAGTAGTGGTCGTACCAGTTTTTCAATGAGTCCATGGGCTTTTTATGAGACTGGGGGCTGTTAGGAGATCGTTTCTTAAAAGATAACCAACCATTTACTATGCTGGGGGTGTAAAGTAGCCGGAATAGTTCTACGGTTGGGGGGTTCTTCTAGCACGGCAAAGAATCTCGAATTGACTTATCTTACATGAGCCTATACAGTGAAGCTGACTAATATGTACATCATAATATCCTAATAGATCTGTGAGGAAACGGGTAAATGGGATACGGTAGTTGGCCGCATCAAAAAGGCGAGTGTAAAGGCCAATTTTACCCTCCGGAGCCTCAGTTATGAGGTCTCTGGCGCCAGGAAGTGAGGGGTGTAGGTTGGTAGGGATGAAATAATTGGTACAAAAGTGATCTAGTTGCTCTTGGGTCATTACATTAAGCACGAATCCAATTGTGGGGTTGTTTCTGTGAGCCATTACTGAATAAAAAGGTAAGGACGTGGTATTCTAACCTGCGGAGGAAGGGATCCGTGCGTGATTAAGTGAAGCTAAGAAGAAAGCTTTAATGGCAGAAATGGAAATAAGAACTGTGTGTTTCACACAGCCGTAGGGGTGGCTTATTTATAGGGTTGCCTCGTGGGTCATGGCCTGTTGGATGCGTGACACTTGTTTGCCACTATTCTTAATCGTGTGGTTAGGGTGCAAGTGGCAAGTGAAACGTTAGGTGGGACCCACGGGTCACTTCTGACTCAGACGATTACGCTGCTCGAGGTTCTGACTGTTTGCACTTTGTCAGTCAAAGTGGCAGGTGAACAGTTATTTATGTCGGGATATGCGGCTCTTACGTAAGACCCAAATTCAATGCTGCATTTAATTTGTCTCGGTCGTCACGTGCGGCTGAGATAATCATGGAATAAATTCCTAAATCAGGTTGCCACGTGCGACCGACATAAATTCTTGGACAACTTATCATTTCCTATTTTTTCTTGGTACGTCCAGGGAGCGTCTTGATAGTCTAGAGGTTACGCCCATGGCTGTAACAACTAGACTGGGGGGACATGATGACGTATAGTCCCCAGTCGGGTCATGAACCCGGCCCATGGGTACTACCCGTATCCGGCCCATTACGGATGGTTGGGAATAATGTCATTTGAGCTTATGGGCTTGGATGAACAGTAACCGCACACATGTGTGCGGCCCATGGCCTGGCATGACCGGTACAGGGTTAGACAGAATCATATTCTATCTCTGAATATGATTCACTCCAAAGAAGAGAATATTCACTCACCATAATTAGAAGATAACAATCAATCTAATTCTTGTGCTTATCCTTTCCTTGGGGCCGAAGCATCAGTGACAGCCCATTAGGGTTTCACTGCCTATAAAAGGAACCCCCAAGGGTTCCACAAAGGTATTACGTTCTATACTCTCAGCTCACTCAATTCTCATAAACCCTAAACCGATACTTACTCTCACGCTGGAGTCTAATCATGGGAAACATTCCCACGGTAAGTCTAACATGTGTTGTTTAGTGTGCAGGATCCCAACCATACAGTTCACTTGGTGCAGGAGTCGGAGCCCAGCCAACCCGAATTAAGCCTAATTCGGGTCTAGCAAGGATCACCCAACTTTTGCATCAACACATTCCATTTGCAAACTCACATCATCTGTCTCTCTCTCTCAAGCTACGGTAAAACACCACCTTTCCACCATTTTTGAACTTCCAAGTTTATCTACTACTCCTATACTATGTCTCCTACTATCTAAAGGTTAATCCTAAGCTCATCCTACAAGAAACCTTGATCCTTGAAGCAAGAACAAGAACCCTAGAAGCCAAGTGAAGCCTACGACTTGTTTTTGGTCTCCAAGACCTCCATTGTTGAAAGCTTGTCACTTGTTTCTACTCATCCTCATATCACTCCTAAACTTATCTAAACAAGTAAGTCCAAGTTAAAACCTATCTTTCTAATACATTACTTTCATACATATTAATGTGTACATGGTTATTCTTGGTAAAGTTAACATTTAAACAAATAATGAAACCCTAAAAACCTAAGGTGACTCACGGCTTGATTTTTGATATAACATAAAATGATGTAAAAACTTGTCAACCATGAAGAACACATCACCATGATCTTGTTAAACTTGAAAAACCATGAAAACCTAACCATGCATGAATTTTGGACGTGAGTTATAAGCTCATAATATTATTTTGGGTAATCTTGTAATGTTTAGATATAACCAGAAACATTAGATTTATGTTTTTAGGTGCCCTAAAATGTTAAGATCACTATTATGCCTCATAAGATTAGTTTTAAACTCACTATAATAAGTTGCCTTAAATAAATATTCATTGTCACTAAATAAAATGTTTTTATAAAACTTTTAGTGTCAAAATATGATTTTTTAAAGTTTCATGTTGAAAGTATAAATCTATAAGAGTTTTGGATTAAAAGAATAAATCTAAGAAGTTTTGGATTTAAATAATAGATCTACTAAATTTGGATTAAATATAACAAGTATAAACTTTCGGGTTGGTTTTATAAATTTATAAAGTAAAAGGGATCTAAATAAACAAGTGTAGAAACTTATATTTCAAAAACATAAACTTTTGGACCATGTTTAAATATTGCCGAGAGTTTAGGGGTGTGTTTTGAACATATCCGTAACTTAAAGGTGTTAAAAAGGACTAAAGAGGGATTAATATAATGTTAGGGTAAGTTGTGTAAACATTAGAAAACCTAGGGATCATTTTGGACTCTAGTCGAAACTTAATATAAACCTTAGGGATCAAATATGCCAAGATAGCAAACTTAATTAAGCCCTAAGGTAACCCTAGGGACTATTCCTGCCAATTGCCGAAATATATACAAGCCCTAGGGGGCAATTGTGTAACTTGTAACTAAACTTAAATATAGCAGAAGGTTGGAGGACTAAAACTGCCAAGTTGTGAAACTTTAATAAGCCCTAATATGAGTCGTATACTTTAGGGACTATTTTTGCCAATTATTGAAACTTAAAGAAACCCTAGTTACACGTGTAACTAGGGAGGGACCAAAACTGTAATTATTAAAAGACTTAGAAACACTAGGGGTATAAAAGTAATTTAACCACAGGTATTTATTTAATTAAAAGGACTAAAACGTATCTTATACAAAGTATTACGAACCTTAAAATCCTATATATTTAAACCATTATTTAAAATGTAAAACTTAAATAAACGTAAAATTGTTATTTTTCCAAACTTGTAATTTAATAAATATAAACTTTACGTAAACAGGGATTTTAAATAAAATGTTATACGTTTATAAACCTTATTTATATATTAAATATAAATTAAAAACGATTAACTTATAAAATAAATATATTAATTATATTTATTTCCTATCACTTTAAATGTATATAAAACTATCCTATATAAATATTTAAAGTGTTTTATAAACAACGTAAGTACAAAATATTAACTAAATGAATTAATTAATTAAACCTTATTATTTATTTTATACTTAAAATAAATACTATTAGAACTTGTACAACGATGAACAAAATACAAGTATTGTAATAAAATGCTTAAAAATCTGTTTAAGCATGTACATATTTATTCTGGAACTTTATGCATTATGTTATGCATTTACTGAGACCTTATAATTATTTAGGTCGTTGATTGTATCGTGAGCATCCTTATCAGATTTATCCACTGACTTATTGTTGTACTACTGAGGTGAGTTCATGGCCCCACTTTATATATTGACAAACTTTTAAACCTTTTTATGGGGAAGAATACATGCAACATATTTTATTTTATGGACATGGATCGAACTGTGAAACTTTTGATTACATTGCCTATTGTAGATGAACCCGCATGACCCGTGCATCCGAAACTGTTAGAATTATTAAATTACCTGAATGTTATAAATAGATCTATTTGGGATTGACCGTCCCCATCTGGGTGAGTCATGCTCACTGTGCCTAGGCCAGGACAACAGATGTTTCACATGTCAGCACATATTTTTGTTACGGGTGCCTTGATAATGATAAGGCGAAGGGTCCTTATTTGTTAAGGACTTAACTGTCAAGTTTCAGTTTCGGGCAATATGGAAATGTAATTACTTTTAAGTATTGATGCTTTGTGCATTACTACTTCAGTGAATATTTAATGTCTAAACTTATTTTAATTAAACCTGTGAATTCACCAACTTTATGTTGACTCTCTAAGCATGTTTTCTTAGGAAACTGAAGCAGGTATTGGTGTGCATGGAGTCAAGCATCATGATAGGCTGCATTTATAGAGCTCTTCTGGGGTTTTATAAATTGGGAATAATTCAAACTATTGAACAATGTTAAAGACTATTTTAATACTATTTGCACTTTCAATCATGTAATTAATGTAAGGATAATCTTTTATCTGTTGCTCTATATTCTATCTGCTGTTGATCCACCTACGTGACACCCAAATATTATTTCTGCTGCGTTTGACTCAATTTGGGGGTGTCACAAGCAGGGGGTAGAGTACTGGCAGGGGGTAGTTTCTTGGCAGGTGAATAAGAAGGTTTGTGTATGGCTGTTTTTGTCTTGGCTTCTTCCTGTCTGATTTGTTTCATCATGATTGAAGTAAGGGGAATGGACCTGCCAGAAAATTGTGGAAATGGTGCAAGAAGTGTGGTGAACAGTTTGGTAGTATGCTTTGTTGCTGAAAAGTAGTTTTTGTGTGTGATTGGACCATGTTCACTCATATTCAGCAGAAGTTCTATAAACCTTGGGTACATACAAAATTTTGAATTGCTTGAAACATCTTTAACCATTCCTTTAAAAATCATTTGAGAAAAACAATACTTCCTCCCTGTTGCTAAGCAAATCAGGGCAGAAGCTATCTCACTACCAAATTCATTGAAAGCAGTGGTTTTAGGTGACAAACATTGTAAACTTGTATGAATCAAATATTTCCAATGTAGGGCAAACTGACCTTTAGCAAACTTACATTTTTGGTCAGCAGAAAGAGTATACCCCAATTTAACAAGACCCTCAAAGATGTCAGCCTCAGGTAGGTTGGTTATCCCATCCTCATCATCAAGAAGGAGTTTGTCTCTGATGGAGGCAACTGAAATCACCTTGGGATGACCATCTACTGTTCTTTGAATTGTGACCTCTCCATTCACTGTTTTGGTCATGGATTTAGACCAAAACTGCTGAATGTGTGAGGTGTAAATCCTAGAGTTGATGAGAAGGGCCACTCTAAAATACGAGGATTTTAGAAAAGCCACAACATCAACAAACTCTGCTAGTTCATCATGTAATAAAGCAATTTGATTATGATTAGCAGCAATTTTGAGAGGCATGATAAAGGTTGAAAACGTTATAAAGGTTTATAATGGTGAAAGTTAGGTGGGATTTAGTCGAGGGAGAAAGATGGACCTGCTGGTGAAGGGAATTAAGTTTTTATATGCGAATTGAAGAGCTGTGATTGGACCAAATTTTCAAATTGCAAAAATATCAAAGATAAATCTTGATAAAAAAGTAATTTATTTGAAATAATAAAGAAAAGATTATTAATCAGCGAAGAAAGCGCCTTAAATATCTTTTGAAAACAATAAAATATTCCCTAACCAAAATTTTAGCAAGCAGGCCCAACGGCTATGAACAGGGTAACGGTATTGTCGGTCAACGGTCAAACAGGGGAATGTTGTTTAAGCAGGGGAAGAAAAAGGTGAAAGCAGGGGAAACTTTCCTAGGGGTATTAGACTAATCATGAAGAGACCAATGCTAACTAGCTCTGCTCTAATGCACATCCTTGTATATACAAGGGAGATACACAGAAACTCAAAAGTCCTCTATTCAGCAATGATCTAAGCATAAAAAGTTAACACATAAGTCACCCTACACCTGGTCAACCCAAGAAATAAGCATACCCTAGTCACCAGCCCTACCTTATCCCTTACCTATGGTCAGTTTAGTGTTGGCAATGTGTACCACACATCTGCACCTAAACAACAAGTTGTTTTGATATAGATGTACAAGTACACATTACAGTGCCTCAAGGTTTTAGAGTTCTAACAAGCTTTGCAGCGGGTCTTCATCACCCTGAACCCTTACTCACCAATGGATATGATCTAAAATCATATATGAGCATCCTAAGGATACCCTCAGTCCTAAAGGTGTGACCTAACCTCCCTTGAAAACATAGAGCATATACCTGATTCACCCATGAATGTAGTATGCACCATTTGGATCTCTGCATTGTTAGTCTAAAACCACATATAACCACTTTTAAAAAGAACAAACCCGGTTTAAAGAGAAAAACTCTCTTAGCAAGGGAATGAACCCCCAGCAGGGGGATCTTTGCTCTAAAGCAGTGGAATGAAAAACGATGGAAAAATTGACTAACATTAATACAATAAAGCAACCCTGGATATACAAGACATAATAGACATCAAATTTTAGGGAGAAACCATTTCAATACCTGCAAAAAAGGTACTGAAACCTCCCCACTTCAAAAGCTTTTGTTAAAAGATCAGCAACATTAAGTTCTGTATCAATTTTCTCAGGGACAATTAGTCCTTTTTCAAAACAATCTCTGATAAAATGATGTCTTATTTCAATATGTTTAGTCTTGCTATGAAAGACAGGGTTCTTAATAATGCAAATGGTGCTGTTGTTGTCAATAAATATCTTGGTTTTAAGAAAGTTATACCCATAATCAAGCAGTTGATTCTGAACCCAAAGTACTAGACCACAGCATGCAGCAGCTGCTACATACTCAGCTTCAGTTGTTGATGTGGCCATAATAGTCTACTTCTTACATTGCCAAGATATAAGTCTGCTTCCCAAAAATTGGCATCCACCTGTTGTAGACTTCCTATAATTGTTGTCACCAGCATATTCACTATCTGAGTAGGATATCAGCTCAAATGGTGACTCTTTGGGATACCAAAGTCCTAAGGTTGGATGGCACTTTAGATACCTAAAAATTCTCTTAACATCAAATAAATGACACTCTGTTGGTGCCACCTGGTATCTTGCATATAGGCAGACTGCAAACATGATGTCAGGTCTTGAAGCTGTGAGGTACATAAGAGACCCAATCATAGACCTGTAATTCTTGACATCTATAAGTTTTCCAGGACCATCTTTGCCCCATGGATGATCCTTGTCCATTGGTGTAGACACCTTCTTTCCCTCAGACATGCCAAACTTCTTCACAATTTAAGCCACATATTTGTCTTGTAAGATGAATATCCCATCTTTCCTCTGCTGAACTTGTAACCCCAAAAAGAAGTTTAGCTCTCCCATGGAACTTGGAATTTATCCTGCATCAACTTGGCAAACTCTTTGCTAAGCATAGAGTTTGTGGAGCCAAAGATGATATAATCAACATAGACTTATACCAACAGAAGGTCACCCTTTTGTTTCTTGATAAACAGGGTCTGATCAATCTTCCCCCTGTTGAAGCCATTATCCAATAGATACTTAGAAAGAGTTCCATACCAGGCCCTGGGAGCTTGGTGAAGTACATACATAGCCTTTTTCACCTTGTATATCTTGTCTGGATGTTCAGGGTCTTCAAACCCTGGAGGTTGCATAACATAGACCTCTTCATCAATGGTGCCATACAAAAAGGCACTTTTTACATCCATTTGGAAAACAATGAAGTCCATAAATAAAGCATAAGCAAGGAATAATCTAATGGCTTCAATCCTGGCAACTGGAGCAAAGACTTCCTCATAGTCAATGCCTTCTTCCTGTGTATATCCTTGTGCCACCAGTCTTGCTTTGTTCTTGACAACTATACCCCTCTCATCCTTTTAGTTCCTGAGCACCCACTTTGTCCCAATGGGCCTTGCCCAGTTTGGACAATCTACTAGAATCCAAACCTCTTGAATGTCAAACTGTAAGAGCTCCGCTTGCATGGCTTCAACCCAACTTGGATCATTTAAAGCCTGAAAAATCTTCTTTGGCTCTTCTTGTGACAAAAATGCAGTAAACAGACAACACTGCATGTTGTCATGGTTAAACTTCATGGTGATGTTAGAAATGAAGTTGTGCTCCTTAGCTGTATACATTGTATGTCTAGGGGCTTCAGTATCACCAATGATTTGAGAGATAGGGTGATCCTTATTGATTCTGTAGGTAGGCTGCCTGATTACTTCTGTTTCATCCTCTTCCAAATCAGAATTGATGGGGCTATCTTGATTGGGAAAGAACTCCTCAAAAGAGCTTCCAAAAGATACAACATGACCTAGAGATGGCTGCTGATGAGCTGAATGTAGCTCTAAGTAACTTGGACCTCCACTCTTAATTATTCTGCTTCCACTACTGGACATGAGTGGACCACCAGATATAGGTGAAGATGAGGAAATGAGTGGGGATTCTCTTTCTTCATCATTAACATCATTGACAGTTGGATCCTTGGTAGCAGGGGAAGTAATTGATCTAGCAGGGGAATCCTGGATTCCACTCCTTTCAGCCGTTCCACTGCTTTCAGAAAGTGACTTAGCAGGGGAAGAGATTGTCTGTTCTTTTCCTTAAGGGATATCATCTTCTTCACCTGTGTTTGAAGCAACTTCAATGGGAAATAGTGAGGGTACATTCATGTACCTCAATGGTGGCTTCTCAACACCGGTTGGTTCTTGTGTACCTGAAATGTTAGTATTCTGCAATGCAACAGGTACATAATTCATAGATTTTGAACGAACATCTATGTCAAAGAACCAATCAGGACCTGTTTGAGCATCTTCAGGTTTGTCTTCAAGAAAATCCACATGAAGATTTTCTGTTATTTTGCTTGTCTTCTTGTTGAAGACCCTATATCCGTTGCTATTTAATGAATAACCAACAAAATATCCATCATCCCTCTTTTCACTGAACTTGCCTAGATTGTCAATTGTGTTCAAGATGATCACATGACATCCAAATGGTCTAAAGAAGTCAATTAAAGGAGGTCTTCCATTAGAAAACTGATAAGGGGTCTTGTTGTGTGCCTTAACCACCAAGGCCCTGTTTTGGACATAACAAGCAGTGGATACAGCCTCAGCCTAAAAGATAACTGGATGTTTGGAATCAGACAGCATAGTTCTTGCTGCTTCAATGAGTGTCCTATTCCTTCTCTCTGCAACTCCATTCTGTTGAGGTGTTCTTGCAATGTTGAATTCCCTCTTGATTCCTTTGTTTATGCAAAAAGTGTCCAGTTTCTGATTTCTGAATTCACCACCATTATATGATCTCATGGTCACTACCTTCATGCTTTTTGATAGTTCAATCTGATTGATGAACCCAATGAGTACATCAGCTGTGTCACTCTTTTCAAACAGAAAGAATGTCCATGTGAACCTTGAAAAATCATCTGTAATCACTAGGTAGTACCATTTCTTCTTTATGATTGCCACAGAGGTAGAACCAAAAAGGTCCATATGTAGGAGTTCCAATGGCTTGGTAGTGGACATACTTGTTTTTGATTTGTAAGATGCTCTATGTTGCTTCCCTTTTAAACCAGCAGCACAAGTATGATCATTGACAAAGGACTTGGAAGGAAGACCATGAACCAGATTATATTTCACCAGTTTGTTCATGTTCTTGAAATTAAGATGACCAAGTCTTCTATGCCATTTCTTACCCTCATCCACTGAGGCTTTGGCAATGAAACAGGTTTCATTGTCTTGAAGGGAGATGTATTTGAGATCAATTGTGTACATAGTCTTTTGTCTTGGTGTTCTGAGTACAATAGGAGTGTCTGGTGGTAAGACAAACTCCTTTCCTAACACAAGGCATTCAGTGTTAGTAAACAAGACAAAATTCTTGTTATCAGTCATCTGTGACACACTGAATAGATTGTACTTGAGTTCTTTCACCAAGTAGACATTATCAAAGGTCATCCCATTGGTGACAATAGTTCCTTTTCCTGTTATTGTTCCATGCCCATCTACAAAAGAAACACCATCATTGTCATGCAGGGGCACAAAGTTAGACAGATAAGATTTTTGTCCAGTCATGCTTCTTGAGCATCCACTATCCCAATATGCTCTATCATCCCTTGTCTTCTTTGTCACCTTCAAAAAGAAAAACAAATTAGTTTTTCTTAGGGACCCAAGCCATTACAGACTTGGATCTACCTCGTGTATCAATGTAGGATAGCTTATCAAAAACTAGAGATACACCATTAGACTGAGCACCCCTTTTGGGTACCCAAACCCAACGAGCTGAGGCTTTCACAGCTTTCCCCCATCTGCCCATGTCCCTAGAAGGCAAAACTTTGCTAGCAGGGGATACCCCAGGTTTAGCAGGGGAATTCCTATGCTTAGCAGAGGGAACCCATCTTTTGTTTTGGCCTCTATTTATGTGTTGGTAAGGTCTAGGGCCAGATCTATATGCACTATGAGGTGTTGGGTTGGTCATGGAAGTGCTGGTCTTGGGATGAACATCATTCACCTTTCTTAGAGCAGGAACAACATATTTGTTAGTAACCTTGTTTCTCAAGGCAGGGGCAACATACTTGGCAGGGGAAAAGGATTTTGCCCCTGCATTTAGAAGAATGGATTTAGGTTGCATATCCTTTAAAGGATTTGCAGCCATAACTTCCATTGGTGCCTGACATTCTTGATAAGTGTGATCAAAACTGCCACATGTGAAGTAGGGCTTTGTATTTATCACAAAGTCTTTTCCTAATTGGTGAGACTTTTGGTCATTCCAATTTCTTTGATTACCTCTGACAGACCTATACATACCAGCATATTTAATGGTGGACTTAGAGGACTTTGATCTAGTTTTAGATTTGGGTGAACTACTCTTAGAACTAGAATCACTACCAAAGAGTCCTTCTCTTGAAAAGAGAACAGGGTTATCAATTTTCCATTGTTTTAAAGCAATCTGTTCCTTTTCAAAGTCCCTAACAATACTAGTTTTCACTAGTGGCTCTTCTGTTTCAAGACTATTAGGTATGTACGCACTCAAGTCAAATTCAATGTCTTCTTGTTTTTGGAAACAAGAGAGACCAGTCCAAGACAAGTCTTTTCTAGGAAAAGGTACATGAATATTGGCATGAGGTGGTGGTATGGTAGCATGTTCATTTTTAATCCCAAAACCTGTTTTGTCCCTAAGAGATTGACCAATTTCAACTGCTTTAGTTAAATCATTGGAAGCTTTTCCAAATTTTTCAACAGTTTCATCATCTATCTTTTTATTAGATTTATAAACTTCAAGTTCAGCAGTCAACTCCTTAATGGAATCATTATTTTCCTTAGCATCTCTCTCTAGAATCACAATGTGATCTCTATAATCACTATCTCTTTGTTTAAACTCTCTTATGGTGGACTCTAACTGCTCTAAAGCACGTTTGTAATTATCAAGGTCATTGTCACAATTGATATAATCAACTTTTATCTTTCTTATTTGACTATTCAATGACTCAGTGTTTTTCCTACAAGCTTTAGTGCAATATGAATCATCATATACCTCATTGTCTGAGCTGGAACTTGACATGGCCATAAGAGCAAAATCTTCCTCTTTTTGCTTAGCAACCAATGCTTGATTTCTTTCCACATTCTCTGTCATGGCACTCCAATCCTATCCACCTGCTCCATCTATCCCGTGCATGGCTACCATAGCTTTAGAACCAGAATCATCATCTCTGGTTTCCTTCCTATAGTTGTTCCCAGTCTTAGGTCCTCTGCATTCCCTAGCAAAATGACCCTTCTTGCCACAGTTGTAGCATTCAACCTTTGTTTTGTCAATCCCAGCCACATCAGAGGGATTGATTGAGATCTTCTTCCCGTACTTCTTTTAAAACCTGTTAGCTCTCATACTAAGTAGAGCCATGTTCCACTTGATATCTATCTCCTCTAGTCATTGCTTACTGATTTGACTCAGATCTTCGTGTAACACAATAGATCCTTGTGGCCCTTGGGATGCTATATAAGCACAAGCAATGTCAAGACTGAATGTTGCAGGCCTTTCTTCATCATAAGATGATCCAGACCTGGTAGCAGGGGAATAAGTAGCAGGGCCTACTTTGATTCCACTGCCTTTGGAGATTGCACTACTTTGAGATATAAATGCCATGTTAGCAGGGGAATCAGTAGATCCACTTGAGTTGGTGGGAATTGTTCCTTTTGACTTCATCTCATTGACAACAGGTTCAAAAACTTTCAAGTTATTGTATATTTCATCAATGTTCTTGTTATCTAAGTCATCCTTATTCTGCCAAATAGCTTTGTAGACAAACCATTCCTTCTGAAGGCTATTAAGGAACCTGGTATTCACCTGCTCTCTTGTCACTTCAATATCAAAGAACTCCAACTGAGCCACCATATCTTAAAGCCTATTGTAAATAGCGCCAATTGATTCATCACCAATTGCTTTGAAAGAAGCAAAATCATCAAGCATTTGATTCTTCTTCTTCTTCTTTGTGGCTTCATTTCCTCCAAAAGTTGTGCCTATGGCTTCCCATAGTTCCTTAGCTGTTTTGTACTTTCTGAATCTTAGTTGATGTCTATCAGGTAGAGCTAACAGCAGTGAACTGTGAGCTCTGACATCATGCCTTCTGGCCAGTATTTCCTTATCACAAAGAGCAGCAGATTTCTTCTTGTCCTTACCTTTGGAACTTTCACCTTTCTCTTCTTCCTTGCCATCTTCAACCGCCATCATTTTGTTGAATTGATCACCAAACTCTATGATCTCCCAGAGAACATAGTGTTCCATTTTAAGGTATTGTTGGATTCTGAATTCCCATAGTTCAAAGTTTTCAGGATCCAGCATGGGTAATTTGAGGTTATTGTGGTTGTTGCTGTTTGAGGAAGAGTCTGAAGACATGGTTGAAATGAGGGTTTTCTTCTAGGTTTATACAAAGTTTCTCAACAAGCTCTGATACCACTTGTTGATCTCAAACTTAGATCTTAAACCTTAATAGCTTGTTTAAGGGTTGTGATAGAAAGAAATATTCAATCTAACACTAGAGAAACTTTTCAAGGCAAAGTAACTAAACAAGATGCGGAATATAGTGTTTAGCACAAGAACAAAATGATTAAATAAAACGTTGAACTTTGATATATCAAAGATATACGAATACCCAATAATGGTATTAGGGTTACAAAAACCTTAAAGTATGAAATGAAAGACAATAGAGAAAGACACACATTGCATGATAACCTAGTGAGTCCTTTTATAGGCATAAGGACTCACGTATAAGATTACTACTAACAAACTTGGAAAGTATTAAGGAGTAGTAACAGAAACGCGTAAAAATCTATACCAAGTTTATCTCTAGTGGTAGGGCCATTGACTTCAGCAGGGGAACCAATCCCCCTGCCTTTGTTATTTGGCAGGGGGAACTTACTCTAGCAGGGGGATAAATGACCAACTAGCAGGGGTAACAAATATACATAGATTTATTCCCAACAGAGGGGTTCCCCATAGGGAACAAAACGGAGGAGGATAATAATTCATATAACCATTTTGTTGTTCATTATTTTCCCTAGGTGCATTTGATCTTGGTTTAGAGTTGTGGTCATTCCTTCTAGGTGTTGGAGTTTTACTTCTAGGTCGTGAATTGTTTTGACTATCTCTTCTAGGTGTTTTCGTTCTACTTCTAGGCCGAGACTCATTTTGTACTCTTGGTGGAGTAGAAGATGGTCTTGATAAACTTCTAGTTCCCATTAGAGGTTTACTCAAGGGCTTGTAGAACTTATCAACGGCATTGTCGTCAAGTATGGGTAATTTGACCTTGTTAACAATAAGATTCTTTGGTTGTTCACCTAAGTTTGACTTTTCAGAAAGTTCAGGATTTTCAGCAAAAAGTCTCTCTGGTCGTGGTTCCTTATCTAGGGCGGCGGTTCCATAGTGATAAGGAACCACCCCATACAATCTGGGACCGCGTACATCATACAATTTTTCTAAAAATCTGACTTGTTTAGGTTCACTAGTTGATACTTCATTTGAGTTAAAACCTATACCAAGTCTTTCCTTAGAATGAATTTGTTTGTTTAACATATCATCAAGAGCACTAGTACCTTTCATGAAGTTTTCTAATTTAATGGAGGTGCTATTGAGATCTTCATTCTCTAATCTAAGTTTCTCACAACTTAAGCAACCTAAATCAAATTCTTTATTTTTCTCAAGCTTGGCTAATTTCTCCTTAAGTTCTTTGATCTCATTTTTAAGCTTAGTTTTGGTTGATTTTAAGGTTTTGTTCTTTTCTATGAATTTAAGGCTAAGTTTGTGTAAATTATCATATTGGCCTTCTAATTCAATATCATCTAAGGTGGAGCTATCATTGCTATAATATTCGGTTTCGGAATGTACCTCTTTAGAAGTATGAGCCATAATACATTTCTCCTCTTTGGGGTTGTCATTAACATCTTCACCGCTATCGCTCCAAGAACCGCTAACGAACACCGTGTGATTCTTATCGCGTGAAGGCTTTGGACAATCACCAATGAAATGATTTGGATCACCACATCTAAAGCAATTCCTATCACCTTTTCCTTCTTGGCAAACCGATTCTTTGAGAATGGTTTATTGTCATTGTTGGGTTGCCTCACGTGTTGACCTCGTCTTTTTGAAGAACTTCTTGAAATTTCTCACCACCAATGCATGCTCCTCGTCATCGCTATCCAAGGAACTATCATGATCGCTTTGTGCCATCTTGGCTTTGAGTGCAAGAGACTTCCTTTCACTTTTTGTTTTTACCAATTCCGAGTCCTTCAAAATGATCATCTCATGAACCTTCAAGTTGCCTATGAGTTCATCGAGTGATAAAGTTGAGAGATCTTTTGATTCTTCAATCGCCGTGACTTTTGCTCTCCACTTCGGATGTAAGGCCCTTAGAAACTTCCTAACATTGTTCTTGATAGAAAAACCTTCATCAAGTGCTTTTAGACTAGTAATAATAATGTTAAATCTAGCAAAAGCACTATCAATAGTTTCATCTTCTAAGATGACAAATTGTTCATATTGTTGGACAAGAAGATCGATTTTGCTTTCTTTGACTTGGCTATTACCTTGGTGGGTTACTAAAAGAGTGTTCCAAATATCTTTAGCTGTTTCACACATAAAAATCCTTTCATACTCTTTCTTAGGTAAAGCATTATAAATCACCATTTTAGCCTCATAATTTTTCGAAAGTTTCTTTTTAGTATCGTCATTAGCTTTGTCAAAAGTGACCAATTGTTTTGTTTTAGAAACTTCATTAAATTGATAAGGTAAAAAATCACCATTGGTAATAACATGCCAAAGATCTAAATCTTTTGATTTCACATAAGTCTCAAATCTATTTTTCCAATAAATAAAACTATCGGTTTCAAAAAGTGGTGGTCTTTGCATAGATTGCCCTTCTAGGTACTTGTTGGAATCCATAGATCGATTCAAGTTTTAAAATACAATATACTTTAAAAATTCTTGAGCAACCTCGCTCTGATACCAATTGTAGAAACTAGAAGGGGGGGGGGGTTGAATAGCTTCTTATATTTACTTGTTAAAAGATGGTTTTCAAAAAATCCTTTTTCAAAAACTTAGGCTTGAGGAAATATGTGAAATCTTCTTATGCACAATACGAACAATGATAGTGTAACTAAACTAATACTAACTAATGTATATGCACAAAGAATAAAGAATGTAAAGAGTTAAGGGTAAATAAAGATCAAATCAAACACCAAGGATTTATAGTGGTTCGACAACGAAGCTCACTCCTCGTTCCTACTCTACTTCTCGAGTACTCCTTACTCGAGAGTTCACTACACAACAAGCTCCTTATGGTGGAGAAAACCGTACACGTTGCTTAACCAATTTCCGAATCTAAGCTAAAAGTCGAGCTCTAATCATAGCTAGGACCAATCTACACAACTATACTTAGTACATACACAATTTCCAAATAGACACAACTACTTGGATCTTCACAACTATGACACAACAACAAAAGTGTAAAATTTGATCTTCAAAGGATCTTTGGTGGTGGACTCAACACTTCACAAGGATAGTGTTCTTCTCTTTGCACTTGAAGAGGAAGGGATGGATGGGATAGATTCACTTCTAAACAAGTAGTAATCAATCAAATGATCAAGGATTTGAGTGATTAATAAGTGTGAAAACACTTATACTTTTACCACTTATTTCCAATAATAACAAGACCAAAACGTGTATTTTATGTCGTAAAAGTCGGAATTATGCGTGGTTTGTGTTTTTATTGTGTTTTAGGACCAAAAGATGCAAAAGGAAGAAAAAATGGGCTATCACGGGCTTTTATCGAAGAAAAAGACTAAAGACGAAGTCGAAAGATCGAGAATGCAAAAAGAAAGGAAGTCCAAGGCCAATTCTGAAGATTTATCGAAGAAAAAGTCTAAAGACGGAAGTTTAATGAAGTCGAAGAACTCAAGTCTAATTATAGAAGAAAATTATAAGACAAGTTCAACTAATATTGACTAATCCCGAGACGACGTCGAGAAAGACAATGATTAAGTCGAGTCGAGTCGAGAAGAAAGAAATTAGATAGCTTAAGCATGTAATCTCCCCACCTCCTATAAATACCCTCCTAATATGTCATTAGGAGGGTGTTAGTGGTTAGGTGTTTTAGTTTTTAGTAGTTTATTTTTCAAGTTTTTCTTAAGTTTTCTTCTCTCTAGTTTTCCAAGTTTATCAACTTTAATCTTGTAATCTTTTGATATTAATCTTTAATCGATCAAGCTTATTTCCTTAATTCTAATTCTGCCTTTCTTAATCTTTTACTTAATCTTGATAATCATGTAGTTTTATCTTAATCTTGTTGATGGTTTGATTGTTTAGCTTATTTGGGTGTGCTTATTAAATTGGTGACCTTAAAAGTTTTTAAATAAAAGTGCTTATTTTACTTAATCTTTATGCTTAATAGTTTTTAGGAATAAGTTGTTTTTAATAAGTTTAAGTTTTTATAAAAAGTGCTTTTTGATTTCTAGCTTATTTAATGTTTTAAAAGTTTCTAAATTCTAGCTTAATCATCTTTTTCTAAAAATCTTTTGGTTTAACTTTTGGCAAAGTGCTTATTGGGATTTGGCTTATTTGCTTATTGTTAGAATTTCGGAATCTTCAAAACCCTCTTTTTCCGGATAAGGAAATTAATTCCTTATTCCGGATAGGAGAGCTTAGCCAAGTATTACGGATAAGCATCATTTCCTTTATTCCGATCAGTAGTTCTTTCAGTTATTCCGGATAAGAGTTTTCCGGATAAGGGTAGCCATCACGCATTCCGGATAAGAAGTCTTCATTTCATCATTGCGGATAAGAGTTATAATTTTGTTTTTTCGGATAAGTGTCCATTCATTTTTCCGGATAAACCCTAGAAGCAGGATTCCGGATAAGACCCCTTTTAAGATTCAGGATAAGGTGCATTTTTCGTATTCCGATAGTTATTCCGGATATTTACTCCGGATAGTGACCTTGACAGTATTCCGGACAAGCCACATGAATATTATTCCGGATAAAGGCTCGTTTAGTATTGCGGATAAGCAGTTCAGGTAATTCTGGATAATGGCTCAACCAAAATATTCCGGATAGTATTCCGGATAACCTTCACTTCTTCTTTCCGGATAGTATTCCGGATAACACCTACTTGCCGATTCCGAATAGCAGCCTTCTCAATCATTTTTCCGGACAAGAACCGAAGATTATTCTGGATAAGCTTCCTGTCTTAAATCCGAATATTATTCCGGATAAGGTTTTGTTTTTACAGTTTTTGAATTTTACTTTTCCCGCCTTTTTATTTAGCTTATTTCTAACTTTTCTTATTTTAGTTTAAGATTTAAAGTTTACATTTTTATAAGTTTTAATCAATTACTTTTCAATTTTTGAAGTCTTCATTTTTAGTTACTCAACGACATTTTCATTTTTAGTTTAAAATAGATAACCAAACCTTTTTATTTTCCACCAAGAACAATTGAGTCGCACTTTCAACCAATAATCAATTCGAAAAGATCGGACGATAATATTTTATACTTAGCCAAAAGCTTCGTATTAAATGGCGCCGCTGCCGGGTCTTTTCATTAAGATTAACGGTTTTTAGTGAGAGACGCGTTGGATTTTGGGATCCGTTCATCTTTGAACGTTATTTTCCTTGCTTTAAAATTTTCAAAAATCCTAAAAAATATAAAATTTTCAAAAATACAAAAAAAATTAAAAAAACATAAAAAACCAAAAATATTTCTGCTTTGTTATTTCTTTTGCAGGTGTATGCGCACTCGATCAACGTCTTATCCCAAGCTCGAGACTCTCAATAACTTAGACATGGCCGGTGTACAAAACAATAATAATAATCCACCTCAACCCAACATGAATAATAACAACAATGAACCTCTACCGGACAATCGTCCAATGATTGAACTTTTGCAAGCACATGTAGAGGGCAACAACGATGCTATTGTCATACCCGCGATTGGAGCCAACAACTTTGAGCTCAAATCCGGCTTCATTCAAATGGTGTCTGCTCAACCATTCTTGGGGCGTTCAATTGATGATCCTCATGACCATATTAAGAGGTTTCTTCAACTCACTAATACGGTTAAGTATAATGGGGTTTCACAAGAGGTAATTCGCTTGCAACTTTTTCCTTTCTCCTTAGAGGGACAAGCCCGGCATTGGCTTGATAAGGAACCGCCACAAAGTATTCTTACGTGGACGGATTTAGAGACCAAATTCATCAACTACTTTTTCCCACCCTCACGTACTACCGCTTTGCGGAATGAAATCATTACTTTTGAACAAAAGTACGGTGAGACATTTAGTGAATCTTGGGACCGTTTTAAGGAAATTTTACGAAAGTGTCCACAACATGGTTTAACAAAAGTACATCAAATTAATACTTTTTACAACGGTTTAAGCATGAATGACCAAGATTCACTAAATAGTGCCTCGGGGGGTAATCTTTTGGTTAAGTCTTCTAATGCTGCTTGGGATATTATTGAGAACAAGTCTAGAGTGCAAACCAAGAGTGTTCGGACCAATGTGGCTAGTGCTAGCACTAATGAGAGTGACAAGAGACTTAATAAGCTTACTTCGCTTGTTGAATCACTTGCTCTCCAAGCCGCCAACAATACCAAAGCTATCACTGCCCAAGCTAGTGCTTTGACTCAATCATGTGAAATTTGCGGGGGATCTCACTCATACACCGATTGTCCTTCGACTCATGACAATCCGGAAAATGTGTATGCCGCCAACGGTACCTATTCTACAGGAGGCTATCAAGCACGTCCTCAAGGTGACCGCAACTTGCTCAGCTATCGCTCAAACAAATTTCTTTCACCACCTGGTTTTCCCCCACAAAACCCAAACACCCTCAATCGCAACAATCAAAACCAACCTCGTACTCCAAATCAATATCAAAACCAAAGAAACCCATATCCACCTCAAAGAAACAACCAAGTTTACCAACAACCTGCTTATCAACCACCCGCCTACAATGCTCCTCCTCCCAACCAACCCACCGCATTACATCAAGATGTTGAAACCTACATGAGGACTAATGATGCGATAGTGCAAAATCTTCAGCGGGAAATGTTCAACTTGAAAGCAGATATGGTGAAACAAGGAAACGATCTTCGAGCTGATATGCGAAACACTTTGGCAAGTCAAACGAATGACTTAAGGAACATGATGGCTAGTTTCTTCCCAAGTAATCAAGCCTCTGGATCGGGTTCTCTTCCGAGTAACACCGTTGCTAATCCAAGAGGGGAGATGAAAGCAATCACCACTCACAGTGGAAAAGGTTTAAAGGAACCCGAGCTTCCTACACCTACACCGATGATTGGGACTAAGGAAAACGAGTCTCCTTCTCCAGTTCCTTCACCTTCTATTTCTCCAACACCTCCAGCTTCTACTTCTCCAATTACACCACCTTCTACTTCTACCCCTCCACCACCCAAGGATTGAGTGAGAATTCCATACCAAAGCCTTCATCTCAACCCAATATACCTTATCCTTCGAGGTTGAGGAAAGAGAAATTGAAGAACAAGGATGATATTCAGGTTTCTAACTTTCTCAAGATGTTTAAACAACTGAATTTCAATATCTCCTTTGCTGAGGCTCTCGCTCACATGCCCAAATATGCTAAAATGTTTAAAGATCTTCTCAGTGATAAGGAGAAACTTCTCGATATTTCTCAGACCCAACTTAATGAGAATTGCTCCGCAGTGCTCTTAAGGAAATTACCAACCAAACTTGGTGATCCGAGTCGTTTCTTGATTCCTTGCAACTTCACGGGAGTAGAGAATTGCATGGCCCGAGCCGATCTAGGTGCTAGTATTAACTTAATGCCATTAAGTGTATGGAAGCAATTATCTCTCCCCGAGCTAGTCCCCACACGAATGACTTTGGAATTAGCTAACCGTACGGTTGCTTATCCAGTGGGGATAGCCGAAGACGTCTTCGTTGGTGTTGACAAATTCACCTTTCCGGCGGATTTTGTTGTCGTTGACTACGAGATGGACCCCCGTGTTCCATTAATCGTTGGACGTCCATTCTTGAGGACCGGTCGCACTCTCATTGATGTAGCCGTGGGCGAATTAATCATGAGAGTTGGTGACGATAAAATCGTCTTCAACATGGGTAAACTTTCTAAGCAGCCTTCTGAAAACGAGAGTGTTAATTTCATTGACGTTCTTGATGAGGCTTGTGAAGAACATTTCAAAGACGCTTATAAAGTGGTTCTTCTTCTCTTCCCATTGTGGAGACCATTGCCTCCATTCCTCAATCACTAACTCCATTTGGAGAAAGTGATTTCATCTTGAAAGAATTTGAAGCAACTTTGGGAGATGTGGACTTGCAATATGACGATTCTCCCTCCAATTGGGATGAAGACATTCGTACCATTGAGAAACTTCTCAATGAGGACCATATTTCTCCACCATATCCTAAGGACATCTCTATCAATGAACCGAATTTGACTACGCCTTCCATCGAAAATCCTTCGGATTTAGAGCTTAAGGACTTACCGTCTCATCTCGAGTACGTTTTCCTTGAAGACAACAAGAAGTCACCCGTCATCATCGCTAAGGACTTGAAAGAGGAAGAAAAATCCTGACTTATCGCCGTGCTGAAGAATCACAAGAAAGCGATTGCTTAGAAGATCTCCGATATTCGTAGATTTGATCCTCACTTTTGCACACATAAAATTCTCATGGAGGACGACTTTAAACCCACTATTCAAAGCCAAAGAAGGGTGAATCCTAAGATCCATGACGTAATCAAAAAAGAGGTTATCAAACTTCTTGATGCGGGAATGATCTATCCTATCTCGGATTCACTATGGGTTAGTCCCGTCCATTGTGTGCCTAAGAAAGGCGGAATCACCGTTGTGCCCAATGAAAACAACGAGTTTATTCCTACTCGTCTCGTTACAGGGTGGAGAGTTTGTATAGACTATCACAAACTCAATGATGCTACGAGAAAGGATCATTTTCCCCACCCTTTCATGGACCAAATGCTTGAACGTTTAGCGGGTAATGACTATTACTGCTTTTTAGACGGTTTCTCCGGGTATTTTCAAATTCCCATCGATCCCAAAGACAAAGAGAAAAACACATTCACTTGCCCTTACGGAACATTTTCTTATAAAAGAATGCCTTTCGGCTTATGCAATGCTCCTGGGACATTTCAAAGGTGTATGATGGCTATCTTCCATGACATGGTTGAAGAAACTATGGAAGTCTTCATGGATGATTTCTCGGTTTATGGTGCTTCTTTCTCTTCTTGCCTTGCCAATTTGGAACGCATGCTTAAGCGATGTGAAGACACTCGCCTTGTTCTAAATTGGGAAAAATGCCATTTCATGGTAAAAGAGGGCATTGTTCTTGGACACAAAATATCCAAAGCCGGTCTTGAAGTGGACCGTGCTAAAGTTGATGTTATTGCAAAATTGCCTCCACATTCAACCGTGAAGGGTGTGAGAAGTTTCCTTGGTCATGCGGGCTTCTACCGTCGATTCATTCAAGATTTTTCTAAAATCGCTCGCCCGATGACCCACCTCTTGGAAAAAGATACTCCTTTCATCTTTTCCAAAGAGTGTCTTGAATCCTTCAATCTTCTTAAGGATAAGCTAACTAAGGCACCGGTCTTGGTTACCCCTAATTGGGAGCTACCTTTTGAGTTGATGTGTGATGCTAGCGACTTTGCTATTGGAGCGGTTTTGGGCCAAAGAGTGAACAAACACTTCCAACCAATACACTATGCTAGCAAGACAATGACGGGGGCTCAATTGCATTATACCACTACCGAAAAAGAGCTTTTAGCCGTAGTGTATGCTTTTGAAAAATTCCGCCCCTATCTTGTCCTTTCTACCACCATCGTGTATACCGATCATTCCGCGTTGAAGTACTCATTGACTAAGCAAGATTCTAAGCCGAGACTTCTTCGTTGGGTTTTGATCCTTCAAGAATTCAACATTGAAATTAGTGACAAGAAGGGAGCAGAAAACCTAGCCGCGGATCATCTAAGTAGACTTGAGGATCCTTATCAAGCGGATCATCCAAATCAAGAGATCATGACTCTTTTCCCCTTGAGGCCTTAATGTCTATCAACTCCAATCTTGATGACACCCCATGGTTTGCGGACATTGCAAACTACTTAGCGGGTGGAATTCTCAAGGAAGGGTTAACGTCTCAACAAAAGAAAAAGTTCTTTATAGATATTGAACATTATTTCTGGGACGACCGTTACCTCTTCAAACAATGTGCGGATCTTGTCATTCGTCGCTGTGTTGATAGGCCGGCAGCGGTACAAATCCTTGACGCTTGCCATAAAGGACCCACCGGCGGTCACTTTGGTCCCAATTACACCGCGAAGAAAGTATTCGACTCTGGATTCTATTGGCCCACCATTTATCGTGACGCTCACGAAATGGTTAAACATTGTGATGCTTTCCAAAGACAAGGCAAGATCACACATAAAGATGAGATGCCTCAAAATTTCATACAAGAATGTGAAATCTTTGATGTATGGGGTATCGACTTTATGGGTCCATTTACATCATCTAAAGGGAACAAGTACATCCTCGTAGCCGTTGACTACGTTTCTAAATGGGTTGAAGCTAAGGCTCTCCCTACGAACGATGCGAGGGTGGTTGTGAACTTTTTAAAGCAACTTTTTGCTCGATTCGGTGTTCCTCGTGGTATAATCAGTGACTGCAGGACTCATTTTTGCAATGATCAATTCGTAAGAGTCATGGCTAAGTACGGTGTCAATCACCGTCTTTCCACCGCTTATCATCCCCAAACCAATGGTCAAGCCGAGATTTCTAACCGTGGATTGAAGCGAATTCTGGAACGTACTGTAGGGGAGCATCATGCCTCGTGGGCCGATAAGTTAGATGATGCTTTGTAGGATTTCTGTACTGCTTATAAGACCCCGATTGGTTGTACACCTTATCGTCTTGTGTACGGGAAAGCATGCCACCTCCCTATCGGGATGGAACATAAGGCATACTGGGCCTTGAAGTGGGCTAACTTCGACATCAACAAAGCCGGTGATCTTCGGAAGATTCAACTCAACGAGCTTAATGAATTGAGGAATGAAGCTTACGAGAACTCATTGATCTACAAAGAGAAGACCAAGATCATCCATGATGCAAGAATTAAAAACCGAGAGTTCCACATTGGTGATCAAGTCTTACTTTTTAACTCTCGGTTGAAGATCTTCTCGGGCAAGTTGAAGAGCCGCTGGTCTGGTCCATTCACCGTCGCCAAAGTCTTTCCATATGGCACCATTGAGCTTTCTCAGCCAAATGGGCCAAATTTTAAGGTGAATGGCCAGCGCGTGAAGTTATACTTTGGTGAGGACATCTCTCATGAGATGATTCCATCCCTCACCACGTTTCCCATGAACTAGTTTTGGGTCGAGTCAGGCTCGTGACACGGTTATAAAAAACAAGCGCTTCTCGGGAGGCAACCCGTGATCTAGCCTTTACCGTTTTCATAATAAGTGTAGGGGGAGCCACGTATGTGTTTGTTGTCTTCTTTCTTCTTCTGTGCAGGGATTAAAGCTTCAAAGATCCATTCTCAATGACTTTTGACGAACCGTGATCCCATATTCCCGTCTTCCCGGTTCTATCCTAAAACTGTCGTGATTCAATATTTCATATCTTATATGTTCACACTGAAATCACTATAGTTGTCCTTTCCTTAGCAAGATTTAAACAAGGTGCACAATGTCATAAGTGTAGGGGAGTTTACTCCCATATGCTTAAACATTGACGACAATGTTTATCTCAAGTGTAGGGGGGACTTCTATCGAAGTAAGTGGTCTTTTCCAAGAATTTGTCCTCATTTTAACTGGAAAATTTGATTTTTCGACATTTTTCAAAAATTTTAATCTATTTTGGCCTAGTTGTATAGTTGTATTTTCCGTTGTTATGGTTATTTTCTTTCCTTGCTAGAATAAATTTTCAATAAAGTGGTTTTAAAATTTTTCAAAGTCGTGAATATTTTGACTAAACCCGAGTTTACTTATCTAAGTTTACTCTAGCTAGTATCCTTAACATGTTTAAGTCAAGTTTTGCTTGGCTTTTATGTAGGGAACTTTAAAACGCGAAAGTCTTAACTCTCACGGGTTAAGAACAAGAACTTTTCGCAAGTTCTTATAATTGATCCTAGAGAGTCGTTTATCAAGGGAACTTTAAAATGCGATTTCTAAACTTGAAAAAGTCTAAGAATTTGCAAGATCCTATAGATGACTTGAAAACCCAAAACTTTGATTTAATTGGCTAAGCATCCACGAGTCTCATTCCTTGAGATCTTAAATTGTGGAGAACGAGAGATGATAGAGTCAATTATAAGTTTGGTGTTCTTTCGTGAATTTATGTGAGTTGATTATAAGCTTATTATCCCATCGCATGCTAATAAATTTATCTGCAATAAATAAGGTTGTACGATTTGAAAGGTTACTTAGCTTCTAGCACAAGATCGTTTAAAAGTTGCTCGGTATTAATTAGAGTTCATAGCCAAGGCATAACTTATTGAAGCGGGATGCGAAGATTGGCGAGTCCGAAAAGGCCCTAACAAGGCATGAGGGCTACATTTTGTTGCTAAAGATCCAAAAGTGATGTGAAGAATCATTTATCGAAAATCAATATGAAGGATCGAGACACACGACGAAAAGCAAGTACTCCCTAAAAGATCATGGAGAAGTCTATCCGAAAAGACCCTAACAAGGTATGAGGATAAACAGATCCAAGTCCTAAAAGGAGGCGGATCGTTGTATATCAAAGTCAAAAATAAAGATTAGAGAAAAATAAAGAAGTCGTGGTCCAAATATGAAGAATCTCTCAAAACTTCAAGTGAAGAAATTCCTATTATGAAGAGAAGACCATAATTTCAAGAACGTCTCTCAAAGATTTGAAGTATGAAGTCGCTGCCAAATATCGGTCCGAGAAAGGTCTCAAATCGTGAAACGAGTTATGCCAAGATATGAACTTTGAAAGGTCCCGAGAAGCAGTTTTAAAGGATTTTGTCCTTTAGCTAACTATTGATTAAATCGTCCCACTTTATTTTTACCCTAAATAACTATCGAAATAAGTCAAACAATGCATCCTCGTGATCATTTAAGACATTATTAAAATATAAGAGATATACCTAGGAATAAGGGAGTCTATGTAAATAATTGGGCCACATGAGTTCGTGTTAGTTTGCTAACTTATAATAGCAATGATCTCGTTTTCAAGCTTGGTATGGGGAACGTGAAACTTGAGAATGATGAATATTCATGACAACCTAAAACCCGAATGTAAGTCTTTGATTTCTTACTTATATTGTTCTTTTAGTTTTCTTAGTGTTTAGTATTTAATAAAGGCCAAGGTGGGTTATCTATGATGAAAAATGTAAACCGTGCTTTAAAATTAGTGCATTGCATGAGGACATTGCAATGGTCAATTGTAGGGGATTTAATAAGTGTATATTATGTCGTAAAAGTCGAAATTATGCGTGTATTTTATGTCGTAAAAGTCGGAATTATGCGTGTTTTGTGTTTTTATTGTGTTTTAGGACCAAAATATGCAAAAGGAAGAAAACATGGGCTATCACGGGCTTTTATCGAAGAAAAAGACTAAAGACGAAGTCGAAAGATCGAGAATGCAAAAAGAACGGAAGTCCAAGGCCAATTCTGAAGATTTATCGAAGAAAAAGTCTAAAGAAGGAAGTTTAATGAAGTCGAAGAACTCAAGTCTAATTATAGAAGAAAATTATAAGACAAGTTCAACTAATATCGACTAATCCCGAGACGATGTCGAGAAAGACAATGATTAAGTCGAGTCGAGTCGAGAAGAAAGAAATTAGATAGCTTAAGCATGTAATCTCCCCACCTCCTATAAATACCCTCCTAATATGTCATTAGGAGGGTGTTAGTGGTTAGGTGTTTTAGTTTTTAGTAGTTTATTTTAAAAGTTTTTCTTAAGTTTTCTTCTCTCTAGTTTTCCAAGTTTATCAACTTTAATCTTGTAATCTTTTGATATTAATCTTTAATCGATCAAGCTTATTTCCTTAATTCTAATTCTACCTTTCTTAATCTTTTACTTAATCTTGATAATCATGTAGTTTTATCTTAATCTTGTTGATGGTTTGATTGTTTAGCTTATTTGGGTGTGCTTATTAAATTGGTGACCTTAAAAGTTTTTATATAAAAGTGCTTATTTTACTTAATCTTTATGCTTAATAGTTTTTAGGAATAAGTTGTTTTTAATAAGTTTAAGTTTTTATAAAAAGTGCTTTTTGATTTCTAGCTTATTTAATGTTTTAAAAGTTTCTAAATTCTAGCTTAATCATCTTTTTTTAAAAATCTTTTGGTTTAACTTTTGGCAAAGTGCTTATTGGGATTTGGCTTATTTGCTTATTGTTAGAATTTAGGAATCTTCAAAACCCTCTTTTTCCGTATAAGGAAATTAATTCCTTATTCCGGATAGGAGAGCTTAGCCAAGTATTGCGGATAAGCATCATTTCTTTTATTCCGGTCAGTAGTTCTTTCAGTTATTCCGGAAAAGGGTAGCCATCACGCATTCCGGATAAAAAGTCTTCATTTCATCATTGCGGATAAGAGTTATAATTTTGTTTTTCCGGATAAGTGTCCACTCATTTTTCTAGATAAACCCTAGAAGCAGGATTCTGGATAAGACCCCTTTTAAGATTCAGGATAAGGTGCATTTTTCGTATTCAGATAGTTATTCCGGATAGTTATTCCGGATAGTTATTCCGGATAGTGACCTTGGCAGTATTCCAGATAAGCCACATGATTATTATTCCGGATAAAGGCTCGTTTAGTATTGCGGATAAGCAGTTCAGGTAATTCCGGATAAGGGCTGATATGAGTGATTTTACGCATATCAATTATATCAAATAACAATGAATAAGTGCATAAAATGTCCAAATATTGCCTTGTATGTGCTTGTTTCTTGTTTGTATGTGTGTCGGTACCAAGTTCGCAAAAATCAGCAAAAACCGGCACGAGTTTGAAGAAAAAGATTGAAGAAGCCAAAATCGAGCTCGTCCTTAGTGGATTTAATTTTATACGGAGATATTGGGCTTGTGGGTCCCACATTTGGGAAAATGGGCTTAATAGTCCATTTGAAGTTCAATTTGTTGAGATCATTTGCTAATGGCCCAGCACTTGGCCCATATCTAAACGGCCCAAATGGAGTAATAAAACGGATGGAAATAAAACTCCAATTTGGGTTAAAGCCCATGTGTGAGTAACGAAATGAGTCCAAGTATTGGGAAGAATTAACATTTATGGGCTTTAGGGTTTGCTATATCAAAACAGACGCATGTGAGTATTATTTAATTCACATTCACCTACACTCGTTTATTCATTTACACCCCCATTTACACCACACGTTTTCTCCTAAATACACACATTAAATAAATTCGTTAACTCCTATGCATCATCTTTTCCACCCAAATAACCAGTAACAAATATTTACTGTTCCTAAACCCTAAATCAAATAATCATAAAATTAACATGGGGCTTTTCTACACACGTGCGATTCAAGCATGGGGGAAATAAATCCCCCAAGTTTTAGGAAGAGAGGTGATGGAATGAGTAAGTTACGTGGCAGCAGATGATTGGAAGAAACACCTCATTTTCTCCAATCATCCAATCAAGAGGCAGCAAAGAAACACAACTAGCACACACGGATGCCACGTTGGCAATCCGTGTGCTAGTTGTGTCCTATCAACCATCCGATCAACAAATAGAGAGAGAAATATGATCTAAGGGCGAAGATTGAAGAGGAATATGCCAAGAAGATCCGAATATTCTTCCTCAGCAAAGCCTTGGGATGGCTAAAAAAACCCCCTAGTTTCTGTAAATCAGGCACCCTTTCTTTAGTTTACTATTATGCTGTAAAATTAGTTGTAGGATTATTTACTTTTTAATCTTGTATTAATCTAAGTTTTTAATTAATAAAAGTTAATTTCAGCCTTTTTATGAATCTCGTGATAATTTGATTATTAATCTTGAGTGAATTAATTTTTTTTCCATTACACTGTTGAATATCATAACATGAAATATTGATCTTATAAGCTTAATAATAGCTTATTGGGATTAATTTGGACTAAGTTTGGGAACCGGTTTATCCTACTGATAAATCGAAGAAAAGTTAGCTGTTAGTTTAATTTTATGATGGTTCGATCTATGATAAATGGTGGTCGAATGGTGGTTCGATGGTGGTTTGATTGTTAAATGATGGTTTAATTGGTGTCGATCTAGTTTAAAGGTGGCTCAGCGCCCAACCTTCATCATCAAAGGTTTCATCATTTTATGGTCAAGCTCTATCTAATTTCCTTAATTTTTAGTATTAATTTTAAGTATTTTATAGATGCTAATTTGATTTATCATGTGTTAAATTGATTGGTTGCCTGTTTTGATTCTCGATTTAATAGTCAGCTGATAGGATTTAAGTTTGCTGATATTCGTACATTTCAGTCAATTTAGTAGGTGTGTAGGTTTCAGTTGGGGTGTGGGCAATGAATTTGATTGCTGAGTTCTCATCTTATATAATTGCTCTGCTTTAGTAATTTGTCTCTTTCAATTTGGTGTAAGTCGAATTTGGTTGAACTGATCTTTTCATCTGTTCTATATCTACTGTATATTGATATTTGAGTTTAAGCTGCGTATGATGTTAAGGATTCAATCAGCTATTAGTCTTGTTCTCGCAGCTTTTATAGCTAGTTTTTTGTTGTTTACTGAGTGTTTATCAATATAGCTATAATGGTTTAATCTCCTGGGGTTATTTTATTGCATTTCAGATTTGTGTAAGATTTTATTGTTTTAGATCTTTGTTAGTTTCGTGTCAAACCTGTGCTAGGTAATTGATGTATCTGACTGTCGTTGCATATTTGTTTCGTTTTTTTTATTATTTTGGCTATCTATTACTGTATGTTGAGGCCTGCTCTACAGATTTTGGATCTGCAATAGGTTGTAGAGATAATTTTGAATGTATGCTGGGAACATAGGTATGCTATTGCCTTATAAATTTGTTATGTATTATCTATCTTATAGCTGCTGATCTTGCTCGATTTGAATAATCTGCTTGTGATTATTTAAATAGTCGATTTGTTCTTTGTTGTTATTTACTCTTATTTCATCTAGGTAATTTGGGTTTTCTGAAATTTTTGATTGTATTGGTTACTGTATTAGATGTGAATTGATTGTTACTGTATGAAGTTGTTTTAATTGTTGTATGAAGTTGATTTTTAATTTTGGTACTGTAATGTTTATATACATTATTAACTGTTCATAAAATAATTATATCCAAAAAAGGTATGTCCTTAATAGGACTCGAACCCATGACCTCCTGGTCATGGGCCAAAGGCATTAACCATCTCTACTAGCTATGTATTTGTGTTTCTATATTGCGTCTTTTATTTATAGAATATCAATTGTCTGCTGGCAGTTTATTTTTATAGATTTAAATACAAACTTGTTTTCATTTTAAGTTAATTTTAAAATATTAGTAATAAATTACTTTTATAAAAGTTTTAGAAATAATATATATTTTATTTTAGGAATTTAAATTAGTTTTCTTTTATAAACTAGTCTTTAAATAAAATTAATTTTAATTAGAATTTAATAAAAATAGTTTTCAAGAATAGATTTTGTTTAGTTAAAAAAGTAAAGTTAATTTTTAAATAGATTTATTAGTTTTTTTAATTAGTTTAAATAAATAGTGTAAAAGTGTTTTTCTTAATTAAATAGTTTAATTTTAAATAGTCATGCACTTTAGGATTAAAATAGGATTTAAAATTGGTAGAATTAATTTTTAGTTTAAAAACCGAAAACCAATTCAAATCAATTGTCCAAATCGAATCAAAACGTCTCAAATTCATAAGATCTTCGTGTACAACGAACTTGGTTCATCACGTGTTTAATTGAATTCGTCATTGGTAATATTAGTCTATTACTTTTTCATAAAGGTAATTTTCTAATTTACCCTATAACGTATCTTAATTATCACTATACTATCACGATCACATCAAAAATTTTGACGCCGCTGCCGGGGATCTTGTGTACGATTCGTCTTTGTGGAGATTTGTTGATCGTTGATTTGAAGACCCTTTCCGTCCTCGGAAAGTTTTGTTATTTTCTTAGTAAGTATCGTTTTTATGAAAAATACCAAAAATAATCTTCTTAATCCTCTATCATGTTTAATTCTTTTTCTCCTCACCCTCTAAATTTTAATTCTTCCATGGATTCCTTCGTCGATTGTGTTGGGTGTGGAGAACCGTTATATGGTTTTTTACCATGTCGGTGGTGCACGTGTGAGCGTTGTGGTAATGACTTACGTCACGATATACGTGTTGGATTTTGTCCTTATTATAATGAGATTACTTCATGTGAAAATCCGAATTTTTCGAATAATTCTCTCGATTTCAATCCACCTCCACACCCCACATACGAGACACCCTCGTGTGAGTTTTGTGGAAACGATTCTCATTTTGGTGATGATTGTTCGCATCGATTCTCGCTTAATTACGAGCAAGAACCGAGCTACAATCAAAACATTAATGATAATTGTTATCCACAAGATTTACCGAGTTTATCACAACAATATCTTTGTTATGAGTATTGTGGAGGTCCTCATGAGAGTTTTTGTTGTCAACCAAGAGATCAAAATTTTTATAAGCCTAATCCTTGCTATAATTCGATTCCTTCCGGTTTTGACCAATCTCCACAATATTCTTTCGATATTGAACGACTTGAAACAATTTCCCAAGAAATAATTCGAGAGAAAGAACGAGCTCAAGTGGAAGCAAAATCTCTTGCTAATTGTGAACTCGAGCGTTCTCTTCTTTAGGATGATGATGAGGATAGTACTCTTTCTTTGAGAGATATTATTGCTCTACATCCTTCGTCTAGTGCTATCGTATTTCCTTTTCGTATCTTGCCGGCTATTGAGCCTCAGGATTCTCCCATTCTAGATAATGAGGATATTGATCTCACTCCTATTCATGATTCTTCCACCTTGGAACCCGAAAATTCTCTAAGCAAGGGGGACGAGTATTTTAGCACTATTCCGGACACGGAATCGGACGAAGTAATAAAGTCTAGTGTTGAGATTCTTGTCCAAAACCCAAGAGAGTTTGACGGTATTTCCAATGAGATGTGTGATTTGCCACATTGTGATGACTCGACTTCTTCCATTCACTTTGATATTTTCTCCAATTCTAATGATGAAAATTGTGATGGAAATGAAGATTTTGAGAATGATTCTACTTCTAGTGAATTTTCTAATGAGGAGTTCTCCGATGAACTTTCTTATAAAGATGACATTCACGACTCGGATTTTGAGGGGTTCGCCGATGAACCTACTCTTCTTCACCCATTTCCACCGGGAAATGAGGATGATAGTGGTCCGATTTTTGAGAGGTTCACTTTTGAACTTGCTCATTTAGACCCATTTCCACCGGGAAATGAGGTTGATTTGACTATTCCGATCCTTGAGAAGTTCTACGATGAACTTACTCATTTAGATTTGGAAGACGTGATTCTTCGTGAGAAGTTATCAAACGTCTATCTTCTCATATCTAGGATCGAGGCCTTGAATTCTAAGCCTATTAGAAAGTCTTTCTCTCCATCTCCTATTCCCGTTGAGGATAGTGATCCGCTTATGGAGGAGATTGATACTTTTCTTGCTTCTAATGATTTGATACCATCGGGTGTTGATGAAATCGACCCGGAGGGGGGCGCTCTCTTTTTAGAGAATTTACTTGATGATGATTTCGTCCCAAGTCCTCCTCCCACCCACTTTGACCTTAATGTGAGGGTTTTCCATGTGTCTCATATTGAGTACCATGACCCGATTGATCACATTCCTAAGGGTGAAATGGTCGTTAAAGCTAAGAATGTTGATTCCACTATGGATGAAACTTTTATTACACCATTACCATGTGCTTCATATGATTTAGGATTAGCATGGGGGGACGACACCATGTTATCCTTTCCTTTCTCTTCCAAGGACGAGGTATTCGATCCCGGAATCGTTAATTTAGGGAAATCTCGGCCTTTCACCGATGTAATAATTGAAAGACTTTTCGATCATCTTGGTGCGAGTTTATCTTGGGGAGCATGCTACATCCATACCATTATTTGTGACTACCATCCCTTTTTAGAGATTTGTCTTGGAGTTTTATCCTTTCGTTTGTCATCCGACAACGAGGATATAATCTTTGACCCCGGTATCGTGCTTTATGTTGGATTTTATTACAATATGCCGGTTTTCACCTTTTTCCCTAAGGACTAATGAATGCGGGGATCGAGTCGAGCTCATGACTCGGTGAACAAAAATGAGGTGCCTTGTGGGGGAGTCCCATACATTCTATCTTCTTTCTATTTTCTAACAGCTAATAAGGCTTGATCTTTCAAGCTCGTGCTCGTGTTTTGTTGTGTTGTGAATTTTAGGTATGGCCCTTATCTTTGAAGACTCTCGTGTTCGGTTTTTGCCTGTCCACTTGATCTTCCATTCTTTGAATGCCAAAAAGGGGCACACTTTCTTTACCCTTGATTTTTATCGACTAACGTTTTATCTTGAGGCATAATTAATAAACGGCTTATAGATTTGCGTGCTCTTTCCATGCTAGGATTTTGCATTAGACTCTTCGTGTTTTAGCAAGGGGGTGTTACTCTTGAGCTAAGAAACATTGAGGACAATGTTTGGTTTTAGCATGGGGGAGTCAATCGATATAATCGCTTGCAATTGCTTTTGTCGCGTCCAAACGTAATTCTTTTTCTCATTTTTCAATAAAATTTTAAATTTTTAGTGTTATTTTTAAGTTTTAATAAATAAAATAAGTGCTTTTGACACAAATGTAGGCTTTCCGTTGGTGAAAATAAAAATAGTTTTTGACTCGACTCGGTTTTTAACCTTATCTTTTCCTTAACGTATTTGAATTAAGTTTTGCTAGGCTTTTATATAGGGAGCTTTAAAACGCGAAAGTCTTAATTCATACGAGTTAAGAACAAGAACTTTTCGCAAGCTCCTATAATTGATCCTAGAAAGTCGTTTATTAAGGGAACTTTAAAACGCAAATTCTAAAACTTGAAAAAGTATAAGAAGATGCAAGATCCTATAGATGACTTGAAAACCCAAAACTTTGATTTAATAGGCTAAGTATCCATTGATTTCACATTTTTGAAATTTTTCGATATGGAGAACAAGAAATGATAGATTTCAATCATAAGTTTCTAAGGTTAAATTTTTCTTTGTGCATGTATTTTTGTGTTTGATTTAATCTCCTCGTATTTACTTTCCTCGCTTGAATAATAATTGCTTAATAATTGAAGTTTTTAGCGGTTTAGGCTTGATATCTTAACTCGTAACTCCTTATTTTTCTTCCCTTGTAATTAAAGTGAGAACACATTAAGGGTGTCAGCGTCATGGACTTTTGATCATGGGATTGCAGAAATTCGGCTTACTATAAATATCATATTAATAAAGAAGAATAAATAAAAACATGTTCTCTAGGAGCCTTCGGGTGGGAGTCATGTAGCACTAACCTTGTCATTAGAGCCTTAGGGTGTATGTCAAGGGGCGTGTTGAATAAAAATTGCTTCATCGTCATGATCCGTAAGGTGGGATGGTGAAGTCAATTCCCTTATTTTTGTCCAAGGAGCCTTAGGGTGTGGATTTCAAATAAGGAGCACAATTGCATCTTAAAGAGCCAAAAGGTGTTATGGTGTAATTGTTGCTAACTCCATTAATAAGGTCATAATTGACTTTGGAGGTTTTATTTGTTGCTTTTAAGTAGCCATATTAGCCAAATTTCAGGTCCGGGATTTATCCCTCAAATCGTGTTAAGTTATCCTTGATGTGGGCTTTCTTTAGTGACAACGGTTTTTGAAGTCGAGGTTAGGTTTTGAGTGTTGAGTTTACACCGTTCTTGCCTTCATTTTTGGAATAATAATTATCAAAATAAAGTCAAATGAGCCTTTGGGTGAATGACAAATAAAATCTAGAGATACAATTAGGAATAATAGGAGATTGAGTTTAACACAAATTACTTGTATGAGTTGGTTTAATTTTGGGGCTTATGATTGACAATGATCTTGTTTTTGTACTTGGCATGGAAAAGTGAAAAGTCGAGGACGATGAATCTATTTGAGTTTTATGATCCTAAAAGTTATTTTTTGAATAATGAAAGCAATACATTATGTCTTTGCAAAATAAAAGTCAAAAAGTTGAATAATGGTGTAGTTAGAGTTTTATTCTATCATTGCGTGAGGACACACAATTGCTTAGCAAGGGGGAGTTTGATATGAGTGATTTTACTCATATCAATTAAATCAAATAACAATGAATAAGTGCATAAAATGTCCAAATTTTGCCTTGTATATGCTTGTTTCTTGTTTGTATGTGTGTAGGTACCATGTTCGCAAAAATCAGCAAAAACCGGCACGAGTTTGAAGAAAAAGATTGAAGAAGCCAAAATCGAGCTCGTCCTTAGCGGATTTAATTTTATATGGAGATATTGGGCTTGTGGGTCCCACATTTGGGAAAATGGGCTTAATAGTCCATTTGAAGTTCAATTTGTTGAGATCATTTGCTAATGGCCCAGCACTTGGCCCATATCTAAACGGCCCAAATGGAGTAATAAAACGGATGGAAATAAAACTCCAATTTGGGTTAAAGCCCATGTGTGAGTAACGAAATGGGTCCAAGTATTGGGAAGAATTAACATTTATGGGCTTTAGGGTTTGCTATGTCAAAACAGACGCATGTGAGTATTATTTAATTCACATTCACCTACACTCGTTTATTCATTTACACCCCCATTTACACCACACGTTTTCTCCCAAATACACACATTAAATAAATTCGTTAACTCCTATGCATCATCTTTTCCACCCAAATAACCAGTAACAAATAATTACTGTTCCTAAACCCTAAATCAAATAATCATAAAATTAACATGGGGCTTTTCTACACACGTGCGATTCAAGCATGGGGGAAATAAATCCCACAAGTTTTAGGAAGAGAGGTGATGGAATGAGTAAGTTACGTGGCAGCAGATGATTGGAAGAAACACCTCATTTTCTCCAATCATCCAATCAAGAGGCAGCAAAGAAACACAACTAGCACACACGGATGCCACGTTGGTAATCCGTGTGCTAGTTGTGTCCTATCAACCATCCGATCAACAAAGAGAGAGAGAAATATGATCTAAGGGCGAAGATTGAAGAGGAATATGCCAAGAAGATCCGAATATTCTTCCTCAGCAAAGCCTTGGGATGGCTATAAAAACTCCCTAGTTTCTGTAAATCAGGCATCCCTTTCTTTAGTTTACTGTTATGCTGTAAAATTATTTGTAGGATTATTTACATTTTAATCTTATATTAATCTATGTTTTTAATTAATAAAAGTTAATTTCAGACTTTTTATGAATCTCGTGATATTTTGATTGTTAATCTTGAGTGAAGTAATTTTTGTTACATTACATTGTTGAATATCATAACATGAAATATTGATCTTATAAGCTTAATAATAGCTTATTGGGATTAATTTGGACTAAGTTTGGGAACCGGTTTATCCTACTAATAAATCGAAGAAAAGTTAGCTGTTAGTTTAATTTTATGATGGTTCGATCTATGATAAATGGTGGTCGAATGGTGGTTCGATGGTGGTTTGATTGTTAAATGATGGTTTAATTGGTGTCGATCTAGTTTAAAGGTGGCTCAGCGCCCAACCTTCATCATCAAAGGTTTCATCATTTTATGGTCAAGCTCTATCTAATTTCCTTAATTTTTAGTATTAATTTTAAGTATTTTATAGATGCTAATTTGATTTATCATGTGTTAAATTGATTGGTTACCTGTTTTGATTCTCGATTTAATAGTCTGCTGATAGGATTTAAGTTTGCTGATATTCGTACATTTCAGTCAATTTAGTAGGTGTGTAGGTTTCAGTTGGGGTGTGGGCAATGAATTTGATTGATGAGTTCTCATCTTATATAATTGCTCTGCTTTAGTAATTTGTCTCTTTCAGTTTGGTGTAAGCCGAATTTGGTTGAACTGATCTTTTAATCTGTTCTATATCTACTGTATATTGATATTTGAGTAAGCTGCGTATGATGTTAAGGATTCAATCAGCTATTAGTCTTGTTCTCGTAGCTTTTATAGCTAGTTTTTTGTTGTTTACTGAGTGTTTATCAATATAGCTATAGTGGTTTAATCTCCTGGGGTTATTTTATTGCATTTTAGATTTGTAAGATTTTATTGTTTTAGATCTTTGTTAGTTTCGTGTCAAACCTGTGCTAGGTAATTGATGGATCTGACTGTTGTTGCATATTTGTTTCGTTTTTTTATTATTTTGGCTATCTATTACTGTATGTTGAGACCTGCACTATAGATTTTGGATATGCAATAGGTTGTAGAGATAATTTTGAATGTATGCTGGGAACATAGGTATGCTATTGCCTTATAAATTTGTTCTGTATTATCTATCTTATAGCTGCTGATCTTGCTCGATTTGAATAATCTTCTTGTGATTATTTAAATAGTCGATTTGTTCTTTGTTGTTATTTACTCTTATTTCATCTAGGTAATTTGGGTTTTTTGAAATTTTTGATTGTTATTGGTTACTTTATTAGATGTGAATTGATTGTTACTGTATGAAGTTGTTTTAATTGCTGTATGAAGTTGATTTTTAATTTTGGTACTGTAATGTTTATATACATTATTAACTGTTCATAAAATAATTATATCCAAAAAAGGTATGTCCTTAATGGGACTTGAACCCATGACCTCCTGGTCATGGGCCAAAGGCATTAACCATCTCTACTAGCTATGTATTTGTGTTTCTATATTGCGTCTTTTATTAATAGAATATCAATTGTCTGCTGGCAGTTTATTTTTATAGATTTAAATACAAACTTGTTTTCATTTTAAGTTAATTTAAAATATTAGTAATAAATTACTTTTATAAAAGTTTTAGAAATAATATATATTTTATTTTGAGAATTTAAATTAGTTTTCTTTTATAAATTAGTCTTTAAATAAAATTAATTTTAATTAGAATTTAATAAAAATAGTTTTCAAGAATAGATTTTGTTTAGTTAAAAAAGTAAAGTTAATTTTTAAATAGATTTATTAGTTTTTTAATTAGTTTAAATAAATAGTGTAAAAGTGTTTTTCTTAATTAAATAGTTTAATTTTAAATAGTCATGCACTTTAGGATTAAAATAGGATTTAAAATTGGTAGAATTAATTTTTAGTTTAAAAACCGAAAACCAATTCAAATCAATTGTCCAAATCGAATCAAAACGTCTCAAATTCATAAGATCTTCGTGTACAACGAACTTGGTTCATCATGTGTTTAATTGAATTCGTCATTGGTAATATTAGTCTATTACTTTTTCCTAAAGGTAATTTTCTAATTTACCCTATAACGTATCTTAATTATCACTATACTATCACGATCACATCAAGGGCTCAACCAAAATATTCCGGATAGTATTCCGGATAACCTTCACTTCTTCTTTCCGGATAGTATTCCGGATAACACCTACTTGCTGATTCCGAATAGCAGCCTTCTCAATCATTTTTCCGGACAAGAACCCGAAGATTATTCAGGATAAGCTTCCTGTCTTCAGTCCGGATATTATTCCGGATAAGGTTTTGTTTTTACAGTTTTTGAATTTTACTTTTCCCGCCTTTTTATTTAGCTTATTTCTAACTTGTCTTATTTTAGTTTAAGATTTAAAGTTTACATTTTTATAAGTTTTAATCAATTACTTTTCAATTTTTGAAGTCTTCATTTTTAGTTACTCAACGACATTTTCATTTTTAGTTTAAAATAGACAACCAAACCTTTTTATTTTCCACCAAGAACAATTGAGTCGCACTTTCAACCAATAATCAATTCGAAAAGATCGGACGATAATATTTTATACTTAGCCAAAAGCTTCGTATTAGTGATTTAAGAAGTATGTTTGAATCTGGAAATTTATGTGCAAAAGAGGTGAAGAGAAAATATGAGAATGGTCCACTATTTATAGGACAAAGGGCCAACGACTATATCTGCCCGTGGTTCCTTATCTCAGCCGGCGGTACCTTATCGATAAGGAACTGCCTAGGCACTATGGAACCGCCGGAGTAGACTCCGCTCCCTTTTTGTCCTTTAGTGGTGGAGGTCTTATCTGATTATAAAATATCCTGAAAGAATATTCCAAATCAAAAAAGAATATGTCATTTTCAAATTTTCAAATATTTAATTTAATAAAACATTTTCTTAAAAAGAAAGTTTAATAAAAAACTTGTCACACTTAATAAAAGGTGAGTTTTAAGAAAATATTAAATCACTTGATCACTTGATTAAGGTTAGTACTTGTTTATTCATACCTTAAGTGAAAATGGGTAAAACGAAAAATACTTGAACTCAAGAATTCGTTTTTCGTTGTTTTCGTAAATGCTTGTTTTTACATATTGTCGTAACAAAACTATGCGAGACCGAAAAATGCAAGTAACGTTTTTAGGCACTATTGCATTAACATAACCGTAAACACATCAGTACAATTAATTAACCTAAAGAAGCCTATAACTTAATTAAGCTCATAATCCTCCAAAACCGAGCTGATAAGCTCCTCAAAAGGACAGAAAGCGGACAATATAGCTCACACAAACACCCTTGATTTGAATTTCACAAACGAAACAACCAAATATAAAATGGCATAAATATTATTGTCTATCCGGTTACACATTAAGATAAAGTATAGACATACCCACATAACCTTAACATCACCAACCGATCATTATATTATACCTATATATTACTTGTAAATGCAAAAATGCAAATAGGGTTTGCAAACCTTAAAACATCACCGATCCAATCACACAAAACCACCAAAGGGCAACAACTGATGACCAAAAACCCATCACCTAACATCAACGCCACCCACCATAACCAGTGGTAACTGAATGAATAGCAACATCGAAGAACATTGTGGGTACATTTAATATTCTCGTTTTTCGTGTCTTTTGAATAAACAATACTATTTTAAGAAGCACTACTTGTTAATAGAGATGATATCAGTTTTGCATCGGTAGATTTGTTTGGATGGTAGAGATGATGGAACTTTGTGTTATAAGTTATAACACTTAGCTACAAGATTTATAATAATGAGTTGTTAAGAAAAATATAATAGGTTAAAGGAGAAACCTTGAATAAGAATCTGAATCATACAGTCGTGAAGCATATCTAATCCGACTGAAGATTATCTACAATCAAAATCAACATAAGAACTCATACTTGAACAAATAAGTGAATGATCAATTAATGAATCAGTATTTATATTCTGAGAAAGAGGCGCTTGATGATGAATGATGAATGAATGATAAATTAATGAATCGTAATCCAGCAAAATCAACCGATCAGAAGGAACTTGGGTTAATTGAAAAAATATATTCAATATATACTTTTTATATTAATTAAAGTTTAAAGAAGGAAAAAAAACGACTTACTTGAACAAACAAATGATGAATTAATGAATCAGTGTTTATATTATGAGAAAGAGGCGCTTGATGATGAATGAATGAATCAGTGTTTAATACTTGCAAACACAAAAACAACAGAAAAGAGGTTCAATGATATTAGGATCTGTAAAAAAACTGAACCGCAACAAATAATTCTCTTGAAATTGTGTATCTTTTAGAAGATATTAATAAAAATTTTTATTTGAATACACAAACAGTTCGTTAGCCAAGTTGGTAAAGGTGCTTGTATGTTTATCCGGCATCTTATGCCCAGACCAGGGTTCAAACCTTGTTATGAGCATTATTTTTACAAAATTAGTAAAATTTTTAATAACGCGATTTTCAAAACGCCATTATCATAAATGCGTTTTCAAAACTCAAATTTTAAAAATCAGCAATTTCGAAGTGCAAAAAACGTGGTAAATGGAGATTTTTTAGGGATTTCTAAAATTCTTTTGGCTAATAGCTGCCATGTCACATATGACTGGGCTTAGAGGTGTTGTTTCAAATCGTAATTATACCTATATATATATATATATATATATATATATATATATATATATATATATATATATATATATATATATATATATATATATATATATATATATATATATATATATATATATATATATATATATATATATATATATATATATATATATATATATATATATATATATATATATATATATATATATATATATATATATATATATATATATATATATATATATATATATATATATATATATATATATATATATATATATATATATATATATATATATATATATATATATATATATATATATATATATATATATATATATATATATATATATATATATATATATATATATATATATATATATATATATATATATATATATATGTAAATATATATATATATATATATATATATATATATATATATATATATATATATTATATAGGTATAATTATGACTTGAAACCACAGTTTCAATACCAGTCATATCCCAGTCACATCTTTTAACCAATAGGATTTGAGTATTTGCTAAAAAATCTCACTTTTTCCCTTATTTAGCTCATTTTGGGCGGGCCGCATTTTTTACAAACGCGTTTTTTTACAAAATTGCGTTTTCATACCGCGGGTATATAACTAATATAAATTCTATTTTTTTCATTTTTTCTCACATTCCACGGGTAAAACACACACAACCCTCCATGGATCCTCTCCATCTCAAAACTCTGCCTCTCTTTCTTTTTCCTTTCCATTGGTAGCCACCATACGAACTAATCTCATCCCAATCTCGAATCAAATTTCAATCTCATTCTCATTCTAAACCGCAATCTCATTCTCAATCTCAATATCATATGAACACGGATCAAGACATATCTTTACCAACCTTTTTCTTTAATCAAAAATCAAAAGATACACAGATCTGATTATAATTATGTATGTTTGGTGATTTGGTACTGAATTGATATATCCTAATCTCAAACCCTGTGTTTTAATAATCAATATTTTTTATTTTGATTATGTTATTTAACGATTATGTGTTTTAATAATCTATACGAACCAATAATAATACGTTTCTTTTTTTTCAGATATCATGCCGAAACCTTAAACTATCAAACTATTTTTTCAAGGATCCATGTAGGTTACCTTTCTTGATCAAAAGATACTGGTGTCTGGATTCGAGCTCTCATCATGTGATGGGTTTATGTTTAGCAAATCAATGGTTAAGCATTAGATATGATCCTACAAGTAAGTAAACATATTTATTGAATTTAATTGGCAATTTATGAATTAGGGTTTATGTACCCAAATTGGGGGTTTTGGGTAAAGGATGTTTTAATGTAAATTTATGAGGTTATAGTAATTGTGGAAACCCTATACTGATTTAGGATTTATATTATGGCACATATGGCCTTTAAAATGCGGGTTGCAGATAATGATCAGCACCACGAAGTGATTGTGGAAGGAGAAACTATTGAACAATTAAGAGTCCACAAGGATGATTTTGCTTCTGTTCTTGTATTATATTTAGTAACTTTTCTTCTTTGATAAGTTTATTTATTAACCGGTTTCAGTAAGTTTTCTTCTTTGAATTGATTTAATATTTAGTAGTATCTTGCCGTAGATGGTGAATTGGCGATGGCAATGACGTTCAAATATGATGGTGATCGGTGACGTTAAAGGTTCTGATAGTGTTTAAGAAGGTTCTCGTGTAACGTTTATAAAGATCTAAATATTTTTATAGTCTTTGCTGTAACTTATCAAGACCTCAGCATAGCTCCTTAGTTTGCTCCAATCTTATATATCTACTGCAAATCTGATGAACCAAAGGAACAACTTAGCTCTTATTAAGATTAATCACTTTTACTAAGTTTTGTATGTTTAGGATAGGTTTCAAGCAAGAAGTATGCACCCCTAACCTGTAACTACTGCAAATCTGAAAGGCGGTTCATTTATAAGCTAAGCTGATTATGAATAAGTGATTTAAAGTTTCTAGCATGTTTTGTTGGAAGATGCAAAGTTAGCACACTGTTTTGTTTTTGCAAGCATTAGCATTTTTTTGGCAAAATCTCCAAGCAGTCATGGCAAATGGCTGGTAGTGATTAAAGATGATTGTATTGATACTAATCAGTTGAGTGCTAGCAGATCTCCTACGTCCTCGATACAGTAGACATATTTTTAATGAAAAAATAAAAAAAGGAAAAGTATCCATAAGAAGATCATCATCATATCAATCCCATTGCCAGGGAAAAGCACAGCAGTTTCACAAATTCTTAGAAACCACTATACGGTAGCTCTTGATGCCATTTCTCCATCAACTCCAAGGTACACTTCTCTAGTTTTTTATTTGTATCACAATATTGAAATGCATAATCTTCCCATAACAATTTCAAAATCTTAAATTCATCCAGCTGAAACTATGAAGAAGGGTTATATGTTTTCCTGGAAATTAAACAAGAAGGGTTATATGTTTTCATGATATCATTGCTACTGGTGGTATTGATACAAATCCTGTATTAGGCCCAGCCATCGACTGCATAACATATGTGTATAAGTCTAGATGATAAATTGCATGCTATCTAGGTTTTAGATTTTAGTACTACACCACTATGATATAATGTTAACTGTGAGCATCTGCTGTTCACAGTATGATGAATGCAAAAAGGACTGTGACAAAGCTATGGATAGAGGAAGGGAGCTTTGTTCAGATTATAAGATGGTTGAAAGGACTTTGACAAAAAGAGGAACCGCTTTGGTTATAATGGCAAAAGTCTCTAAAGATTTCAACCTGTGATCGGATACTTTCCAGAAAGCTCTTATAGAGCATCGTAACCCTTAACACTTTGAAGAAGCTCACTAATCGAGAGAGAGCTAAGAAGCAATTATAGAAATAAGAATGTTCACATCTGATTCATCTGATTTATTGTAACTAAATAAATTAAAACTGATTTTTCATATAACAAGTTTGAAGTGGTAGTTCTTCTTTGCAGATTTTAATGTAAAATGGCCGAAAGAAGAAGTTTGAAGAACCAAAATCAGCAAGAACAAAACAGGTAATTCAAGACGTTTCCTCCCAGAACCTTACTCAGATATTGATCTGAAAGGAGGTCCCAACTGCAAGTAATCCAAGAGAAGCGAACCCTGCTTGAAATGTGGAAAATATGCAGGACTTTACAAAGTAAGAATTATTTACCATGACTCTTAACGGCTTACCTTGCTTTCAGGTTTGTAATGTTTAGAATTTGCAGTGTGTAACTAAATATAATGTACTAATCTGCTGCTAACATTTTACTATTATGTAGTTTATGATTTTAGTATTTAAAATTTTATTAACTGATTGTGCGTGTCCTCATTTCAAGAAATGTGGTTTTGATATGGAAGATGATGAAACATGACCCCCAATATCAGAGCAACTTCAATAGCATCCCAAACTGTCACTACGGTGACTATATGCGAGAATTCGCAAAACGGGGAAACCAACATGTAAAGAGTGGTGTTTACGCGGACTAATGGTGTAATTTACCCTTTAATTTTTCTACAAGCTATAATACGAAGTACAGTATTTTACCTATTTTGTATGCTAATGTTGCAGCTTCAGGATTGAATATCCTTGCGGCATGGTTGCCCGCGGAAATATGAACTTCAATATTCTTTTTGCAAATCTAGTGAGAGCTACATGGGCATCTCTCTCAGTTATTACTAATAGTAAGTCTAATATTAATTAATCTGGTAACAAAAGAGCCAAGTAGTAGTAAAAGAGTGATGGTAATATTAGTATTATTTTTAGTGTACTACTCCTTGGCAAAACTAAAAGAAAACTCCAGCCATGGATGTTGGTCAAGTTGGTTTCCACAACAATAAAGCAGTGAGTAACACCTCTATTTTGCTTTCTGAACTGTCCTTTAGTTGTCATGTCAACTCACAACAGCAATTGTTACTTGTGTTCAGGTGCACACTGTGAGAGTGGAGAAGCAAGTTAACGAGATTGTTAATAGACTCAACCGTACAAAAGTCGAGAGGAAAGCTGATGCAACATAAATGCAGAGAAGAAGCAGTAGATAAGAGACAAAGTAAGTATATATGTTTAGTTCTATCTTTGGAACCTTAACAGGTTGGGTGGCCAAAGCTCTAATTTTATTGCACCCAACCTTTAGAGTATTTTAATTCAAAAACTATGAGAAAATCTATGAAATAATGTATAAACAACGTCGATGTTGTTCACTTTGTTTCCTGCATCAGCCATCAGGCACAAAAATATCACCATAAAGTACAGAGAAGGACACAAAGTTAACCCACTTATGCATGAAAGTTGTGATACTATTATCACGATTCAGATAGGTAAACTTAATAAAATTCTCAATTTCTTTTATTAAAGATAAAAATCAACATTTTAGTAATAGTTATTGGATCATAATTAATACAGTAATATTAGTTACTAATGAAATTCAAAGGGTTAGCCGGTCCACCCAGTTTGAACAAAAGCTGTTTAAACAGGATCCGCTCCCATAGTTGTTGACTCATGACCATAACCTTGACTCAAAATCCTGAATTTCACCCAAATGACTCAACTTGTAATAGTCATTATGGTTATAATAAGCTTATATTATAATCTTGAATATTTGGTTATAACTGATAAAATGTCGTCAAGGGGCAATAGTGAAACTCTTTGCGAACGTGTGGTAAGTTTACTCGGTTAATACCCAATCCGTTTAAACCCGTAGGTGTCTTTTATTAAGAATTTATTGTGTATCAAAACAAAGTGTACACATAAGAAGGTATATTACAAGTTTCCCTTTTTGAATAAGTAAAGATGTAGATTGCAAGTTACTTATTTGCGATTTTATATGTGATGTTATTCTTATCATTAATTTTCGCTTATATTGTGTGCTCAAAGTACGTGTCTTCGTCTCAGTTTTATTGACTTGAAAGGTGTGACTATTATTGAAGATAAAGATGATGATGATGCAGCTGATTGGTTGAATGAAAAAAAGTCAGAAAGTGTCATTCCCATTGAAAATGATGAGGACGTATCGTTCAGTGACTTTAAAGAGGATGGCACAGATGCCCAATCAAATTAAAAAAATGGTTCTGATTTGTCAACAAAAGAACTTATTAGCTTTTGACTCATGTGGAATGAGTGTCTGTGTAAAACCCGTATTTAAAAATCAGAATATTTAAATACGCAGTTTAATTTTAATAAACTATATAAGTATTAATTATTAGACAGAGATATAAACGCAGAAATTAAATACACTATCCCAGTTTATTTAAATACTATAAATATGACAGTTTATTCAGATAATAAGTATTTAGTCTCAGAAAATATTACAGATGAATTATTATTTTACAGAAATAATTACACGTTAATATTAAATCTGCGTAGTCTTAGTTTATTTAAGTACTACAAATAAATAATGATTCAGGAAATAATTATAAGTTAGTAAATTATTTACTAGCTATTCAGTATTATGTGGGTATTCATTTTCAGGAAATAAATAAATATATACATTACGGGATTTAAAAATGAACACACAAATTAAAGGTAGTAAACGAAGCGTAACGAAAAAATAAAGTATACATGTTTGGGCTTGTTTTGCGTGTCTAATATCAAGACAAAAAGGAAATTGGGCTTTAAGCCCACTACAATAACAAAAAAATAAAACGGGGGTTACTTTTCCCTATTCCCACAACCAGACGAAAAAAAAAGAAAAAGAAAATTTTAGGGTTGCTGGTTTTTGGCTCCTGCCGACAGAAAAAAAAAAAAGAGAAATGGCCGCCGGCTGGAATCACAAGAACAAAGAAAGAGAAAGATTCGGCCTAGTTCGTCTAATATTCTGCGTGTGTTCATCATCCTCCATCAATACCATAACGGTAATACTTTTCTGTTTGATTTCATGACTTTAAAATCGAATCTAGATGGTTTAAATTTTCATAAAACGAAATCATGATCTGAATCTATAAGAAGGGCGTCGGGTTGGTGGCTGCACGAAATCCGAGACCATTAAGGTCTCGGTGTGCTCACTGTTGGCCAGCCGTGACCCTTACAGGGGCGGCGGTGGCTGGGTTGTTTTGGCCGCAGCAAACCAAACTCAAACAGGGGTGTTTTGTTCGCAATTAAAGGGTGTCGGGTTGGTTGAATTCGCTAAGACCGAGACCAGTGGGTCTCGGTGTTGATCCTTGACATCAACCGTGACCAAAAATGGTGCGGGTTTGGTTTCTCTTTGGATCCGCAACCCTAAAAAAAAACAAGCAGGGGTGTTTGGGTCTATTTCGCCAGCAGGGGGTGTTTGGCACTGCGAGCAGTGGGAACCACTGCATTAGCAGTGGTAACCACTGCACTAACGGGGGGAACTCGACAAACAGTGGGAACAACAAAATAAGCAGGGGGGACTGATAATGAAAACGGTGGGAACCAATGAGTAATTAAACGGATTAATCATTTTTTTAGAAAATGAGTTTTATTAATAAATAAATTATATTGTATGATTTATTTAATTTAATTAATAAAATTAAATTGATTTTCGCTTGATCGTTATCTTATTAAAAAAAATATGATTTAATTTTAAAGATATTAAATTGGAATTAATTCTAAATCAGGAAACTTTCTATGTATGACAGGTTACTATTTTAGTAAGATCGTAAATATTAGAAATACATATCATACGGTAATCAGAATTACAAGAATACACATATCAGAAATATTACAGAACATTCAGATTTATCAGATTTTATAGTATTATAATACAAAGACAGTTGAAATCAAACTAAGAACAGATAAGAGTCAGTAATTGTAAACAGTGATCAGACAACTTATTTTCGCGTCCCTTATTTATGTAGTATCCGTGAAGTCAAATTCGATCCGTCAGCTTTCAGTCCTATTTCAGTACTGGACACGAGGTACGGATTTCCCGTCCTTTCAGTAAGGACTTCCTTTTTATGCATGATTAGGATTCCCCAGCTTCAGCCAAATGTTTTCCCCTGTATATGTTTAAGCTTATCAGTAATCATGTTAATAATTTAATAAATTGCCTGAGCATTATATACAAGCATGATCAGTTTATGTACTAGTTACGGAGGTACCGTAACCACGTCACTAGAGGCACCGATGTCGTGACTCACATGCAGGAGAGTGATATCCTGCATCGTCCCACTCAGCTCAGCTTGGCCATTTTATCAGTATTATTAGTGGGGCGTAGGGATGCATCCTAGGCTACAGTTTACAGTTTAGTAGGTGAATGTGGTGTATGCTCTACATCCTTCACATTGGAGCTAATCCCTCCACCCAACACAGTTATTTAGAGGTCACCCCTCTACAGCATGACGAGGTCACCCCTCTATGTATTCATGCAGCAGTTGTTACAGCACATGACCTATATAAGCTCTTGGCAATTAAAATACAGTAAATGCATGTTATACATATTTAACAGATAACAGTTCAGTTTCACTATTAAGAAATCAGACTTTACAGATTATTTACAGATTTCCGCTGCAACCTTATTTATCAGTCTTACAGCTTCAGTATTTATCATCTACTTCATTTTAGTAATTCCTTATCATGTTTCATATCCGTTCACTGAGCGTTATGCTCAGCCGTAGTTCCTTTCATGTTCTAACGGCAGGTACACCAGGACGCGTTTAGGATTCTAAGAGCATGTGCATTTGGATGGAAGCTATCCAGACTTCTTACTTTATGCATTCTTACATTATTCTGCTCATTTGGACATTGTTTGGTCCTTTCCTTCAATATTTTATTTTTCATGTTTTGGGCTTATGTTTGGATTGCCGATGTTTGATTCCGGTATTTCCTTTATGGTCAGTTAATGTTTTAGGACATTTACCTTATGCTTTGATGACACGCCATAAATACACGTAACGGTCCACTTATCCAAGTGAGGTGTTACAATTATGGTATCAGAGAGTAAGGTTCGACCTGTAGGCTCTAAAACTTGACCTGTGACTAGTGGGTAGTCACCAGGAACTTCCCAGATTTTGGCGTTGTTATCTTTCATGTTCCTCATGGATTGTTCAGTCAGTTTTCTTCATTTATGAGTCAGTTTTCTTAAAGTTTTGACTAAGTAAAAGGTTGGTATAGGACTAGCCATATTTAGTCGCATGTGTTTTCATTCGAATTTTGTTTGGTGAACCGCCCCATAGGCGTTCACCCTTGTCGTTCAGATTTTTGGTATAGATGAACTGACCATATGCGTTTACCCTTACTGATGTCAGATTCATGTTTCCAGTCAAATATTAATGGGTGAATCAGCCAAAAATGTTCACCATTTTTCAGGTCAAATTTCATACTATTCAGTCGAATGATTTCTTATGAACCGATCCACAGTTATTCACCTTTGTCATATCAAGACATTTCATAAACTTTGACAAGTATGGATTGGACCTCAGCCAACCATATTTAGTCCCAGATTATAAACTTCTATACATGACAGTTCTCAGAAAATTTTGACAAGTATGGATCGAAACAGAATTGCCCATACTTAGTCACATGTTTTGTTCCTTGAATCCTGTGGATTGACCCATAGCCATCCACGTCAGTTGATCATACTCTTATAGTCTTTATAGCAATCCAGTTCGCATAATCTCAATTTGATGTCGCTTCCACGCTGTTTCATGTTTCATGTCTCCGTACAAGGGTTTTATGTTCAGCAGAATGATAAATGTCTCCATGCTAAGACACAAAAAGAATTTTAGTAAAACCTGTTTTCACGATAAATCATGATTGGCCTTCATTAATCATGCTTCATGCTGACCACTGTTGGAACTTCGATTATATCATACTTCTCAGCTTACAAACAACAAGCAATAAGTCGACGTAGAAATTGTCAGCCTATCATGTTAACCGTTTCAGTTCAGTTTAGTACCGTTTAAATCAATTTATTTCTTTGAAAATTTCAGACAAGCGACACCAGTATCGATCATCCCATAAAATTTACACCAGTGCCATGTACAGTATACCCTATGTACCCCATGTACAGTGTCTCAGATATGCTCCATGTGTAGTATCCATTTTGTAATTCATGTGCAGTATTCAGGTGTACTTCATATACCGTACCCCATGTATATTGCTAATCGATCCTAAATCATCTCAGGCGTTTCCACTTGTCGATATTCTACCAGGTGCTGATGCTGCTTGTGAGTTGAAGATTTTTCCAGATGCCGATGCTGCTAACACTTTGAAGACCTCACAAATGCTGATGCTGCTGATACTTTGGAGATCTCTCAAGATGTTGATGTCGTTCATACTATGAAGACTCTGCAGAACAAGGACGAAAACTATAAGTTTGAAATTTTGGGCAAGGATAAATTTCAACCATCAGACACTACCATTCCATTTCATGCTTTACCTTATCAGCTGGATGTCACACTTCACTCAGCTAACCTTTCATTCAGAAGAGTGGGAGCCAGAACCCAACCGACCACTCAGCAGAATATTTACAAGGATCACGGTCATGATAATGACCGTCATAAAGTTACAGACAAATCAGTAGTGACAACCACCTTACTTATAATTAATTAGTCAGTAACCATCGGAACTCCAGAACGGACGTGACCAGAAATACAGAGGTCAGCAGTCTAACCGGTCCGCCAATCCTAGCAGTTACCAACATTTTTCAGCCTTGTTCATATTCATCTATTAAAACACGTGCCAAGACATCAGTCAAGACATAGTTATCAGGTATCATTTCGGAAGACACATATCAGGGCACCAGTCATGATACACGTCATACGAATATCTTCTCAGAGTACGAGTCCGAGCTCCTAGTTCCAGTATGTTCCAAGCAAGACCCTCAGTAATTCAGGGTATCTTTCAGAAAGGGGTATACTCATTCTATTATGCCACGCATATATCAGATCATTAAAATTCAGTCACCACCACCAGATTATTATTTAGATTAAACACACGGTAATCATTCTGTGAGGATACAGACGAACCCACTCAGTGGAAGTCGCCACGTTACTCCACGTATTCCTATGTCAGCTTTATGTAAATCAGATATTTACCTACCTCTTAGCCGAAAGGACTCCACAGTATCACCTATATTATTAAGGTTTCCTTTCAATTAACGATAAGATCTGTCTTACTAAATTCTAAATATATTGTTATACTTTCTGCCAGAAAAATCAGTACAAATTACGTCTACCTTACAAGTACGTGGCTTGTCAGTCCATAGCTACGAAGACTTTTACCTACCTGTTATAAACTCACTTTTGAAATTCCTTAAATTCATGATCACCAGATTATTCCAGAGTTCCAGATATAATTTCAGAAAGTTTTCAAGAAATTCCTTCCTAACCACGAGACAGAAATTTAACATCAAGCTAGTCTGAAGAACAGAACCTGTTTTCAGAACTCTTTATTACAGGGCTCTAGCTACGTTAAAAGAGTTGCAGCAATTGCTGCAAGAGTTACCAAAACTAGGCTTTATTCGCCCTAGCGCACCATCGAAAAATTTATCAGATCACCATTCCTAATCGATATTCATTCCACGAATAGAAAGTTTAATTTACATACTACGAGGTGTCTTAAACATTTTTCCAGGAAAATTCAAGATCATGCTACCATCAGTGGTAAGGGAAGAACATGATGTTCTTCAGACCGTTGTTGCACATATTATAGCCACTCTAAAAATTTTAAATTTTACTTTTGAGCTCCCTAATGCTCCAGCTATAGTATGAAAATGTATGAATAAATTTTTCCTTGAATTCTCAGAAAAAAATTGGCAGTACATTCATTGACAACATTCTGATCTCCTAAATTCTAGAGAAGGACATGAGAATCATCTTTTCACGCCCCGCAGATTCTCCGATAGGAGAAAATTATATACGCAAGCTTTCTAGATGTATATTTCAGATGAACAAAGTGGCATTTCTGAACCACTTTATTTCAACAAAAAGAAATTCCCGACAATCCTGCGAAGGTGAAGGCCATCACCTGATGGTCCCGACTGACGCCTGTGAACGAAGTACAATTTTCTAGAACTCAATTAACTACTACCGCAGAAACTGCCGATAGTTCTCACTAAAAATGTGTTAAGACTATTCAACCAGATTTCCACCAGAATGTTCCACAATCCCAGACAAAACTCTGATAGAATCTGCATCACGCATTGATGCAGCTATGTTCATATCTAGATGTCTGGCCTACTGCAGGTTCAAGATAGAACGCCGTCATGTTAGTGAGTTACTACAACCCTTAGAAATTTCTGAACAGAAATGAGACGAAATTCCATGAAATTGTTATCAGCTACCACAGGCTCAAAGAAAGTATGATACTATCTAAGTTATCATCAACCATGTAATCAGCCTGCGCGTTGCTTTCAACCGAAAGGATCACGTAGTAGCAGATCTGCAGAAAATTTTGAAATTTAGCGGTAAACCGTGCGAATTCAAGGCATTCCTTTGACCATCATATCAGACAGAATTTATGTTCACGATCAAGTGTATGTTTACGCCACTTTAAATTCATGTTTATTTTCACTGTCACGTTTACGTCTCATTCGCGGTATGATGCTATTCTAGTCCATCTTTATGCTATCTCTTGATTTAAGCCCACGTTTGTGTTCATAACATTGTTCACGTTCAAGTTCGGGTGCCATTTCACGATACACGTTTCCCATTTTATCACCGTATACGGTTACAGAAAGCTTGAGAAATTAGACTCAAGTTTAGCACAACTATTCCATAACCAGGCAGACGTTTCACATCTCAGGCCGTAACGTTTGGCATTCATTCCTCAGTCAGCATACGTTCATGATATATTCCATTCCAAAGCTCCTCATATAATTATGAACCACGTTCACAATTGCTCACTCAGCACGTTCACAATTGTTCACGTAGTTCGTCCCTATATTTCAGCAGCTTTCTCAGAGATATAAAGGTTATCTTTTTAGGATAATTGTACGTACCGTTTCATGTATACTACATGCTATAGCTTATTCATTCAGGTTCAGAAAATCCATCTTAAGTATGGAACCTGAAAGTATTCAGCATCATCAGTAAAGGGTTACCAGGACCAAGATTTTTTTTTATTATGTTTAGACCCTTGAAGGAATCGTTTCGAGCGGGAGGCCACTCGAAACAGAGGAGTCCATCCGGACCTCTCATCCCCTTTCCTTCAATAAATCCAGTTAAGTTCTTTCAGTCATGTCACGTTCCATGTTCTCTTCAGCCATGTCACGTTACATGATCATTTCAGCCATGGCAGGTTTATACCTATCAGTAGCAATATGTCTTAATTAGAAGACAATTCATCCTTCAGCTAAATTGTCTTTTCAGTCTACGTGTTCTTTCAGTTCTTATAACTTCATCAGCTTATTACCTTTAATTCGAGGACGAATTTCTCTTTTTTTAAAGGGGAAGAATTGTAAAACCCAGTATAGTCGTATCTTTAATTCGGGGACGAATTATTGTTTTAGAGGGGAAGAATTGTAAAACCCGTATTTAAAAATCAGAATATTTAAATACGCAGTTTAATTTTAATAAACTATATAAGTATTAATTATTAGACAGAGATATAAACGCAAAAATTAAATACGCTATCCCAGTTTATTTAAATACTATAAATATGACAGTTTATTCAGATAATAAGTATTTAGTCTCAGAAAATATTACAGATGAATTATTATTTTACAGAACTAATTACACGTTAATATTAAATACGCGTAGTCTCAGTTTATTTAAGTATTACAAATAAATAATGATTCAGGAAATAATTATAAGTTAGTAAATTATTTACTAGCTATTCAGTATTATGTGGGTATTCATTTTCAGGAAATAAATAAATATATACATTACGGGATTTAAAAATGAACACACAAATTAAAGGTCGTAAACGAAGCGTAACGAAAAAATAAAGTATACATGTTTGGGCTTGTTTTGCGTGTCTAATATCAAGACAAAAAGGAAATTAGGCTTTAAGCCCACTACAATAACAAAAAAAAAAGAAAACGGGGGTTACCTTTTCCCTATTCCCACAACCAGACGAAAAAAAAAAGAAAAAAGAAAAATTAGGGTTGCTGGTTGTTGGCTCCTGCCGACAGAAAAAAAAAAGAGAGAGAAATGGCCGCCGGCTGGAATCACAAGAACAAAGAAAGAGAAAGATTCGGCCTAGTTTGTCTAATATTCTGCGTGTGTTCATCATCCTCCATCAATACCATAACGGTAATACTTTTCTGTTTGATTTCATGACTTTAAAATCGAATCTAGATGGTTTAAATTTTCATAAAATGAAATCATGATCTGAATCTGTAAGAAGGGCGTCGGGTAGGTGGCTGCACGAAATCCGAGACCATTAAGGTCTCGGTGTGCTCACTGTTGGCCAGCCGTGACCCTTACAGGGGCGGCGGTGGCTGGGTTGTTTTGGCCGCAGCAAACCAAACTCAAACAGGGGTGTTTTGTTCGCAATTAAAGGGTGTCGGGTTGGTTGAATTCGCTAAGACCGAGACCAGTGGGTCTCGGTGTTGATCCTTGACATCAACCGTGACCAAAAATGGTGCGGGTTTGGTTTCTCTTTGGATCCGCAGCCCTAAAAAAACAAGCAGGGGTGTTTGGGTCTATTTCGCTAGCAGGGGGTGTTTGGCACTGCGAGCAGTGGGAACCACTGCATTAGCAGTGGTAACCACTGCACTAACGGGGGGAACTCGACAAACAGTAGGAACAACAATATAAGCAGGGGGAACTGATAATGAAAACGGTGGGAACCATGGAGTAATTAAATGGATTAATCATTTTTTTAGAAAATGAGTTTTATTAATAAATAAATGATATTGTATGATTTATTTAATTTAATTAATAAAATTAAATTGATTTTCGCTTGATCGTTATCTTATTAAAAAAATATGATTTAATTTTAAAGATATTAAATTTGAATTATTTCTAAATCAGGAAACTTTCTATGTATGACAGGTTACTATTTTAGTAAGATCGTAAATATTAGAAATACTGTGACAGTCCGTCAATTTATGGTTGATATTTTATTCTCAAGTGTTATTTAAAAACATTATTTTAATGTTATATTATGAACTCACTTATTTTTTGGGATGAAATTTGGATTTACGTCTTGAAGTAGCATCGACTACGTCTAAACCGGAGGATTCTACGTTACGTGCTTACGTTTACATACACCGTCTTTGGTGACAGTCCAACATTTCAGAAAATAAATTTGTCCGTGAATATTATTTTGAGATTTTAAATTTGTGATGGTTCATAAACTCACAAATTTACGAGAAGATATTAGGACTTACGATTATAATTTAACGTCCTTTACGATTAAACCGGAAACCTTAGGATTATTTATTTACGTTTTTGAACTCCGTTTTTGATGAGACAATTTTTATTAGATTTGTTTTGTGCCGTTGATTCATAATTTATAAAAACGTTTTACGTAAAACGACCCAAGGGAACGCAAATCGAGGAAACTAGAATCGAGGAATACCCGTAAATTAGCGGGATGGGACAAAACAAGTTTATCCCACCCCACTAACATATGGGATGGCCAAGGATGCAACACCTCATCCCATGAGGTGTCAAGCTTAACCAACAAGTCTTAACACTTGTAACTAGCTTCACATGTAAGCTAAGCTTACAACTACTCCACCTCAAAACTACACACACAAAACCACTTCTCCAAAACTCATACATGCAAACCACTCTCTCCTTCTTTCCCTAATTTCGTCCACTCCCTCTCTAAAATGCCATTTTGATCAAATTTTGATCATTTCTAGCCATAAACTATGTGTTATCTACACATATAATGAAGAAACCTTGAAGCCCTTTTGAAACCCTATTGATTGGTGGTGATTATAACATCCAAGGAGGAGTTTCCATGGAGTCTTGGGGCTGATTTTCCACAAGTTGTTCATGAAGAATGGTGGTCTTGAAGATGGTCTTGGTTATTCACAAGTTTTTCCATCAAAATCCATGTTTTATCACAACCTACATCATCATGGTGGTATAAAGATTGTTCTCCTCATCCTCTTGTTATTTTTGATTATGTAATCTTGTATTTATTTTACTTATGTATATGTATATGATGATGAATGATGATTAAAAATATTGTGTGGGGATTTGGTATTGATAAACATGCTTAAAAAGGTGAAAAACTATAAGAAACAAGGCTAAAATCTTGCTTAAAAATGATGGCTATATAAAACAGTAAAAAAACATGTCATGAACTGATAAAATGATGAAGTAGATTTGATATACAGTAAGCTATGAGTCTTGTACATAAGTGAGAGTTGGCCATGCAATGGAATCATTGTAATGAGTGAGATATGATCAAAACAAGTTTAAAGTACAAATCTGAGTTCAGTGTTTTGGAAGATTTTTAGAAAATACTTAGAGGCTGAATCAACAGTATCTATAGTAGAGTTAAATGGAGCACATATCATGTAGTTTATGTGATAAAAATTTGAGCTTCTATCTCCATATAGAACTCTATATATGGAAGTTTTGGTGAAGATGAAAATAAAAATCAGATTTTGGAAATTAAAGTATAATAATATTATATAAGCACTCAAAATTATAGTGTATAAAATGTAAAATAAAAACCCACTAACTTATAGATTTTATTTTTATAAATATGTAAAAGGGTAAATAAGTGTACATTATATAAAAATGGTAACTTGTTAAGTTTTATAAGTTATAAAACTATAAGCATGATTTTTACGACTTTTTCGGCTATTACCGTAAAATTAACGTTTTTGCTAAATAAAACTTAGACGGTTGGACCCGTCTAATGTAAACTTTATAAAACTAATATACTGATATATAAACATATATAACAAGTAAAAACCGATAAAATCCGAACTATATAACATACGGACATTAACGGACTAAGTTAACATTATTGGACTAATAATACAACAAAATAGACTAAAACACTTATAAACTTATTTATTGGGCTTAACCCATTTGGGCCCAACATGTAAAGTGTAAATACTGATAATACAAGTAAAAAGTGGAATAATACAAGTTAAAGAACTTATAACAAGTTTATTGGACCTAAGACACGTAAATAGGTAAAACTAGTAAACTAGTAAGAAGTTACCAATACGTAAATACTAAAATGAGTAAAAGAGAATATGTAAACCCACTTGATCATCATATATATAAAATCATCATATGTATACATAATTGTTATTTTTATAAAGTCATTGGACATGAGTCTAAGACGAGTATTATTTGTCTAGGTTTCCGTGATTGAAGCACGTACCGTACATCCGAATTGCCGATAACCCGCCTTCCTACATCAACGTGAGTTCATAGCCTCGCACTCTTTTAAATGTTTTTATGAAATGTTTTATAAACCCGCGAGGGAGATAACATGTTAGTTTTTATAAAATAGGACACCATTTTTCCTGATTGTTTGTTTATTGATTTGGACCCGAATGATTGTATGACCCGATTGTATGACCCGATAAATGATTAAATGACCCGATAGATGAAATTAAATGGATTATTAAAGTTAGGTTATGTCACTAAAAGTCCCATTATCATGAATTGTGAACTACCGGGATTTGGTAGACGCTTATGCATATAATAGTACTATTTGGGGACGATCACCCCAGTTCGCGCCTTGACGGTTGATCCCCGTCGTGCCACATTGATTGGTAAGCGAATTTATGTATGAGAAGATTTGCATAGCGTGATCTTTGAGACGACGCGCTAATTTAGATGGGCAAATGAGTTTCGGGCTAGCTACCCGTTGTTTGTTGTAGTAAGGTAACAATGTCATGCGGCTTATAATAATCCAATTAACGAAATACTGCTATACGCACCGAATTACGATGTATTGCCTGACTAGCAATACAGGGTCATACTATTGATATTATGTTCGTGTTTTGGTTTTATATAACCATATTCATATAACGGTTTTTATTTAACCTATACAACGTTATAAAACGTATTGTAAGATGTTTTTACGACATTGGCTCGTATAATGATTTTTAAGGCAAATGCCTATATTATGATTTTCGATAAGGATTTGAATAAAAATGAATTTGGCTATTTTATGGCCTATTACAATGATTTGTACGAAATGATCTTTGGTAAATAATTTTATACCAAAGTTATATTGATGGAATTTATTAAACTATGAATTCACTCGGCGTTATCGCTGACCGTTTCTTTTAACATGTTTTATCTCAGGTACTTGAAGGTAATTCTCGGGAAGACAACAAGAGTTCATGGCCCGCACCTAAATACTTATTTCCATCAAATGCTTTGTAAAACCTGTATTAAATACAATGACTTGGGACCTATGTAAATTTGATATTTATGAATGGAAATGCTTTATTATTAAAACGACGCGATTTTTATGCGTTGTCTATGATGTGAGTAATATGCTATCCCGTAACACCAACGAGTCTTCCGCTATATTGAGTTGTATAAATTTGGGGGTGTTACAGTTTGGTACCAGAGCTCTCCTTATAGAGAACGAAAGATTTTTAAAACTAAGGTTTTGAGTAAAACATTTCAAAATCTTTTAACTATAAACATTTTTCTAAAAATGTCTAAAAATCTTTTGACTATAACAGTGCCGAAGAATTCCCGAGTTACCGACAAGGCCAGACTGAGAAGTGTTATTTTAATATATATATAACTTGGATTATATATATATATATATATGATGTTATTTGATTACATGATTGTTTGATGATTATTTTGATATTTATACAAGGAATTTATACGACGTAGATTGTCACAAGGAACCCTAAATCCCCTAGTAAATTATTCCAAGCTATTCTCGTAGGAATTCTAGCTATCCTAGATCTAAACCAAGTTGTGGATATTTATGATCCCAACAAATGGTTGATATTCATAGAAATGTAGATATTAGTTGATTGTGATATTAAAGAAGAATTAGCGAGATTAAAATGATACCGATGTCATGACGATCTTTCCTTATAGAGTGGAGTTTGACAAAATGTTACCACCTAGAAAGATGTCATCTGAATCGTAGTCACCCAATTCTTAAATTTGAAATCGAAAGGGTGAATGTTGCCCTTGAGGCTGTCATTGGAACCATTACCCAAAAGCCTCATGCCACTAATACCTTTCTGAGAAGTCTAATTGAATGATCGAGTCATTTTATACTAGTGACTCATTTGATAATTGTTGTTGTAAGAGCTATAGGATTGAAAATTAAGTGTTGTTCTTATCGAGCTTTTATTGCACTTTGAAGGTATAAGAATAAGGTTGAAAGTATTGGAGAATGAGGTAGGATATCGAATTGAGTATAAAATTGGTTAAAACTTGAATAAAGAAAAATTGAACCCGTATGGAATATGAGATTGTTAATAGGAAGTCGTTAAGTTCTTTGATTGAATTATAAGGTTTTAATTGATTGTTGATTCATGTTAAGTGTTGTTCCTAGGCCATTGTCCACTAACGAGGATGCCCAGTGTCCAATAAATAAATTGAAGAAATCTTCTTCTGAATTGAGACCGATGGATCTTTCGGGACATGTGGAACATCTAATGACTCTTGTAGATTAGTATTCATTGTGGTATCTTTTAAAAAATAATCCCTAACTTAACTGAGACATCAGTTGGTAGGATGAGATCTTAGAATTGTATGACATAGTGACACATAATGTGTTACGGTACAATTTGACTTGTTTGTGATTAATGAAAAGACTACCTTTGATTGCTAAATTCTACATGTATCGATGATATCTATCTTTTATTGCTTCATCCTAATGCTCGCATTAGTGATGCAACCATTGAACAAGTACTCATCTTGAATCGAGTTACGTTGTGGATTATTCTTTTGAGTGCCATCGAGATCATGAACCTTATGATTAATTGGCTAAGCTCATTTCCTATCATATCATAGTTAATTCTTGGTGAACAAGCTTTCATCACTTTTCTGCAGATCACACATTGTTTTTATAAGTTAAAACAGTATCCTTTGAGAAAAATTGAATTTTCATCACTATAAGGATTATTCAAAGTAAGATTTATAAGTGATTGTTATCAAAATGAGGTTGTTTATAAAGTATCTCGGAAAACTTAATTGTTTTCATAACAAAGAAAATCATTGTAAATTCATTTTTGATTCTTATTTAAGAATTAAGCATGAAAATGTTTTTATTATAAACACGATGATAAAATTTTGAAGAACTGAGTATTGCATCGTTAATCTTGAAATTATATATAGTTGCGCGCCTACATACAATTTGGAATGGACCATGCAAGGCTGATTAGTAGTAACCATAAAACTGATTAATAAACACTAAATTTTCATTGAAGATTGTGAAAGATTAAATTTTATGAGATCTGCAAGGAGTGAAAAATAGGGACATATTGATAGGGACACCTACATATGTGCCTGTACTATTTATTCTTCTGAGTCGAATTTACTCATCTGTGGAAATTGTCTTATTTGACAATTGACAATTCTTTCTTGTCCAATTCTTTCGTAGTGAGATTCTTAGGAAAAGCATCTGATTACCGAGTGTTGATACCCGACTGGATGTATTGACGTTCTTATCATTTCTTATGATTTGATTTCATTTGAATGACCTGGGTAACGATCCGAGGAGCTTTCAAATGCGTACTCAAATTATGAAAACATGGGATATATTCATATTCGTTAAATGTTTTCGTCTGTATCTGATTTGAAATTCTCTCGCATAGATTATGCGTTGACCTTACTCTTTTAAAAGTAGTTACGTCTCCTGATATCCTTGAATTTGTGGAAGGATTGAGAATTATTATTAGTCTTTGAGAAGTTCATATCTTATCGACGGTAATGCAACTGGAAAGTTGATAGTGCCCGTAGAATGGATTGATTGATTATGACAAGACGACATTGTCTTAATTGATGGGAACTCGAGTAGGATTCCCCTAAATGATAAGATGTTGATTATCAAAAGTGATCTAAATAATTCTTGATGGATGACCACATCCTGCATTTAGACTTGAAATTATAACGTGAATGGTTGTGAATTAGTCATAGATATTGTAATCTAGAAGAACCTAATACGAATTTATTAAAAGATGTTTTCGTTATCTAAAACTTTAGGAGATATTTGTTGGTAAATTACCTATACTTTTTCCATTAAGGCAAGTTGAAATTGGTATTGATTATATTCCCGGTGCTGCACTTGTGGCTTGTGCACTGTACGTCAGCACCATCTGAATTTAAGGAATTACCGTACAACTGAGAGAGTTGTCGGAGAAAGATTTTATTCTACCGAGCTCGTCAACATGAAGAGCCATGGTGTTATCATTCCTTATATTTATAGATTACTGTGACTGAGTAAATTGACAATCGAAAACGATATCCATAACTCGAAATGGAAGATTTGTTCGATCATTTACAAGGTTTTAGCGTATGTTTTAAAAATTTGATCCACAGTATGGTTATCGTCAACTTCGCGTCCGCGAAGAAGATTATGTATTCCAATCACCACATCCAGAACTTGTAATAAACATTATAAGTTTCACGTGATGACGTTTGGATTAACTAATACACATGTAGCATTCATAAATTTGGTGAATCACGTGCGTAGGCTGTAATTTGATAAATTCATGCTCGTGATCATTAAGGACTATATATTTGTTTATAAGAATAAGAATGAGTTAATAACTAATAATAGATTGCCCTGAATTGGCCGAACAATTAAAACCTATGCGTTGAATATTTAACATATGACTTAAGACTTAATCCTTTACATGATTTAACCGTGTGATTAATAGATAATGGAATATAAATTGACTCTTTAAAATTTAGAAGTCATTTAAAACTTTGAGTTATACTAAAAAGAAAGTGCAAATATATTTTGACAAATGTTTTAACAAAGGATTTTAAGGGATTATTCCCTTATACACAAACCATTTAACTAAACTTCTGTTTAGGGGTAAATGTTTATGTATACCTCAAGACAACCTAAAAGGGATTGAGGAACCATTTAAACCATGACTTAAAATTTGAAACGACAATTTTTGCTTTTCAAATAAGAAAATTTTGACCAAAGTGGAACCAAAGATTTTTCGAACATTTACGAATCTTAATAATCATTTTCGATAAATCAACAAAAATCGTGTTAATTAAATTCAAATTTTATTTTGAACACCTTTATATAATTGGACAAACTGAGAATATTTAAAAACTTTTTGTGTTTACGTTTCATAAAAATTAAATATTTATTTAATTAGTTGTAATAATTATCGACGCTTTAAAAACGTCAGATTAGGCAAAACTGATAAAAATGATAGTGAGACGAAACTAAAACTTAGAAAAAATAAAGAAAGAATTTTGAATAAATACGGTTATGATATTTATTTCATCAGGAAAGTGAACGTAATTACTGACACATTATGTATAAAAGATAAAGAACCAATTAGGACATGTTCCTTAACAATGAAGGTGCAAAATAAATTGCCGAATAATTTAAAAAAAGCCGATGATTGTAAAAAGGATAATATAGATAATAAAAAATGGTTCGCGGCTAATGTGAACCATTAGAATTGAGAAGCCGATAGCGTTAAATATTTTAAAGACCACTTGTGATTGTCTAAATATGGAGATCGTGAGATATAGTATGTTGGAATTTGTAAGTATAAGTATTCTATTTATGTCATTTATGACTAAAAGTATCTTTGTCTAAAGAAGTTGTACTAATGACAAATTATGAAGGCAGACATCGCCTCATACATTAGTAAACGTCTAGCTATTGCAAAGGTCATCATCTGAATTTGATTTGATTTGGGTCATCGTCGATAGACTGACCAAATCTGCTAATATCATTCCCGTTAATGATAAATGCAAAAGAGTTATGTATACATAGTGTGCCTGTATCGAACATCTTTATCAAGATCCTCGCTTCGCATCGAATTTCTAGAGATTTGCTCAGAAATCATTGAGAACGAACCTTGATGAGAGTACTATGTACCACCCCAATCGAAAGGACGAGGTAAAGTAACGATACAAAGTAACATAAGCGTTGTTCTATGTTTGAATGATTGACCTTTGGTAATAGACCGCATATTCGTTTTCCTTTGGAGATATTATCATTGATAACTATCGTATTAGGATCGAGATTGAATCTTGTTAAGATTTAGAAATTAGAGCATCTGTAAACAAGAGTTGAGATAAAGACACCCGACATACACCTATTGCGAGTTGGACATATCTTTTAGGTTTAAGGTGTCCTATGATGACGAATCTAACCTTACAAAATACCCGACCCGCGAGATCTGAAATGACTGTTGAAATTAGGATCTGATTATTGACTCCGGTAGTGGGCAAGAGATTATGTGAATATGAAATGTAGATCTTGGAGTGCCAGATGGGTAGCGAAGTTATGCCACAATTTTTAACCTTGGAGAAATGAATTAATGATCTGACAAATCATGGGATATAAGTCCCCGTTGTATGGGACCATTGAGATGATGTAAAAGTTGGTTTGAAAGGCATATAAGCTGGATCTACCCTATGACTTCAAGGACTACGTGAATTATGTTTCATATATCGAACTTGATAAAATGCCTATCAAGTGAAAATCTGACTATTCCTTAATGAAGTTTAGATCGGCGAAAAGTTGCATTCATCAAAAACCCGTGAACATCATGGATAGAGAAAGTAAGTCAACATTAAGCCTGATCGTATTTCCGTAGTTATGTTTGATGAAACTCGCGTATTGTAATGAAATTACACTTGTGAGGAAATACCGAATGTGGAGGAAATACCCACATGGCTTTAACTCTATAAGAAGCGAGTAATAAGATAAGATGATCTTTGAGGACAAAGATCCTGTTTAGGGGTAAATGCTGTGACAGTCCGTCAATTTATGGTTGATATTTTATTCTCAAGTGTTATTTAAAAACATTATTTTAATGTTATATTATGAACTCACTTATTTTTTGGGAAGAAATTTGGATTTACGTCTTGAAGTAGCATCGACTACGTCTAAACCGGAGGATTCTACGTTACGTGCTTACGTTTACATACACCGTCTTTGGTGACAGTCCGACATTTCAGAAAATAAATTTGTCCGTGAATATTATTTTTAGATTTTAAATTTGTGATGGTTCATAAACTCACAAATTTACGAGAAGATATTAGGACTTACGATTATAATTTAACGTCCTTTACGATTAAACCAGAAACCTTAGGATTATTTATTTACGTTTTTGAACTCCGTTTTTGATGAGACAATTTTTATTAGATTTGTTTTGTGCCGTTGATTCATAATTTATAAAAACGTTTTTCGTAAAACGACCCAAGGGCACGCAAATCGAGGAAACTAGAATCGAGGAATACCCGTAAATTAGCGGGATGGGACAAAACAAGTTTATCCCACCCCACTAACATATGGGATGGCCAAGGATGCAACACCTCATCCCATGAGGTGTCAAGCTTAACCAACAAGTCTTAACACTTGTAACTAGCTTCACATGTAAGCTAAGCTTACAACTACTCCACCTCAAAACTACACACACAAAACCACTTCTCCAAAACTCATACATGCAAACCACTCTCTCCTTCTCTCCCTAATTTCGTCCACTCTCTCTCTAAAATGCCATTTTGATCAAATTTTGATCATTTCTAGCCATAAACTATGTGTTATCTACACATATAATGAAGAAACCTTGAAGCCCTTTTGAAACCCTATTGATTGGTGGTGATTATAACATCCAAGGAGGAGTTTCCATGGAGTCTTGGGGCTGATTTTCCACAAGGTGTTCATGAAGAATGGTGGTCTTGAAGATGGTCTTGGTTATTCACAAGTTTCTCCATCAAAATCCATGTTTTATCACAACCTACATCATCATGGTGATATAAAGATTGTTCTCCTCATCCTCTTGTTATTTTTGATTATGTAATCTTGTATTTCTTTTACTTATGTATATGTATATAATGATGAATGATGATTAAAAATATTGTGTGGGGATTTGGTATTGATAAACATGCTTAAAAAGGTGAAAAACTATAAGAAACAAGGCTAAAATCTTGCTTAAAAATGATGGCTATATAAAACAGTAAAGAAACATGTCATGAAATGATAAAATGATGAAGTAGAACTGATATACAGTAAGCTATGAGTCTTGTACACAAGTGAGAGTTGTCCATGCAATGGAATCATTGTAATGAGTGAGATATGATCAAAACAAGTTTAAAGTACAAATCTGAGTTCACTGTTTTGGAAGATTTTTAGAAAATACTTAGAGGCTGATTCAACAGTATCTATAGCAGAGTTAAATGGAGCACATATCGTGTAGTTTATGTGATAAAAATTTGAGCTTCTATCTCCATATAGAACTCTAGATATGGCAGTTTTGGTGAAGATGAAAATAAAAATCAGATTTTGGAAATTAAAGTATAATAATATTATATAAGCACTCAAAATTATATTGTATAAAATGTAAAATAAAAAACCACTAACTTATGGATTTTATTTATATAAACATGTAAAAGGTTAAATAAGTGGACATTTTATAAAAATGGTAACTTGTTAAGTTTTATAAGTTATAAAACTATAAGCATGATTTTTATGACTTTTTCGGCTATTACCGTAAAATTAACGTTTTTGCTAAATAAAACTTAGACGGTTGGACCCGTCTAATGTAAACTTTATAAAACTAATATACTGATATATAAACATATATAACAAGTAAAAACCGATAAAACCCGAACTATATAACATACGGACATTAACGGACTAAGTTAACGTTATTGGACTAATAATACAACAAAATAGACTAAAACACTTATAAACTTATTTATTGGGCTTAACCCATTTGGGCCCAACATGTAAAGTGTAAATACTGATAATACAAGTAAAAAGTGGAATAATACAAGTTAAAGAACTTATAACAAGTTTATTGGACCTAAGACACGTAAATAGGTAAAACTAGTAAACTAGTAAGAAGTTACCAATACGTAAACACTAAAATGAGTAAAAGAGAATATGTAAACCCACTTGATCATCATATATATAAAATCATCATATGTATACATAGTTGTTATTTTTATAAAGTCATTGGACATGAGTCTAAGACGAGTATTATTTGTCTAGGTTTCCGTGATTGAAGCACGTACCGTACATCCGAATTGCCGATAACCCGCCTTCCCACATCAACGTGAGTTCATAGCCTCGCACTCTTTTAAATGTTTTTATGAAATGTTTTATAAACCCGTGAGGGAGATAACATGTTAGTTTTAATAAAATAGGACACCATTTGTCCCGATTGTTTGTTTATTGATTTGGACCCGAATGATTGTATGACCCGATTGTATGACCCGATAAATGATTAAATGACCCGATAGATGAAATTAAATGGATTATTAAAGTTAGGTTATGTCACTAAAAGTCCCATTATCATGACTTGTGAACTACCGGGATTTGGTAGACGCTTATGCATATAATAGTACTATTTGGGGACGATCACCCCAGTTTGCGCCTTGACGGTTGATCCCCGTCGTGCCACATTGATTGGTAAGCGAATTTATGTATGAGAAGATTTACATAGCGTGATCTTTGTGACGACACGCTAATTTAGATGGGCAAATGAGTTTCGGGCTAGCTACCCGTTGTTTGTTGTAGTAAGGTAACAATGTCATGCGGCTTATAATAATCCTATTAACGAAATACTGCTATACGCACCGAATTACGATGTATTGCCTGAATAGCAATACAGGGTCATACTATTGATATTATGTTCGTGTTTTGGTTTTATATAACCATATTCATATAACGGTTTTTATTTAACCTATACAACGTTATAAAACGTATTGTAAGATGTTTTTACGACATTGGCTCGTATAATGATTTTTAAGGCAAATGCCTATATTATGATTTTCGATAAGGATTTGAATAAAAATGACTTTGGCTATTTTATGGCCTATTACAATGATTTGTACGAAATGATCTTTGGTAAATAATTTTATACCAAAGTTATATTGATGGAATTTATTAAACTATGAATTCACTCGGCGTTATCGCTGACCTTTTCTTTTAACATGTTTTATCTCAGGTACTTGAAGGTAATTCTCGGGAAAACAACAAGAGTTCATGGCCCGCACCTAAATACTTATTTCCATTCAAATGCTTTGTAAAACCTGTATTAAATACAATGACTTGGGACCTATGTAAATTTGATATTTATGAATGGAAATGCTTTATTATTAAAACGACGCGATTTTTATGCGTTGTCTATGATGTGAGTAATATGCTATCCCTAACACCAACGAGTCTTCCGCTGTATTGAGTTGTATAAATTTGGGGGTGTTACAAATACATATCATACGGTAATCAGAATTACAAGAATACACATATCAGAAATATTACAGAACATTCAGATTTATCAGATTTTATAGTATTATAATACAAAGACAGTTGAAATCAAACTAAGAATAGATAAGAGTCAGTAATTGTAAACAGTGATCAGACAACTTATTTTCGCGTCCCTTATTTATGTAGTATCCGTGAAGTCAGATTCGATCCGTCAGCTTTCAGTCCTATTTCAGTACTGGACACGAGGTACGGATTTCCCGTCCTTTCAGTAAGGACTTCCTTTTGATGCATGATTAGGATTCCCCAGCTTCAGCCAAATGTTTTCCCCAGTATATGTTTAAGCTTATCAGTAATCATGTTAATAATTAAATAAATTGCCTGAGCATTATATACAAGCATGATCAGTTTATGTACTAGTTACGGAGGTACCGTAACCACGGCACTAGAGGCACCGGTGTCGTGACTCACATGCAGGAGAGTGATATCCTGCATCGTCCCACTCAGCTCAGATTGGCCATTTTATCAGTATTATTAGTGGGGCGTATGGATGCATCCTAGGCTACAGTTTACAGTTTAGTAGGTGAATGTGGTGTGTGCTCTACATCCTTCACATTGGAGCTGATCCCTCCACCCAGCACAGTTATTTAGAGGTCACCCCTCTACAGCATGACGAGGTCACCCCTCTATGTATTCATGCAGCAGTTGTTACAGCACATGACCTATATAAGCTCTTGGCAATTAAAATACAGTAAATGCATGTTATACAGATTTAATAGATAACAGTTCAGTTTCACTATTGAGAAATCAGACTTTACAGATTATTTACATATTTCCGCTGCAACCTTATTTATCAGTCTTACAGCTTCAGTATTTATCATCTACTTCATTTTAGTAATTCCTTATCATGTTTCATACCCGTTCACTGAGCGTTATGCTCAGCCGTAGTTCCTTTCATGTTCTAACGACAGGTACACCAGGACGCGTTTAGGATTCTAAGAGCATGTGCATTTGGATGGAAGCTATCCAGACTTCTTACTTTATGCATTCTTACATTATTCTGCTCATTTGGACATTGTTTGGTCCTTTCCTTCAATATTTTATTTTTCATGTTTTGGGCTTATGTTTGGATTGCCGATGTTTGATTCCGGTATTTCCTTTATGGTCAGTTAATATTTTAGGACATTTACCTTATGCTTTGATGACACGCCATAAATACACGTAACGGTCCACTTATCCAAGTGGGGTGTTACAGTCTGAATAGGGAGAATTGTTGCAGATGGCTGTGTTGGATTTGATTCGTAAAGTCTGTAGAGTGAATAAAGGGGAAAAAGGGAAGTACATTAAATTTATTATTTCCTTGTTGAACGTTCCTTAATATGCGTTTATTTATGAATGTGCTGTAACTTTAGTCTCATTATCATCTACTCCTAGGCTATCCGTGCTACAGCCAGTACCTATTGCCAACTGCTCCTATCTCAAAGTGACAACAATGTGAAACTTATCATTCTTGATCTATTGAGTGAACTTAAAGCTTCTCACAAAGAGATTATGGTTGAAATGATAACGGATGTGCTCAAGACACTTTCAAGCCCTAATCATGATATTAGGAGAAAAACTCTTGATATTGTTCTTGATTTTATCACTCCACAAAACATCAATGAAGTCGCTCTTTAAAAAAGGAAGTGGTAAAAACCCAAAGCGGGGAGTTGTAGAAAGATGGAGAGTACCACCAAATGCTCATCCAAGCAATTCATTCTTGTGCTATTAAGTTCCCTGAAGTGGCAAGCACGGTTGTGCATTTGCTAATGAATATCATGTTTTTAGTCTTTTTTACTGTTTTTGAGTAAGTTCTTCGAAAAGTCGTTTCTGATAGTAGTAGAAAAAGAAGCAAGGTAAATAGAAATGGTGCAAGTGAAATTTTAGAAAAAAAATACATATAGAAACCTTTAAATTCGGATTAAATTAAATTAGAAAAAAAACAATTAAACAAAAATTAAACTTTACTTAAGCGCGAAATATAACTAGTAATAAATTAAAAAATAATAAACTAAAAACACACACACTGTAAACTCCCTGGAACAACAACAAAAACGACCCCGCCCGTCGGCCGGGTTACGACGCTAGTATATATATATATATATATATATATATATATATATATATATATATATATATATATATATATATATATATATATATATATATATATATATATATATATATATATATATATATATATATATATATACATATGTGTTGACCCATGTTTGTGAGACCAAGCTGTTTGTTTGTGAACGAAGTATATATGATGTAGCTCAGACTTTACGGATGGCAGGTGAGTTCATAGCCTCACTTTTAATGCTTTCTAAATGATTTGAAAACCCGTGAGGGGAATTTATTCTAAAACCAGAATACATGTGTTTTGAACTGTATGATTTTACTGAAATATATTATTGCACGAGTGCCCGAACTGTTACTTGCTTCTAAATTTCATGAGTCATTAAGCACTTACGTGTGCACTAATATGGTGAATAGATCTATTGGGATTAACGAATCCTGTTTGTGTTACCTTTCCGTGTAGGTAATCGAGCACACTTTATTCGAATTAATGAGTAAACTGTACCTGCAGGTTACTTGTCATGATATCCTATCGTGATGGTCACTTAGGTTAATTCTCGTTAGTTTTGATGTTATGAGCTTAGTGCAATAAAATATTGTTAACGTAGCTCGAAGTGGTAGACATGTATTTAAAACTGTTATTACAAACCTATGAGTTCTCTCAACCTTTGTGTTGACTTTTATGCATATATTTAAGGAATTTTAGACTGATAACATGGAGCAACACAAGGATGGCATGAAGAGGCACAAGCTTGAAGTTATTATAGACTTTTGGGAACCTAATGTTGTATAACTATAATTTTTGGAATGACAAATAAATAAAGTTGATTAAAATACTCTTTTGAGTTGTTTTCTATTATTATGATTTGTGTTCCATGAAGTAATACCCCAGATTAGCTTCCGCTGCTATATGTGAAAAATAGGGGTGTTACATTGGTGTATCATGTGACATAGTAGTGCACTTGTTGATCTTGATCATCCATTTGAGTGTGGTGAACAAGTAATGAACATAAAACGTTAATTTCTCTGCTCATTTTTCTTTTCTTCCCAATCCATGTTGTAGATGAGCTATGGGTGGAGCCATGAGTAATGTGAGATCGAATCAAAGCACATACGAGTGTCTTGTATTATACTAGAAACAAAACCCCTTTATCAATTGCTTAAAATCACATGGAATGAATTTAATTGGTGTTGTTGGTGTAATTAGGGGTTTAAGGGGGATTAGTAACATGATAGATCCATTTTTGGTTAATCCAAAGTGTTTCCCACACTTTTATATTTAAATAAATATATAAAAGGTAAAAGGTCAGATAGAGATTTGGCTGGGTTCAAATATTAATTTGACCCGTTTGTTTGTATAGAATCTTTGGGGACATTACACAAATGGTCCCTTGACCTGTTGACTTCTACAATCAAAGAATGACCCAACAACCCTTTAGTTAGTTAACATTCAGCAAAGCTTATTAACATTCATTGTAGTTTTGAGAATCGCAGTTTTGGTCCTTGTACTTGTGTAAACATGGATAAGGACTAATTTTGCACTATTCTTCAATCTTCGAGGACTAAAGTTGTCCAATATTCAAACTTTAGGGACCCTAATGTAACAAATGATGTTTTAGGGGTATAAAGTGTCAATTAGTGAAACTTGAGGGATCATTCTTGTAATTCTTCAAATCTTCAAAAGTATTTTGGTGATTTCACATCCGGCTATGGTCTTCTTGTACGAATTCGTTTCTCGTGTTTGTTTTATCTTGTTTTTGTGATTTTCAAGTGAATTCTCGATATCCATGCCTGCAAGCACATAAACAAAGAAAACAAGGGTATTTGGTACACAATTGATGATATTTTCCGTATCTTAAGTACGTTTTAGGGCATGAAATGATGTATAATTATAGCCTCATCAAATCTTTTATTGTTTAGGGGGAACTATTTGAGCGAACAAATAGTAGCTTTGAATTAAAGCTTTTAAAGTACAAATTTGTGAAAAGAGACAAACAGTTTTCAGCACTGTTCACCGAAAGCAAAGTAGCAGTTTCCAAGAATAGAAGTGCATCGATGCAAATGTACGACTCCACCAGATCTTTGACACTTTGCTACCTACTCCACTAAATTAGTCAACCTCGTACCACTATAAATAGAGAATGTTTTAAAGAGTTAATGTCGTTCACTTTGTATTATTTAATAGCATTAACTCTCTAAAACTCACACAAAGTCAGTCGTTTGATTTGAACGGCTGAACCTTAGAGTTTACTTGTAAACTTACAATTCTTGTTAAGTTTGCTTGTCTAAAGGGTATAACATACACTGTCATTCAACTTCTGTGATCCATAACACATTGTAATACTTTGATTTAGATCAATAAAGTGTTACTCGTTTGAAAAGTATTTTCGGTGTTATTATCTTTACTTAATCGTTTTAGTCATACTTTGGGGACTTTAAATTGGTATCAGAGCGGTGTTTGATTCATTAAAACCACTTAATAAAAATCGTTCGTTGTTTTAAAATTAAGATCCAATATGCCTGAAACGAGCAACACACCACCACCACCACCAACTGGGAAGAACAACCAAGCTCCTCCAATGACACCCGCATCACCACGAGTCAGTAGTTTACAAAATGATGACGATCTTCCTGAATTACATGATACAAGAGGATAGTCACATGTCACTAATGTTCTGGCATTTGACGAAGAAGATTCCACAAGCTGGAAGAGCTAATTTCTTGTCTATCTTGATGGACTTGAACCATTTCCTCTAGAAATTATGGAAAATGGACCTTATGTTCCCATTACCTCAACCTCAATTGAAGAAAATCTACTTATGAAACCTCTTAAGCAATGGTCTCCTGCTGATAGAAAGTTAGCAAATCAAGATAATAGACTCAAAAGTATCATAATCTCATGTCTTCCAAAACACATCATGAAGTCTTTCATTCAGTGATCCACAACTAAACAAATGTTTATTGATCTAGTTGTAGGTCATGAAGAACCATTAGAGACGAGAGATATCAAAATTCATGCTCTTAGACTTCAGTTTAATGTCTTTAAAGCATGAGAAGGTGAAAAGGTCTCACAAACTCACACAATGTTGAAGATTCTTTTAAATTATCTGGCCATGAATGAAGTCACCATCTACAAGCTGAAGTGAATGATACTTTTGTTAACAGCTTACTTAGGAAATAACTAAGTATGAATCAGATACAATGGGCAAATAACTCAATAAAAAATGACACTCTGGCTCAGCAGTATGGGAAATACAACTATGAAGAAAGGCTGATTGATACCATCTATAAATCAAAGACTGAAAGGTTCACAGTTCAGGGTTCGAGTTCAAAAGCTCTGACATCACACACTGGCTGTCAAGATAGCAACTTTGATGTTGAAGAAGACACTAAGAGTAGCCAATAGTTCATGTCTGATCTAAATGTTGAACTTCATAAATGGATCCGTAGAGATATCATCATCGGTAAGCATCTACCGATACACATCATGTAAAGTCTCTGTCGGTAGTGGTGATGATGATTTTGGGATCGGTATGACAGGCATATGAGGGGTACGTCTGCTGGTAGCAAAAATGATTATATGAGGTCAGTAAGGTGTGGGTGGTGGAAAGGAAACTCTCCCTCAGAGACGTCGTCTCAAATAGTAGAAATGAAGAGTGCTGGGTGGTTGGGCACGGGTATCTGCCATTTTTCCTTCTTCTCGGATGAAGAAGAGGAAATAAGAGGGATAGAGACATCAAGTGTGGTAGCGTAAGTAGTGGGATGCTCCTCAATATCTGTTTCCTCCATCAGCTCACTCTCTCCATTCGTGTAATTCATAGCATCTCCCTCAGACTCATCCATTGAGGCTCACTCTCCATATCTGACATGTATCTCGATGATGATATCACGTTAGTGGCTGGGTCGGCATCCTCTCCGTCCTCTAGACTGAGCACATCGTCGGTTGGTGTGCCAAGTATGTGGATATGTGAACAGGGAATCTCCTCGGGCTCCCTCTCGATGTCGTTGTCAGATGGCATCCAAGGATACCCTCAGGGTGAAGCTCTAGCTGAAAAAACTGTTAAACGTGATATGTGAGGGTTGTAAGCCTCTGATGATGCAGAGTCATCCGATGAAGACACGGTGATGTAACAAAAACCAAATTTTTTTGTATAAGTATCCCCCAACTTTAGAAGAACTAGAATCAACATGAGCAAAAAAAACAAATCATCTGCAAAGCATAAATTAATAAGCTTCAATTTAGAACAGTGGCGATGGTAAACAAACTGATCCGAATTCCGTACCCGCCTTTGAAAAATGAGGGTTAAAATCTCCATGACAATCATAAATAAATAAGGGGACAAAGGGTCACCTTTCTGAAGCCCACGTTGTCCCTTAAAGTGTCCATGGGTAACACCATTACACTTATAGAAAACGAGGTTGTAGAAACATACTCTATTATCCACTTGACCATAGTCGGATGAAAACTGAAACCCATTAGAACACATCTAACGAAACCCCAATCGACCGTGTCATACGCTTTCTGAACTATCTTCGGATTGCTCTATTTTAATCCTACTTATGTGTTCATGTGTTTGGTTTCCAAATTACACGATTATGTGCATTTACTTGTTGATTTGCTATTTAGATTTTGGTTGGTAATCTATTTTGGCTCGATATAAAAACTATAAATTCTAGGCTTTTGAAAAAATCTGGAAAACCATTTTTTTGCAACACTCTGTCTGTGATCCTTAAATACATGGCGGTGTAATATCTTTATTTAACCGCAAGCTTATTTATTGAGCCGCGGGTTGTTTTTTTCCAACATAATCTTTACTTTACAATGTTCTTTCTAAATGTTTGTAAACATGGATAAAACTTTTGCTAAACATCTGATTGTTGCAAATTAAGCTTGACAACCTTTATTGTTTACCAAAATCATTTTAATCCCATTACCACTTTGGATCACCCTTTCTCTATTTAAACATTCTTCTTCTTCCTCATCTTCACCATTCTTAAGCTTTTATAAACCTTAAACTTACAACTATGGTGTCCACAAGATCATCCTCATCAACAAAGAATCACTCAACTAGAAAAAGCCTCAAAATATTAAGATACCAAAATTGGGTCATTCTTCTTTTGCCACCCCAAGAAATGAGACAACTCCCTCACCTATTCTCATTTTCTCATCACCTTCACCACCTCTTGCACCATGCAAGACTTCTTCAACCTTTGGTACTAGTCACTCACATGGTTCTAACTAATCTTCATTCCAATCTAGAATGAATGATGTTTCATCACCTTACTCTCTAAGTCTTTTCTTGGCTGAGAACCCTCAACCCCTCCAAATAAGGAAAACTTTGTTGAACCTTCTCCAACTTCACTCTTAGAAACCATGCCTCTTGATATGACCAAAATCTCATATCAATAAGTCAACAAATCACCCTAAAACACATAACAAATACCTAACTTTTATGCTATAAAGCAGTATTATGTGGTATGTTTTGTGTTTGTGCTTAAATAGGTAATAAGGATACATAATTCAAGCAAACAAGTGAAATCAAGCTCATTTTATGAAGAAAAGATAAGAGAAGGATCAAAGATGACAAGTCATTTGAAGATAAAGGACCTATCTTGACAATGTTTAAAAGTTGAGGGACTTATGTGTAATTTTGGAAAAAGTCAAGATCAAAGTCAAACCTGGTCAACTCTCAAGTCAACCAAGTCAAAGGACTCAAATGATTAAGAATGCAAGTCAAAGGACTTAGTTTGCCAAAGAAATGAAGAAAAGAGCTTAAATGAATATTCTGTGAAAGAAGAGGGACTGAAATTAACAAAATTATACCAACTTTGGTCTTGTTCCATGTATCAAACATTTCCACCAATGAGAAGAGAGGAAAAGTGATATCCGGATCACCAAGTCAGCAGACAGCTGGCCACTACCTCAGCTCACATTGATGACCGAATCAAGAACAGTGCAGCCCACTATCTTTCTTTTATCCAATCAGATGCTACCATGCAATAATCATTTTATCCAAATTGGATATTAATCTGTGTGACTTGATGAGGACGAATAAAAAGCAGCCACGTGCCATCTTCAACAAAGAACGAACCCAGGACTGATTTTTAGCTAGAGTGGATTTCAGGCAAAGTGCAAAACATGAAAAGGACTCAAAATCGAGCAAGGAATCTATTCCTTTTAACCAATTAAACTGAAAGTCAATGGATCAAAAATCCCTCTTTGTGTTCTTGATCCGAATTTGAAATTAAAATGATGAAGACACCTAGCACTCTCCCATTGGTCAAGACACGTCACCAACCCCAACTACTTCTCATTTCTACTCTATAAATACTCAGTTAGTAGCTCATTTGTAATGTGTAGCCTAGAGTGTGAAAAACACACACTTCATTTTCTCTCTTTCAATTTAGTTCCTTCCTTTCAGTTACAACAACTCTTAAGTGTTTGACACACACTTAAGAGACTGTTAGTTAGATAGTTAGCTCTTGTAACAGATTTTCCCTCCAAATAAATAAAACACAAAATTCAGTTCACTTCACTCTTATTCTACTTCCTTCATTACTGCAATCTTGTTTATTCTGTGTGTTGCCATTGATCTTCCATTATCAATGGAAGCTTGCTAACGTTTTTGAAGATTTGTAGCTATTCATTTCCAGTTGAAGTTCCTTTGTAGTCTATTTTCATTCATATGCAGAGTTGAAGCAGGGGTATAGGTTGATGCTGAATTTGATGATAATGATGTTTAATTCTGGTTGATTACTGGTGGTTTATTGTTTGCTACAGAGCTCAGCGCTCCTCTACTCCATCAGAGGAGGCTTCATTTCTAAAAGGTTCAACAAGTCCTATTTTTGTTCCTCTCAAGTGTATTTGCATGCTCGATTCTTAGTTTAGCTATTATTTGCTGATCTGAAAATGTGTTTAGCTTGATTATAGCATAACTGAATCAGTTTGATAAATTACTTGTAGTATTGTAGTCTGTTACTTAGTGATGTAGTGGTTTTACTACTTTTTAGGAAAACAGAGCAAAAGTGGCAAGTATTAAGTACGACGATTTAGGAAAACCGTGTACAAATGACCCAAAGTGGGGATCGTTCTCAAGGAGGCTTAGTGTGTGTGTAATGAAATGATTATCTTTGTGATTATATTTGTGAGAAAGAATGATAGAAATGAGATAAGAAGAGAATGACGGTTACAATGTCGTATTAAACTAAGACGAAAAAGGTGTACACGTAAAACCGTAAAAAGCACCAAAATTAAAATTTTACCCTAAAAATTCCTAAAAATCACTAAAAATCCACAAAAATATTCTAAGAGTTTACAAAAAATCCAAACTTGCCAAAACCTTTTAATTAATTAAATAATGACTTTTTAATGCTAATTAAAGCCATAAAAATCAATATTAACTATTAAAAAGTCCAAAACAAGATCTTAAAGTTTGTAAACCTCAAAAATACCCTAATTAAGCTAAAAAGTATTTTTCAAAATTTTAAAACCACTAAAAACTATTTTTAAACAATTAAAAACTATTAAAAACTACTTAAAACTTAAATTAATTCTAGAAAATAATTAAAAGACTCTAAAGGTATTTGGAAAGTTGCAAAATTCCTAATTAAGTGTCTACAATCTAAGAAAAATATAAAAACTTAGAAAATCAGACTTTTAATTTTTAACAATAAAATAATATTAAAATATTATTAAAAATCCAAAAATTATAAAAAAATCTAAAAACTTACAAACTAGCTTAATTTAACCTAAATACCTCAGAAATGAAAGTGCAATTACCTAAATACCCTTAATGGGCCTAGAAAATGGGCTAAACCCAAAAATAGATCACTTAATGGGCTAAATTGGGCCCAAAATGAAAAAGTGTCCAAAATAAGCCCAAAAAACACTACTTGACTCAAAATTTGATTTTAAACAACTTTTTCCAAAGGCCCAAAAGCTGAAAGTGTGAAATAAGCTAGCTTATACCAAACAGCTTATTCTTAATGGGCTTTTTGGCCCATTAAGCTATAAGCCAATGCCATAAGCTCAAATTAGACACACAAGCTTCTTTTGTCCTAAATAAGACTTCTGTAAAAAGAAATTTGAAATAAGCCCAAGGAATAAGCCTGAAAATGCAATAAGCAATCTAAAGAAAACGACAAAATAGTCGTTTTTGAGTTCTAGGCCACCCCAAAAGCTGATTCAAGTTTCTAAAGCTTTTATATGACTTAATTAAGCAAAATCAACAAAGAGTTTTCAAATAAGCTGACTCAATAAGCTGGAAAAAGCAAATAAGCACTTATGTAAATGTCAAATAAGTTTGTTTTCTAGCAAAAAGTCAAAGTCAAAGTCCAATAAGCTCAAGTCTAATCAAATGGGTCAAATAATGAAGATCTATCACAAAAAATAAGTTGTTGTAGGTCTGGATAAGCTAAAATATCTTATTGATAAGCTGATGACAAAATAACACTAGTAGGGGCTAGTTTTGGTTGTTGAGCAGTGGAAACTTTTTCCACTGCTTGACTTGTTTGACTTTTTGTCTTTAATGAACTTTTTTGAGATTCAGATTTCACAAAGGCACCCAAATGATCTTTGGATCAAAAGGAGTCAATAAAAATCAAAAAAATCACAAACACAATCACCCAACTGATACAGTTTAATCAATAAAGCACCAGATCAAGCACATACATGAACAAATAAGCAGAACAGGTTCAATAAGCACTTAGAGCAATATTCAGCCAGCCAAACTCAACCAAATGCATACACAAGGTATTCTAAACTCAAATGAACAAGTCTAAACAGGTTTCATGCAATGATTCAAAGTATTAAGCAAGATTCAAGCACCTTAAGTTACTGATGAACACAAGAACATGCAGTTTTACACTTTGTTGATGTATTTCACCAATAAGCCAGATTCAAAACTCAAGATTTATCAAATAAGTTATAATAATGATGTTTTAACAACTTTCAACCCTAAGCATGCACAAATACTAGATTTCACCAAAATCTTAGGTAAAAAACAGTTAAATCCAACAAGTTATATCAGATTGTATGATTTGAAGTTTCAAACCCAAAAACTTGCAGCAAAACACTCTCAACCAAGCATATATCAGATAAACAGCACAAACACAAAGTTTCCACAACACAAAAACAAGATTTGAACTTAAACAGGTAGTCCCAAACACCCTTTTAACTTTTCAAAGCAAATTTTAAACAAGTAAAAGCATGATTATGTTCACCAAATGATTAAAATAGCATACTAACAACATTAACATGCAAGATTAAGCAGATTCAAGCCAAGAAAACAACAAGAACAACAGTAGAGCACAAATCCACAAAAAATTCAAATTTTATCAGATTTTCAAGGTTTCAAGACAAACCTCATGGATGTACATCCACACCCACGAATTTATCAGCTTATGTGCTAGCAAGAACAAGCACAAGCTTCCAATAAAAACCTTGCTAAGATTCAACAAGGTTAGAAGCACAAAATTAAAACAGAAAGGTGACTTTTTGGAAAATAAACTTGATTGATGCAACCTTGTTACCCCACACTTGATTATCCCCAAGTTATAAGCCTCACCACACCTTAATATCACAATTAGGATGCTATGATCAGCCCTATAACCAAAGAATTCCAAGGTTGAAACAAGAACTTAGCAAACTATCAAGCTTGAAGGAAAAATGCAAACTTTTGCACTCTCCTTAAAAACAGGTTTTGAGATTCAATTTCAGTGAACAAATAACATAAACAAGCATAAAAATAAGTGGCACTTGGTCTTTCTTCAACACACTTAACACAATTTCATTAAACTGAAAAGAGGATTTACAAGTTGTTGAACAAGGAAAAACCAAAAGCATTGAAAATGTAAAGCCTATGGGCCTTTATATAGGCATACAATGTATCTAGAAATGCAAAGGAAAACGTAAACCCTAGCTTTGAACTTCCAAAATTGCCCTTGAATCTTGTTTGAATTCTAGTGAATCATGTGACGGATTCTTGGAAGTTAGTGGAGCTGGCAAGCATGTGAAGTTGATCAAGGGCTCACAAGATGCTTAAGTTTGAAGCAAGAAGCTTGGTCGTTGGATGACTGGCAGCCTTTGTCATTTTCTCCCAAAGTGTAGCAGGGGAATCTTGTGTGGGGCTGTTGGTTGGTGGGGTGTCATGTTTAAGGTTTGGGGTGTGTTTATGGGATGGTTAATCATCATTCTGGAACAGATTAACATCTAATTACAACACAATCAAAAATACCCAAATGTGTTCATCATGTGAATAGTGGTGGTTTTGATCTGATTTTATTTTTAAACCATGTGTTTAGGCGCCAACTTAAACTAATCGGTTAAGATTAGTTAATAAATGGGGTGAGTGGAATCTGATGTGGAAGAATGGTGAAAGATGATTGGTGGAAGTGGTGAGTGGGGTGAGGTGGCAGCATGTGGTTGGTTAAGGTAAGTATCTTGTCTGGCCAAGAATAACCCTCCTTCTCTTCGTCTCTTGTCTTTTCAATCAGACTTGCTATCAACGCCAAAATCCTTTATAACAACTTTTGTGTTTTCACACTTTTGCCCCAAAAAGTTTTCTAAAATGAATTCAGGGGTATTTCTTGCCATGTTGTGATTCTTGAAGGGCTGATTTGGTAATTTCTTCAATGGTAATGGTCTTGACTTGTATGATTGGCATTTTGGAGGACTGAAATTGGCAAGTTATAATGATTGAGGGACCATTTTTGCCAAATCTTCAAAGTTAAGGGTCCTTTTGGTAATTTTAGGATTTTCAAAGGACCAAACTTGTAATTTCTTGTACTTTGAAGGACTTCATGATATATTTGACTTTGTGGAGGATAATGGTTGACAATTTAGATTTGTTGAGGGGTTAAACTTGTCAATTCTTCAAAGTAGAGGGCCATTTTTGTAATTTTGACAAACTTTAGGGACCAAACTTGTAATTATGAAGATACAAGGGTATAAAGTGTCAATTCTTCCATATTAGAGGACCCTTCTTAATAATTCTTCAAGTCTTCAAGGGTTTTCTTGGGAAAAATTTTCATTAGGGCTTGGTTCATTGTGCGGCTTCGTTTCCCGTGTTCGTTTTTGCATGATTCTTGTGATCTTTTGTCATTTTCTCAATATCCGTACCTAAAATACACAAGCAACAAACACAAGCATATATATGGGTATTTTAATGATATTTAATGCATTTTAAGCCCTTTTTGGACGATGAGACTATGTATAAAAGCAGTCTCATCACTCCCCCATACTAAACCATTGCCGTGCCCTCACGCAATGCTAGAATAAAGTATCGTAGCACCTCCAAAATTCATTTTTATTCAGTTTATTGAACGATAAACTAGCTACACTACTACTATTGCTACTACTACTTGTGTTTTAGACATAATGTATGATTTTCATCGCAAAATGGGACGTTTAGGTTCATAGAATAAGAACACGTGAATGCTTCATTAGAAATAATTTCATCGTCCTCGATTTTCACCCCCAATTCCATGCCAAGCGTGTAACGAGATCATTGTCATTATAAGTTAGTAATGCTAACACTACTCATATGCCCTAATCACGTACTTATCCTCCCATTTTCCTAAGTTGTATCTCTTATATTTTATTTTGTCTTGAATGTTTCACGAGGATACATTGTTTGACTTATGCGATAATAGAGATTTAGGTCTAAAAATAGAGTCCTAACGGTGTAACCAAGACCATCAAATCCATAACCCCTCCTAATAGACAACGATGTCAAAAAATTAAGTCAAGAAGAAGAATCGATAAACACGGTTTTATAACGGTTTTGAACATGAGACTTATTACCAAGACTTTTATACACCCCCTAACGGAAGGGCCTTATTATCTTTGGTTTACCTCCATCTTTTATTCAACTTCGCCATGAAGCTTTTATTATGACTTTGGTCTTTCCTTGCCTTTTATTATCCACCTCATCGGTAGTTTTATTAGCCAAAGACGTATATCCTCACGCTAAGGCGAATTTTGGATCTTTAAAGCTTCGAAGATTAAGGATTGATTCACTTTCAATTTTGCATAGATTTTTCGGCCTTGTGGGGCTTCAAATTGTTTGCTTGATTTAGGTGAGCACTTGAAATCTTATTATTGGGTGAAGCTTTTGATTATTCGGGTGCCAATACTTCAAAACCGTGACGCTGGCGATACCTTAATGTCTTCCCAATTTAATTACATGGAAGCTACTAGAAAAGACTAGAAACCCAACAATCCCAACTAAACCGCTAAGTCAATATTTATTAAGCAAAAAATATTTACATGCGAAGGGAGAATAAGCAAACAACGAGAACACATGAGTTTTTGAAACTTCCCCGAAATTGGGGCCATCATTTTGAGCTAGCTCGATGGGGAAGGTGACTTGGTCGAGGTAGTTCAAGGATGGAACTTCCCCGCCAAAGTAGTGCTTCAACCTATGTCCATTCACCTTGAAATTGGGGCCATCATTTTGAGCTAGCTCGATGGTCCCATATGGAAATACTTGAGTCACGATGAATGGACCGGACCAACGGGATTTCAACTTACCGGAAAAGATTTTCAAGCGAGAATTAAAAAGCAAAACTTGATCCCCAATGTAAAGAACCCGGTTTTTAATTTTAGAATCATGCAACTTTTTAGTTTTTTCTTTATAAATCAATGAATTTTCATAAGCAATGTCCCTCAATTCATCCAATTCATTTAATTGCATTTACCGGTGTTTTCCCGCGGTCTCCATATCATCATTACAATGCTTTAAGGCCCAATAAGCCTTGTGTTCTAATTCAATTGGCAAATGGCAATTTTTCCCATACATAAGCTTATAGGGAGTGCACCCAATGGGCGTCTTATGAGCGGTCCTAAAGGCCCATAAAGCATCATCCAACTTATCCGACCAAGATTGTCGGTTTTCCCCAACGGATCTCTTCAAGATCCTCTTCAACGCTCGGTTTGAAACCTCGACTTTCCCACTTGTTTGTGGGTGATAAGCCGTAGAAAGCCGATGTGTAACCCCATATTTCCTTAGCACCCTTTCGAATTTGTCGTTACAAAAATGGGTTCCACGATCGCTTATGATCGCACGAGGGGTTCTAAACCGAGAAAACAAGCTTTTCAAGAACTTGACTACCACACGAGCATCATTGGTGGGCAAAGCCTTAGCTTCCACCCACTTAGATAGGTAGTCAACCGCAACGAGGATGTACTTATTACCACGAGATGATGGGAACGGCCCCATAAAGTCTATGCCCCAAACGTCAAAGATCTCACACACTTGGATGATATTTTGTGGCATCTCATCTTTTTGTGAGGCTTTTCCTTGTCGTTGGCATGAGTCACACGCCTTCACAAGATCTTGTGCATCTTGGTAAATAGTAGGCCAAAAGAAGCCGACATCAAACACCTTTTTAGCCGTGAGATTAGCACCGTGATGACCACCCGTGGGTCCCTCATGGCAAGCTCTAAGGATATTAGAAGCTTCGGTGCCAAATACACAATGTCAGATGATTTGATCCGCACAAGTTCGAAACAAGTAAGGGTCGTTCTAAAAGTAGAACTTGACGTCACGAAATAATTTTCGTTTTTCTTGAGTCGTCATACCCTTGATGATGAAGTTACCCGCATGGTAATTTGCAAAGTCCGCAAACCATGGGGTGGAAGAATCAAGCTTGGAATTCACTACACCAAGTGTCTCGAGCGGAAATGTTTCGGTGATTTCCTTGGGCTCGTAAACACTTTGGCGAGGATCTTCCAAACGAGAAAGATGATCGGTCGCTAGATTCTCGGCTCCTTTTTTTGTCAATAATTTTGTGGTCAAATTCTTGAAGGATGAAAATCCAACGAAGTAATCTCGGCTTTGCATCTTGTTTAGCCATAAGATACTTGATAGCCGAATGATCCGTATACACTATGCATTTCGTCAAGACGAGATAAGGTCGGAATTTCTCAAATGCATACACCACGGCAAGGAACTCCTTCTCTGTTGTAGTGTATTTTAGTTGAGCTTCGGTCATCGTCTTGCTAGCATAGTGAATAGGCAAGAAGTGCTTTTCATGAGGTTGCCCCAATACGGCCCCAATAGCGTAGTCACTAGCATCACACATGAGCTCAAAGGAGAGGTTCCAATTGGGAGCAACAAGAATTGGAGCTTCGATAAGTTTCCTCTTAAGGATTTCAAAGGCTCGTACACAATCTTCGTCAAAGACAAAACGTGCCTCTTTTTCAAGGAGATGTGTAATAGGTCGAGAGATCTTTGAAAAATCCTTGATGAATCGACGATAAAAGCCCGCGTGGCCTAGGAAACTCCTAACTCCCTTAACGGTTTTGGGATGAGGTAATCTGGAGATGACGTCTACCTTAGCTTGATCTACCTCAATCCCCGCTTTCGAGACCTTGTGCCCTAAGACGATTCCACTCTTAAACATAAAATGGCACTTTTCCCAATTGAGCACAAGGTTGGTTTCCTCACAACGTTTCAACATTCTCTCAAGATTCGACAAACACGAAGTGAACGAATTACCAAACACGGAAAATTCATCCATGAAGACTTCCATCGTCCTCTCGATCATGTCATGAAAAATATCCATCATGCACCTTTGAAAGGTTCCCGGTGCATTGCAAAGCCCGAATGGCATTCTACGATAGGCAAACGTTCCATATGGACACGTAAACGTAGTTTTTTCTTGATCACGAGGATCGATGGGAATTTGGAAGTAACCGGAAAAACCATCTAAAAAGAAATAGAAATCGTTTTCCGCAAGACGATCCAACATTTGGTCCATGAAGGGCAAGGGTAAATGGTCTTTTCGAGTGGCTTCATTCAACTTACGATAGTCAATGCACACTCTCCATCCGGTCACGAGTCTAGTGGGAATCAACTCGTTGGCATCGTTTGGCACAACGGTCACTCCTCCCTTCTTAGGGACACAATGAATAGGACTCACCCAAGGGCTATCGGAAATAAGGTAAATCATTCACGCGTCAAGGAGTTTAAGGACTTCCTTTTTGATGACGTCATGAATTTTAGGGTTCACCCTCCTTTGACATTATATCGCGGGCTTGTAATCCTCCTCCATTAAGATTTTGTGGGTACAAAATTTGGGATCGATCCCCTTAATGTCGGATAACTTCCACGAAATTTCCCCTTTGTGATCGTTTAGAACATCGACAAGTGCGGTTTTTTCATCATTCGAAAGTTCCTTCGCAATAATAACCGGAAACTTGTCGCCCTCCTCCAAATAGACATATTCGAGATGAGGAGGTAAATCTTTCAACTCGAGGATAGGTGGTTCCTCAAGTGAAGATTTGGGCTCGATACTCATAACCTCTTGGGTGGAGGATATGGGAAATCGTTAAGAAAATCCTTGATAATCGAGAAGTCCTCATTATTGTCGAGGTCTTCGTTACAAGTACGTGGAACATCGAATTCTTCCAACGTAAAACCACCACCTTCAAATGGAGTGAAGGTTGGTGTCGAATTATCAAGAATTGGATCTAACATAGTGGGATTGCCACTAGTTTCTTCATCACCAAAACCTAGAACTTCTTGTGAAAATTCCTCGCAAACCACGTCGATCATATCAACGAGGTTTATGGTTGCAACGGAATAAACATGAGAAATTTGAGAGTTTTGAGTTGCGTTTATAACAAGTTCCTCGTCGTTGAAACGTAAGGTGATCTTTCTAGCATGAACATCGATCAAAGCCATATACGTATCTAAAAACGAACGACCTAAAATGAGAGGAACTTGAGGATCCGTGGGGATATCAACAACGATAAATTTTACGGGATAGTAGAACTTCCCCACTTTCACAAAAACTTCTTCCGCCAATCCACATGCAGGAATCGTGGAATGGTCGGCCAACTCGATAGACATTAGTGAAGGAGTAAGATTAGGAAGATTGAGTGACTTGAAGATTGCAAGTGGCATCAAATTAATGCTAGCACCAAGATCGGCCAAGGCGAAGCATTCTTCCATATCTTGGATTGCACAAGAGATCAAAAATTTACCGGGATCACCGACTTTTTGAGGTATGCGATTAAGATAAACCGACAAACAACTAGACAATTGGTGCAATTTATCCTTGTTGTTCAACATACTCTTAAAGTTAGCGGCAAATCGAGGCATCATGACCAAAGCATCGGCGAAACTCACATTAAAGTGCAAATCACGAAACATTTTCATAAAAAGCTCAAATTGGTAATTGTCGCGCTCTTGACGTTTCTCCTTTCTAAGTCTCGATGGATAGGGCAAAGGTGGTGTGGGTTGAGGCATAGGCATAGCCTTTGGAATCTTGGGTTCCAATGTTGGTAAGGGTCAACCGTAGGTGTGGCATGAGCGGTACTTCGTGGGATTGGGACATGCTCCTTTTGGACCACCACCTCGGGTTCTTCCTCTATTTATTCCTCCGTAGGAGCAATTGGTTGAGGAGTCGGTTCCTTAAGTGTCTTACCACTACGTGTGGTAATCACTTTCATCTCACCCTTAGGGTTTGATACGGTGTTGCTAGGAAGACTACTCGAAGACGGTTTACACATAATTGCCTCAAACATAGATGAGTTTTTATCTTCAAACTTGGATTGCCTCTTCTCGGATTTAACCATTTCTTGTTTTATCTCATGTTGCCCTTGTTCCATTTTTTGTTGGTTTTGTTGTAACCTAGTTACGGTTCCTTCCATCTTGTTGGTATGGATCTTAAGTTCATTAGCTAACTCATTTTTCAACTCTTTCTTCAAGTCGTTCTTAAACTCGGATCTTAGGCTAATGATTTCTCTTTGAATATTGTCAAACCTAGCATCATTTCCATTAGCGTATTCAACAAATTCATTTGGAAGATCTTTCAACGTTTTCAAACCTTTGTTGTTGTTTTGAAAATCATTTTGATTCTTGTTTGAAACTTGATTATTAGCCCCTTGATTACCATAGTTTCCCTTGTTGAAATTGTTTTTGAAACCAACTTGATTGTGGCGATAGTTGTTGTTAGCATTTTGATTTGAACCAAAACCCGGTGGAGTCAATTGATTAGAGCGGGTAACTTGACCGTTTTGGTTGTAATTTCCCGTGGCCGCGTAGGCACTCGAAGTGTTACCACCGTTGGTAATGCACTCGGAGAAATCATGACCTCCACCACAATACATGCACGAAACTTCAACCGCTTTAGCCGTAGCGGGAGCACTTGGTTCACCAACTTTAAACTCAATCAAAAGTCCTTTAAGCTTATCAAAAATCTTGTTTTCCAAGTTCGCCTTAATTTGGCAAGCATCGATGGTAGTAGACAAAGAAGGTGAAGCCGAAGACGAAGCCTTACGAACACTAGACGTGCTACGAGGACTATACACCTTAGATCTATTCTCAATTATCACCAAAGCTTCCTCAACCGTTTTACACAAAAAATCACCACCCGCGGCGGCATTTAAATAATCCCTTTCATGATCATTAAGTCCATTGTAAAACGTGTCAATTTGATGCAAGTCGGAAAAACCGTGATGAGGACATTCATGTAACATTTCCTTAAACCTATTCCAAGCCGTTGAAAAACTTTCATTAAACTCTTGTGAAAATTTTGAAATCTCGTTTTTCAAGTGCGTAGTCTTAGAGGGCGGAAAAAATTGGTTCACAAACTTAGACACGAGATCCTTCCACGTCAATATAGAATTGGGTGGCTCTTTCTCTAACCAAATTTTAGTGGGCCCCGCTAAGGAATACGGAAAAAGCATCATCTTAATCGAGTCATTCGAGACATCGTTAAACTTGCAAGTGGCGGTAAGACGATTGAATTGGCGGATATGGTTGTGTGGATTGTCCCTCTCATCACCACGAAATTTGTTGTTTTGGATCATCGACAACAAACCCGTTTTCACCTCAAAATTCTCCGCAAGGATAGCGGGAATGACAATAGCCTCTCCATAACCCTCGGTGGGTGCTTGAAGTAACTCCATCATAATTCGATTCGCCATGGTTGGTGCTTCTCTTACAATGGGTTCGTCAATAGGAGACTCCTCACTAGAAAGATTGGGAGTGGGAGTTTTTTTCTTTCGTTTACATGCATGTCTTGCTTGATTACGAGTTAGCATAAACGTCACGTACAACGAGGGGACGAGCAAAGAGGATTATTTTTGGTGTTTTGTATTTTTCAATTTTTTTGTGGTTTTTGATTGTATTAACCTTTTTGGATTTTGGTGAATGTATTAAGTAGACACAAATCTACAAATCTCCTCCTTAATCAAATCTCTTGATTAAAGAAGCCTCAAGGAATGAAAACGATCACGTGAAGTGAACGCCTTCGATGACTTAAGAACGTTGGTGGAACACCAAAACGTTCAAGAGGGTTTAATCAATTGAAACCAAGAAAATATATATGATACTTAGTAATACTTTGGGCGGCAAAACCCTCGATTAGCTCTCAAAATCAAATACTCACAAGCAAGTGGGGAAACTAGGCGGCGCGAAGCACTTAAGAGCCTTTTTCCTTTGGATATATTTTAAAATATCCGCCTTATACCCACCTTATAGTTTGTATTTTTCAAAATTGAGCTTCACGAAAGTATTTATCTATTTTTGCCTTTTTCTTTGGTTTGAGATTCGAATACAATGATTAGGTAATGACCTCCCAAGTCAAGGTTGTGATTTCTCACGTATTTGGAGTACTTGTGAATTTATTGTTCTACGTATACAATATAGTAATAGTATTCACACAAAAATCGAAAACCGATAATACGTATTAGTAGAGAGCAAAAAGTGGCAAGTATTAAGTACGACGATTTAGGAAAACCGTGTACAAATGACCCAAAGTGGGGATCGTTCTCAAGGAGGCTTAGTGTGTGTGTGTAATGAAATGATTATCTTTGTGATTATATTTGTGAGAAAGAATGATAGAAATGAGATAAGAAGAGAATGACGGTTACGATGTCGTATTAAACTAAGACGAAAAAAGGTGTACACGTAAAACCGTAAAAAGCACCAAAATTAAAATTTTACCCTAAAAATTCCTAAAAATCACTAAAAATCTACAAAAATATTCAAAGAGTTTACAAAAAATCCAAACTTACCAAAACCTTTTAATTAATTAAATAATGACTTTTTAATGCTAATTAAAGCCCTAAAAATCAATATTAACTATTAAAAAGTCCAAAACAAGATCTTAAAGTTTGTAAACCTCAAAAATACCCTAATTAAGCTAAAAAGGTATTTTTCAAAATTTTAAAACCACTAAAAACTATTTTTAAACAATTAAAAACTATTAAAAACTACTTAAAACTTAAATTAATTCTAGAAAATAATTAAAAGACTCTAAAAATATTTGGAAAGTTGCAAAATTCCTAATTAAGTGTCTAGAATCTAGGAAAAATATAAAAACTTAGAAAATCAGACTTTTAATTTTTAACAATAAAATAATATTAAAATATTATTAAAAACCAAAAATCATAAAAAATCGAAAAAATTGCAAACTAGCTTAATTTAACCTAAATAACTCAGAAATGAAAGTGAAATTACCTAAGTACCCTTAATGGGAATAGAAAATGGGCTAAACCCAAAACTGATCACTTAATGGGCTAAATTGGGCCCAAAATGAAAAAGTGTCCAAAATAAGCCCAAAAGCACTACTTAACTCAAAATTTGATTTTAAACAACTTTTTCCAAAGGCCCAAAAGCTGAAAGTGTGAAATAAGCTAGCTTATACCAAACAGCTTATTCTTAATGGGCTTTTTGGCCCATTAAGCTATAAGCCAATGCCATAAGCTCAAATTAGACACACAAGCTTCTTTTGTCCTAAATAAGACTTCTGTAAAAAGAAATTTGAAATAAGCCCAAGGAATAAGCCTGAAAATGCAATAAGCAATCTACAGAAAACGACAAAATAGTCGTTTTTGAGTTCTAGGCCACCCCAAAAGCTAATTCAAGTTTCTAAAGCTTTTAAATGACTTAATTAAGCAAAATCAACAAAGAGTTTTCAAATAAGCTGACTCAATAAGCTGGAAAAAGCAAATAAGCACTTATGTAAAAGTCAAATAAGTTGGTTTTCTAGCAAAAAGTCAAAGTCAAAGTCCAATAAGCTCCAGTCTAATCAAATGGGTCAAATAATGAAGATCTGTCACAAAAAATAAGTTGTTGTAGGTCTGGATAAGCTTAAATAGCTTATTGATAAGCTGATGACAAAATAACACTAGCAGGGGCTAGTTTTGGGTGTTGAGCAGTGGAAACTTTTTCCATTGCTTGACTTGTTTGACTTTTTGTCTTTAGTGAACTTTTTTGAGATTCAGATTTCACAAAGGCACCCAAATGATCTTTGGATCAAAAGGAGTCAATAACAATCATAAAATCACAAATACAATCACCCAATTGATACAGTTTAATCAATAAAGCACCAGATCAAGCACAAACATGAACAAATAAGCAAAACAGGTTCAATAAGCACTTAGAGCAATATTCAGCCAGCCAAACTCAACCAAATGCATACACAAGCTATTATAAACTCAAATGAACAAGTCTAAACAGGTTTCATGCAATGATTCAAAGTATTAAGCAAGATTCAAGCACCTTAAGTTACTGATGAACACAAGAACATGCAGTTTTACACTTTGCTGATGTATTTCACCAATAAGCCAGATTCAAACCTCAAGATTTATCAAATAAGTTATAATAATGATGTTTTAACAACTTTCAACCCTAAGCATGCACAACTACTAGATTTCACCAAAATCTTAGGTCAAAAACAGTTAAATCCAACAAGTTATAGCAGATTGTATGATTTGAAGTTTCAAACCCAAAAACTTGCAGCAAAACACTCTCAACCAAGCATATATCAAATAAAGAGCACAAACACAAACTTTCCACAACACAATAACAAGATTTGAACTTAAACAGGTAGTCCCAAACACCCTTTTAACTTTTCAAAGCAAATTTTAAACAAGTAAAAGCATGATTCAGTTCACCAAATGATTAAAATAGCATACTAACAACATTAACATGCAAGATTAAGCAGATTCAAGCCAAGAAAACAACAAGAACAATAGTAGAGCACAAATCCACAAAAAATCCAATTTTTATCAGATTTTCAAGGTTTCAAGACAAACCTCATGGATGTACATCCACACCCACGAATTTATCAGCTTATGTGCTAGCAAGAACAAGCACAAGCTTCCAATAACAACCCTGCTAAGATTCAACAAGGTTAGAAGCACAAAATCAAAACAGAAAGGTGACTTTTTGGAAAATAAACTTGATTGATGCAACCTTGTTACCCCACACTTGATTAACCCCAAGTTATAAGCCTCACCACACCTTAATATCACAATTAGGATGCTATGATCAGCCCTATAACCCAAGAATTCCAAGGTTGAAACAAGAACTTAGCAAAATATCAAGCTTGAAGGAAAAAAGAAAACTTTTGCACTCTCCTTAAAAACAGGTTTTGAGATTCAATTTCAGTGAACAAATAACATAAACAAGCATAAAAATAAGTGGCACTTGGTCTTTCTTCAACACACTTAACACAATTTCATTAAACTGAAAAGAGGATTTACAAGTTGTTGAACAAGGAAAAACCAAAAGCAGTGAAAATGTAAAGCCTATGTACCTTTATATAGGCATACAATGTATCTAGAAATGCAAAGGAAAACGTAAACCCAAGCTTTGAACTTCCAAAATTGCCCTTGAAGCTTGTTTGAATTCTAGTGAATCATGTGACGGATTCTTGGATGTTAGTGGAGCTGGAAAGCATGTGAAGTTGATCAAGGGCTCACAAGATGCTTAAGTTTGAAGCAAGAAGCTTGGTCGTTGGATGACTGGCAGCCTTTGTCATTTTCTCCCAAAGTGTAGTAGGGGAATCTTGTGTGGGGCTGTTGGTTGGTGGGGTGTCATGTTTAAGGTTTGGGATGTGTTTATAGGATGGTTAATCATCATTCTGGAGCAGATTAACCTCTAATTACAACACAATCAAAAATACCCAAATGTGTTCATCATGTGAATAGTGGTGGCTTTGATCTGATTTTGTTTTTAAACCATGTGTTTAGGCGCCAACTTAAACTAATCGGCTAAGATTAGTTAATAAATGTGGTGAGTGGAATCTGATGTGGAAGAATGGTGAAAGATGATTAGTGGAAGTGGTGAGTGGGGTGAGGTGGCAGCATGTGGTTGGTTAAGGTAAGTATCTTGTCTGGCCAAGAATAACCCTCCTTCTCTTCTTCTCTTGTCTTTTCAATCAAACTTGCTATCAACGCCAAAATCCTTTATAACAACTTTTGTGTTTTCACACTTTTGCCCCAAAAAGTTTTCTAAAATGAATTTAGGGGTATTTCTTGCCATGTTGTGATTCTTGAAGGGCTGATTTGGCAATTTCTTCAATGGTAATGGTCTTGAATTGTATGATTGGCATTTTTGAGGACTGAAATTGCCAAGTCATAATGATTGAGGGACCATTTTTACCAAATCTTTAAAGTTAAGGGTCCTTTTGGTAATTTTGGGATTTTCAAAGGACCAAACTTGTAATTTCTTGTACTTTGAAGGACTTCATGATATATTTGACTTTATGGAGGATAATGGTTGACAATTTAGCTTTGTTGAGGGGCTAAACTTGTCAATTCTTCAAAGTGGATGGCCCTTTTTGTAATTTTGACAAACTTTAGGGACCAAGTTTGTAATTATGAAGATACAAGGGTATAAAGTGTCAGTTCTTCTATATTGGAGGACCCTTCTTCATAATTTTTCAATTCTTCAAGGGTTTTCTTGGGAAAATTCTTCATTAGGGCTTGGTTCATTGTGCGGGTTCGTTTCCCGTGTTCGCTTTTGCATGATTCTTGTGATCTTTTGTCATTTTCTCAATATCCGTACATAAAATACACAAGCAACAAACATAAGCATATATATGGGTATTTTAATGATATTTAATGCATTTTAAGCCCTTTTTGGACGATGAGACTATGTATAAAAGCAGTCTCATCACTTAGTTTCACTTGATTTCATTTGATATTTCATCAGTTAATGCTCATTAGATTCAATCTATGGTGTAGTCTGTTTTAATGCTTGATTTCAGTTCAAACATACTACATTTGGTTATTCAAACAAGTTTTGATAAGAGTCTAAACCTGACTTACACTTGTGCTCAAATTTCTTTTATAAAAGTCTTATACAGATTTCTTAAGTAGTGTTTGGATTTGATGATTTTTTATGATTAAAGTTTGTTAAGTTTGTTGAATTGTGTTCATTTACATTTGGTCATATAGAGTAAACATTTCAGTAGAGTTTTGTGGTCATAATAGTCTTAAAAAAGGCAAATGGTAGTATAAAAAAGTTGGGTAAAAATCTGTTTACTTGTTCATTAGAAAACTAGCCAATTTTAATCCACTTGAATTTCTTTTTTTCTTGATCATATTGCCTCAAACCTGTTTCCAATTGTAGTTCAACATCCAAAGTTTTAGTGTCTATAAAGAAATTATACAGTATCCACTTTTCAATGAGAAAACAGCTTATTAGTCAGCTTATGAGCATTTGCAAGTTTCTGTGATAAAGTCATTACTGTTTTCTTATATCTCCATTTCTGCTTCAAAAACTTGTCATTTTTCTTTCACCAATCACTTTGCCAACATGTCTTGAGTGGATTCTGTGATTTTCAGCTTTTTGGAATTTTGGTCAACGTTGGTCAAATAAGCCTATCTTTGCTTAATTCTAGATTCTGGCTTATTCAGTGAATCATTTTCCAAACAAAAAGACATTCCTAGCTTCTTGTTAGTTGGTTAATCAGTTTCATCAATAAAATTTGATTGTGGAAGTCTGGATTTCATTTGAGCTTAATCTTGGCTTATTGAAATAAGCTAAATTGTGATTTTCAAGCTTTTAAGCAGATTCCTGTTAATGGCCTAGCTAAGTTTCCATTTGAAGCAGTTTAAAACAAACTAGAGCAAATTTAGTTGAGAAATAAGCTCTAACCAGCTTATTGATTTGGCTTAACCCGTTTTCATTAAACATTTCCATTTAATTGCCATTTGGTCCTTGTTGTTTGTTCAACTTGATAATCAGCGCTAATCTTTAATGTTTTTAGGGTTTGCTAAATTTCAGTCCTTGAAGTTTTAGTTTGTTGCATTTTCAGTTAGGCAGTTTTATAAACTTGTTAAATTTGTAACTAGTTTGTTATATTTTACACATTTGGTCTTTGTAGTTTCTGAAATTTACATTTCAGTCCTTAAACTTTCAATTAATTTACATTTCAAGTAATTTTACTTTTATTGCATTTCGGATTTGTACTTTGTGAATAGTAGTTGGTATTTGCACCGTGTTTTACGGATAAGTAGCCTATTATTTTCCTCTTTTTACGTGCTGATTGAATTAGACATAGAATTCCAAATATCCTTAACAACCAAGAACAATTAAAAGCTCGATATTTTTAGGCCTTTTAATTTGTCATGAATCGAGAATAAACGAACTCATAAATACTCAATTTCAAATGGCTCCGCTGTCGGTTCATGACATTACGAGAGAGTATTGATTAACGGTTTCGATTGGATTTTGGGATCCGTTCACCTCGTGAACGTTATTATTACGTATCATAAATCAAAAACATAAAAAAATAATAAATATGAAAATATAAAAACTAAAAAATAACAAAATCAATTCTTTTCCTAAAGAATTGAACCAAAAAAATAAAAAATTCAAAAAGCAATCTTTTTCCTAAGAGATTGCAACCAGTAATATACATTATTGGATTTCATCGGTTTTTACATACATATAGTATTTTCTGTAAAAACCCAATGAATACAAAAATATTTTTGATATATTATTAAATGTAGATACGTATACGTATACGAACACTCAATACACATACTTTCAGAAGTATTGCTTTTGCAATACACCGTGTTCGGGAGCGTTCCGGTCCTTGACACGAGTATCGATCAAATTTAATTAAGCAAGAATAGATAAATACTTCCAATAGGCAAGAATTCGAAGAATACAAACTACAAATTGAATAGAAAGACGACTTGCTTTAAAATGTCGTCTAAGGGTTAATAGGTACTTAAGTGCTTCGCGCCACCTAACCCCCCGTTCACTAGTGCGTATTCTAAGAAGGAAAGCTTGATTGGGGGTCTTACACCCAAGTATTACTTACGTATACTATACTTTTTTGTGGATATTAGTTATTGAAACTCGGAAAGGATAATCCCTTCTTTTCCAAAGTCGAACGAGAGCTTCTCTCTCACTCCTTAATTTGAGTTACATGCTCACCCGTGGGCGTGCACAAATACCATTTGGTGTACAACCACTTCCTCCGAAAAGGAAGAAAATCAGAATGAGTAAAAACAACACTGTCCATCAAGCCGATCCCGAGAATCGTGCTTTGATCATCAAACAAGAAGCCATGGCTGCCGTTGATAATCGACCTTTGATGGAACACCTTCAATCCAATGTGCAAGGATATGATGATGCTATTGTTATACCCGAGATACCCGCAGACACCTTTGAGCTTAAGACCGCCATGATTACCTTGGTTTCAAACACACCATTTTTTGGGAGACCTAGTGATGATCCACATGATCATATAAAGAAGTTTCTATCTATTTGCAATACCATTAAGTACAACGGAGTTCCCCATGATGCCATTAAGTTGCTCCTAGTTCCATTTTCATTAGAGGGCAATGCTAATTATTGGCTTGATAAGAAACCACCTAAGATCATTACTACTTGGGATGATTTCACTAAGAAGTTTTTGAACAAGTTATTTCCCTCATCTAGGACCACGGCTTTGAGAAACGTAATTATTAGATTTCAACAAAAACCTAGCCAAACCTTTAGTGATGCTTGGGAAGAGTATAAGGAGTTATTGAGAAAATGCCCCAATCATGAATTCAATGAAGTTCACCAAATGAATATTTTCTACAATGGATTAAGACCACATCATCAAGATTCCCTCAACTCCTTCGCGGGTGGGAATATTCTTTCCAAATCCATTCAAGAGGCATGGGACATTATTGAGATGAAATCCATGGTGCAAACTAACACACAATTTGATGAGAGAGTCCATGTTATTCAAGAGGGTGTTTCCAAAACATTTGAGAGTCAACTCCTTTCACAAATGCAAGAATGGACTCAAGCCCAAAAGGAAAATCAAGCACTTTTGCAAAACACCCAAAAGATGTAACAAACCATGATGCAAGACTTTATGAAAGTTTCCTTGGGCAACAATTCCACCAATGATGTGAATGCCATTGCTATTTCATGTGAGACTTGTGGAGGTCCTCATTCTTACTTACAATGTGACAAGGTTCAAGGTTATCAAGTTGAGTGTTATGCTTATCAAGAAGAACATAGAGAGCACTTCAAACATAACATCAATCAAAACAATCTCTCTTACAAGTCAAATAACTACCTTGCTCCACCCGGCTTTCCACCCTATCCACCCACCCATACTCAACAAAATCCTCCTCAACTGTCACAAAGAAATCAAGGGCCTAGGCCAAACTACCAAGGGTACAACTATAGAGCATCCAACAACTTTCACAATCAAGGAAATAAATTTCATACACCCAATCAAGGATTTAACCAACCACATCCACCTCAATATCCAAACCAAGGTTTTTATCAAGGAAATATGCAACCTAATCCCATGGATTTGATTCTTCAAAAGCTTACTTCTTATGAAAGACAACTGAAAGAGGCTCAAGAGGAAAACAACAAGAAATTTGCTCTTCTACACAACCAAATTATACATACTTAAAGGCCACAAGGGGCTCTACCTTCAAACACACAAACAAACCCAAGGGATAATGTCAATGCTATCACAACAAGGAGTGGAAAAACAACTAATGATCCTACACCTCCTACACCTTCTATGGTTAAGCCTACTATGGTTCCACCTTGTGATAAGCCTTCAACATCCAACTCACTACCTTCAAGCTCTACCATTTCAACACCTACACCTACTTGTCCTTTACCTTCCACACCTCCCAATGAAGAAACCAACAATGAGAAACCTTCCACAACAACAACTACTCCACCTACACCAAAACCAAGCCTTCCTTACCCATCTAGATTGATAAAGGAGAAATTGAAAAACAAGGATGATATACAAGTCTCGAACTTTTTGAGGATGTTCAAGAAACTTAACATAAATATCTCCTTTGCGGAAGCTCTTGCATATATGCCAAAGTTTGCTAAAATGTTCAAAGATCTCCTCTCCAACAAGGAAAAATTGGTGGATTTGCCTAACACATCACTTAATGAGAATTGCTCTGCCGTGTTGCTCAAAACCATACCTACCAAACTTGGAGATCCAGGGCGATTTTTGATCCCTTGTAACTTTCCCACGGTGGAAAATTGCATGGCACTAGCAGATATAGGGGCAAGCATAAACCTCATGCCTTTATCGGTTTGGAAAAAACCCTCTATTCCCGAGCTCACTCCTACTAGGATGAACCTTGAGTTAGCCAATCGTACCATAGCTTATCCGGTAGGTATTGCGGAGGATGTGTTTGTAGGTGTGGATAAGTTTACCTTTCCAGCGGACTTTGTAGTGGTTGATTATGATATGGACCCGAGAGTTCCTCTAATTATTGGTAGACCATTTTTGAGGACCACGTACTCTTATAGACGTGGTGGAGGGAGAACTAATTATGAGAGTTGAGGATGAGAAAGTGGTGTTTAAGCTAGGAAAAGTGACTAAGAAGTCTCAAGATTGTGAAACAATTAACATAGTGGATGTACTTGATGAGGTGTGTGATGAGCATTTCCATGAAGCTTGTAAGAATAATAGTGAATACAAGCCTCATGTAGAGATCGTTGCCTCAATTGCTCCCTCCTTAACACCTTTTGGAGAGAGTGATTTCCTCTTAGAGGAATTTGAGTCTAACTTCCTTGGTAATGATCATTCTCCCATTAATTGGGAAGAAGATATTCTCACTATCTAAAAGCTGCTCAATGAGGATCCCATTCCTTCACCAATTCCATAAGAAGTTACCATAGATGATCCGTCCATAGTGAAACCTTCCATAGAGAGTCCACCTACCCTTGAACTTAAGGACCTTCCATCCTACCTTGAATATGCTTTCTTAGAGGGGAAAGACAAATTACCCGTGATCATAGAAAAATACTTGAAAGATGATGAGAAGGAAAAACTTTTAGAGGTCCTTAAGAAACATAGGCAAGCCATAGCATGGAAAATATTTGACATAAGGGGAATTGATCCAAATTTTTGTACACACAAAATTCTTTTAGAGGATGATTACAAACCCGCCATTCAAAGCCAAAGAAGGGTTAACCCTAAAATCTATGAGGTCATTAAGAAGGAAATTATCAAACTCCTTGATGCAAGCATGATTTACCCCATTTCAGACTCTCCATGGGTTAGCCCGGTACATTGTGTTCCAAAGAAGGGTGGAATCACCGTAGTGTCCAATGAGAACAATGAGCTTATTCCTACTAGACTTGTCACGGGTTGGAGAGTTTGTATTGATTATAGGAAGCTCAATGATGCTACTAGAAAAGATCATTTCCCATTCCTTTTTATGGACCAAATGCTTGAACGCTTAGCGGGAAATGAGTATTATTCCTTTCTAGATAGATTCTCGGGTTATTTTCAAATACCCATTGACCCTAAGGATCAAGAAAATACCACATTCACTTGTCCCTATGGTACATTTGCTTACAAGAGAATGCCTTTTGGCTTGTGCAATGCACCAGAGACATTTCAAAGGTGTATGATGGCAATCTTTCATGACATGATTGAGCACACTATGGAAGTTTTCATGGATGATTTCTCGGTTTTTGGAGATTCATTCACTTCTTGTCTCTCCCATTTAGAATTTATGCCTAAGAGGTGTGAAGAAATACGTCTTGTTCTTAATTGGGAGAAGTGCCATATCATGGTCAAAGAGGGGATAGTCTTGGGACATAAGATATCCAACAAAGGTTTAGAAGTGGATAGTGCTAAAATAGATGTTATTGCTAAGCTTCCCCCACCTACCACGGTGAAAGGAGTTAGAAGTTTTTTGGGTCATGCGGGATTATATAGACGTTTCATACAAGATTTCTCTAAGATTGCAAGACCGATGACCCACCTCTTGGAAAAAGTGGCTCCTTTCATTTTCACCCAAGAGTGTTTAGACTCTTTTAAGATACTTAAGGAAAAGTTGACTAAAGCTCCCGTTTTAGTTTCTCCAAATTGGGATTTGCCTTTTGAGCTTATGTGTGACTCTAGTGATTATGCCGTGGGGGCCGTGTTAGGAAAAATAGTGAATAATCATTTTCAACCTATACACTATGCTAGTAAAACCATGACGGGTGCTCAATTTCACTATACCACCACGGAGAAAGAGTTGCTTGCTATAGTCTATGCTTTTGAGAAATTTAGACCCTATCTTGTGCTCTCCAAAACCATAGTGTATACGGATCATTCCGCTCTCAAGTACCTCATGACAAAGCAAGATGCTAAGCCTAGACTCTTGAGATGGGTTTTATTGCTACAAGAGTTTTCGATTGAGATTTGTGATAAGAAAGGAGCCGAGAATTTAGCGGCAGATCACTTGAGTAGACTTGAGCATCCTTTTCAAGGAGAATTGCCTCATAGTGAAATTAATGAATCTTTTCCATTAGAGGAGCTCATGTCTATCTCTTCTAAAGAGGATGCCACCCCTTGGTTTGCGGATATTGCAAACTATTTGTGGTGGATTTGCTAATAGAGGGTCTCACTTCCCAACAAAAGAAGAAATTTCTTAAGGAAGTGAAATACTACTTTTGGGATGACCCTTACCTCTTTAGGTAATGTGCGGACCAAATCATTAGACGGTATGTGGATGGGCCTGAGGCATTTAAGATCTTAGAAGCTTGTCATAAGGGACCTACGGGTGGACATTTTGGACCCAACTATACCGCCAAGAAAGTCTTTGATTCGGGTTAGTATTGGCCTTCCATATACAAAGATGCCCAAGAGATGGTGAAATTTTGTGATGTATGTCAAAGACAAGGAAAAATTACTCAACGAGATGAGATGCCACAAAACTTCATACAAGAATGTGTGGGGAATAGATTTTATGGGACCTTTTCCATTATCTAAGGGAAACAAGTACATACTCGTAGCCGTGGACTATGTGTCAAAGTGGGTTGAGGCCAAAGCCTTACCTACTAATGATGCTCGAGTTGTAGTGAAATTTTTGAAGCAATTATTTGCTAGATTTGGTGTACCTCGGGCCATCATAAGTGATCGTGGGACTCATTTTATAATGATCAATTTACAAGAGTTATGAAGAAGTATGGTGTGAACCATAGACTTTCTACCGCGTATCACCCTCAAACCAATGGTCAAACTAAGGTCACAAATTGTGGTTTAAAGAGAATTTTGGAAAGAACGGTGGGAGAGCATCGAGCTTCTTGGTCGGATAAGCTTGATGATGCTTTGTGGGCTTTTACAACGGCTATTAAGACACCAATTGGTTGTACTCCATATAGGCTTATCTATGGAAAAGCATGCCACCTCCCATTCGAGTTAGAGCATAAGGCTTCTTGGGCTCTCAAGTGGGCTAACTTTGATTTAAACCAAGGCGGTTCACATAGAAAGGACAAACTCAATGAAATGGATGAATTGAGAGACAATGCTTATGAGAACTCATTGCTTTACAATGAAAAGACTAAGCAATCACATGATGCTAAGATCAAGAACCATGAGTTCAAAGTTGGAGAGCCGGTTCTCCTCTTTAACTCAAGGTTGAAACTCTTTGCGGGCAAGCTTAAGTCGAGATGGTCCGGTCCATTCACTATTGCTCAAGTATTTCCTTATGGAACTATTGAGTTGTCACAACCCGATGGTCCAAATTTCAAAGTGAATGGTCACCGTTTTAAGCACTATTTTGGGGAGGACATTTTCGTGGAAATGGTCCAAGAGATCCCCATTTTCCCCTCGAATTAATTCATTGTGGGAAGAGTCGAGCTAGAGAGTCCATAAATCAAGCTTGAATAACTAGGCTTAGAGTTTTTAGACTTAGAGTGTGGTAGGTTAGAAATAAGGGTATAGAGTTGATGAGAAGTGTAAGGGGAGACCTTCCTTTTGTCTTCATTATGTTTGTACGGTTTCTCTCTCATTACGTACATTGAAGCTTATAGAGGAGGCCCTTGTATCCGGTTCACTTCGTTACTATTGTGATTTTTCATAGACACATTGTGCTTAAAAAATGAATTCACTATAGTTGATCTTTCCTTAATTTAGGTTAAACAAAGTCTATTCATTGTCATAAGTGTAGGGGAGTTTATACTCCCATGCTCTTAAACATTGAGGACAATGTTTAGCTTAAGTGTATGGGGGTCTTCTATCAAAGTGACCTTACCTAGAATTTGTCATTGACCTTCATGATAACTTGGAAATTAATTTTTCAAACATTTTTCAAATTTTTGATCTACTTTGACCACCAAAAATATGCATTCATAATTTTTGCATCAATCATTTTTCATTTGCATAACACATTTGCATTTATATATATTCTTCTTTTATTTTTCATCAAAAATATATAATTGAAAAAGGGAAAAAATATAATAAGGACATGGTTTAACAAATTTAGATCTCTTTGACATATTAGGCGCGCCATGAATACTTTAACTCAACCCGAGTTTGCTTATCTAAGCATTCTCTAGCTAGTATCCTTAACCATGTAGTCCTTCATTGGTCTATTAGGCTAAGCATCCACTACTCTCATTATTTGAGATTTTAAATTCGTGGAGAATGGGAGATGATAGAGTTGAAGCAGGTATAAAAGGGCTAGATAAACTTCATGACAATTACTTGTGGCTAAACCCTTCTCTTTCTTTGCCTCTATTTTCTTCGCATATATATATGTTAATAAATAATCAAGAACTGTTTTAATCGGTTTGTAGTCTCTTATGCATTTTTTACTAATCATTCATGGTTGGTATAAGTACATCTTAAGATTCTAAGTTAGAACGTTTTATGTGTACTAGACTTATGTCATGCTTAATACTTAGCGGGTGTTTTTCCTTTTATTCTTTTCAACTTTCTTAGTGAGGAATAAACAAGAATAAGAGCGGCTTACGAAAAAATATGAGTGGCTAGAAAAAACAAAGAAAAAGAAAAGAAAAAAAATTATACAAGACTCCCAAGAGGGGCAGTGAAGTGTTAATTATAGTGACTATTAAGTTCCAATATTGCTCTCACAAGGAATGCGGGGATTTAATAGTTGCTCCAATCTAATATTACCTTGACGGGTTGCGGGATTGAAGATCCAAAGTCTTAAAAAGGTGGAGGATGTAAATTATTGCGTGAGTTTTATTTTTCTTTCCTTAGCGAGTGTGTAGCTACTTATTAATGCATGACATAAGGATTTTACACATAAGGCGAATGACTTATTACTCTTGAGTCGGACTTATATTAATTGTGAGCGGTTTTTCGAGTAATGAATGAGAGGATTACTTAGGATTAAAACCGTGCTTCCTTATTTTTTATTTTGCATTTCTTATACTTCATGCTTTAAATAATGACAAATTTTCTCTCAAGTAATTTTCTCAAATAATAACCGGTACCAAATTTAATTATCATGGATAAGTTGATGCACTTTTTACTTGTGAATACAATGATCCTATTTTTAAGCTTGGTATGGGAAAAGTGAAACTTGAGGGTGATGAGTGTTCATGGTGCCAAAAGCCCTAATTTAAGTCATTGATTTCTTTATGAGTTTTCCCATCGAAACCATTTATGAAAAATCCAAAAATATATAAATAGAATTGTTCTTCTTTGCATTGCATTGTATAAAATCAAAAATCATGCATCATATAGTATAGAGTAGTGTAAACGCATTTCATAATGGCCAAGGTGGGTTAATTATAAGAAAAATGTAAATTTGTGCTTTAAAATATAGCATTGCATGAGGTCATGGCAATGATCAAGTGTAGGGGATTTGATATGAGCAAAATCTCATATCAGTAAGTCAACAAATCACCCTAAAATACATAACAAATACCTAACTTTTATGCTATAAAGCAGTATTATGTGGTATGTTTTGTGTTTGTGCTTAAATAGGTAATAAGGATACAAATTTCAAGCAAACAAGTGAAATCAAGCTCATTTATAAAGAAAAGACAAGAGAAGGATCAAATATGACAAGCCATTTGAAGATAAAGGACCTATCTTGACAATGTTCAAAAGTTGAGGGACTTAAGTGCAATTTTGGAAAAAGTCAATATCAAAGTCAAACCTGGTCAACTCTTAAGTCAACCAAGTCAAAAGACTCAAATGATCAAGAATGCAAGTCAAAGGACTTAATTTGACAAAGAAATGAAGAAAAGAGCTTAAATGAAGATTATGTTAAAGAAGAGGGACTGAAATTGACAAAATTATACCAACTTTGGTCTTGATCCATGTATCAAACATTTCCACCAAGGAGAAGAGAGTAAAAGTGATATCCGGATCACCAAGTCAGCAGACAGCTAGCCACTAACTCAGCTCACATTAATGACCGAATCAAGAACAGTACAACCCACTATCTTTCTTTTATCCAATCAGATGCGGCCATGCAATAATCATTTTATCCAAATTGGATATTAATTCGTGTGACTTGATGAGGACGAATAAAAAGCAGCCACATGCCATCTTCAACAAAGAAGGAACCCAAGACTGATTTTTAGCTAGAGTGGATTTCAAGAAAAGTACAAAACATGAAAAGGACTCAAAATCGAGCAAGGAATCTATTCGTTATAACCAATTAGACTGAAATTCAATGGATCAAAAATCCCTCTTTGTATTCTTGAGCCGAATTTGCAATTAAGATGATGAAGACACCTTGCACTCTCCCATTGGTCAAGACACGTCACCAACCCCCAACTACTTCTCATTTCTACTCTATAAATACTCAGTTAGTAGCGCATTTGTAATGTGTAGCCTAGAGTGTGAAAAACACACACTTCATTTTCTCTCTCTTAATTTAGTTCCTTCCTTTCAGTTATAACAGCTCTTAAGTGTTTGACACACACTTAAGAGTCTGTTAGTTAGACAGTTAGCTCTTGTAACAGATATTCCCTCCAAATAAATAAAACACAAAATTCAGTTCACTTCACTCTTATTCTACTTCCTTCATTACTGCAATCTTGTTGATTCTGTGTGGTGCCATTGATCATCCATTATCAATGGAAGCTTGATAACGTTTTTGAAGATGTGTAGTTGTTCATTTCCAGTTGAAGTTCCTTTGTAGTCTATTTTTATTCATATGCAAAGTTGAAGCAGGGGTATAGGTTGATGCTGAATTTGATGATAATAATGGTTAATTCTAGTTGATTAATGGTGGTTTATTGTTTGCTAGAGAGCTCAGCGCTCCTCTACTCCATCAGAGGAGGCTTCATTGCTAAAAGGTTCAACAAGTCCTATTTTTGTTCCTCTCAAGTGTATTTGCATGCTCAATTCTTAGTTTAGCTATTATTTGCTGATATGAAAATGTGTTTAGCTTGATTGTAACATAACTGAATTAGTTTGATAGATTACTTGTAGTACTGTAGTCTGTTACTTAGTTTCACTTGATTTCATTTGATATTTCATCAGTTAATGCTCATTAGATTCAATCTGTGGTGTAGTCTGTTTTTGTGATAACCCAAAAATCGAGGTCATTGCTTAATCTTATTTTACGATTATTTTTGAAATTTTTGGATGAGTTTGAACGATATTTATTTTTGGAGGTTTAAGTTTAAACCGATGTTGGAAGGTCTATATTTAATATTTATTAAGTATAAGGAGTATTAGCAAGCGTGATGTTGATGGATGCCAAATATTTTACGTTTTATTGTCGGTTATTCGATTTTTAATATTTTTAAGGTTTTATTTTAAATGACGTGTTAAGTCGAGTCGAGAGTCGATATTATTATTTTTGAGGTACGTTTTAAATTTTTAAAAGTATCTTTATGAAACCCGAGCCCCGTAAATATTTTAAAAATTGACTAATAGTTATTTCCCGCTTTTTAGCTAACTATTTACATTTTTAGCCACAACTATTGCTAAATTGCAACTTTGGTCCCTACCCCACTATATATAAACTAGAAACAAACACACGCACTTCCATTTATCATTTCAAAAATTTCCACTCATCTCTCTCTCTCTCTTGTGTTTGCCGAAACACCACCTACACACCAAAACACATTCAAACTTCAAATTATCTTGAGTTTGAGGTTGATTCAAGATAAACTAACACAAGACCCAATCTTATATTTGATCAAGGATCATTTTGGTGTAAGAAATCCTTACATGCAAGCAACCTTTTTTTTCTTGATGTTGGTAGGTAGGAGCTATGATCATGCATGGCATTTTCATGATGATCCATAGTGTTGTTGCTAAAAATCTTGTTAGAAACTTCATTTTGATCTTAAGATTTTTATTTTGATTATGATTTTGATGTTATGGTTGATTTATGATGATATTAGGGTATAGTAATGATCATTTTCATGGTTGGTTTTTATCAAAAAGTTGATTTTGTACAAGTTTTGAGTAGTCATTTTATAACAGTAAGTAAACTGTAAAATCCGAATTTTTATGTTATGAAAATGGCTTAACTTATAGCCTAGGGTTGTAGATAATTTTCTTAGCTTCGATTTGATATAAGGTAGAGCTTCTAGCTCAAAACGAGCGCGAAGTTATAATGTTTTGAATGATCGTGTACCGGGAGACGAGTATCGGCACTACAAATAGTTGTCGATATTTGGATCGACTCTCGGGGACTCTAAATGGATGTTTTGAAAAATGTAACCTACTGATAATGAGGTGATTATTTTATAGGATGATGTTTACTATAAAACCCGAGTGTCGGTTTTGTAAACGAAGTCGTTTAAATAAGTTAAAACGGTTGTATGAAAAATTAACGTAAATCTGTCCGGATTTTGTAGTTTGAAAATGAGTTGGGTAAAGTACTTTAAATGTAATTTCATTTGATAAACTTGTAGGAGGACTTTCTATATATAGTAAGTTAGTTTATCGAGTCGTTTCATAAACGGTTGACGAGTTTAAAAGGGGTAAATAAGCTAGTACATGTAGTATGTGTCGGCGGACTTTGTAAAAAGTATAAAATGGTTAAGTAAATGTGTAGTAAAGTATAATGAAGTTAATTATATCGTTTTTTCTCGAGTTATCGTGACTTTATGAGTTCGAGTTTGATGTTGTTATGTATGATTTATTTCTCGAGTCATTATTAATAAACGTGCCTTATTTGATATGTAGCGGTTCTCGTGTTTGAAAGGCATCCATTATCGTCGACGATCATCTCGCTAAATCTCTTATACTAAGGTGAGTCTATAGCCTCGCTTTCTAATTGTTTTAATGATTTTAATACCCGCGAGGGGGATACATGCAATTTAAAAATAAACGAACACATGTCATGAGTAATTGTTGGACCCGAATGATGCCTAAAGTTGATTTCATTGTATTGAGTAACTTGTTGCTAAAGACCCTAAATTCATGAACCGTTAACTATCTTCTGACTTGATGTTGTGATTCGAGAATAACCGCTTATTCTAATGATAGTACTATTGGGTTGACCACCCTATCTAAGACCAGGGCATTACGTTGAGTAACCCGCTGGGAAGGATAATTTTACGCGAATAAGATTGTGGTATACCCTAGAGGGGCAATGGTTTTATTCTAGTCATGCCGGCATTTGGCGTGGGTGACTATTTGGTTAAGGGGTCGGTGTCATGAGCTTAAATACAATGTTTGTTTAATAATATCATTATTATTACTGCCTTGAATATAGATTGTGTGTACGACAATTCTATAAATGATTATGATTGATTTTCTTCTTGTGTTCAAATGTGATTTGATAAACCTATAGTCTCGCTCAACATTATTGTTGACTCGTTTTATGCATGTATTTCAGGTAATAGGAAGTGATGGAGCATGGAGCTTTGCTATGGAGGTTATGGCTTGGCTTTTGGAAGAATGTTGGTCTAAACTGTTTCTACCTTTTAATGTTGAACAATTTACTTTATGTTGATGTAATGTACTAAACTTGTTGGTTGTTGGTCGAGATCCATGGGGACTAAACGCTTTACTCTGGTATCGTGTCAGTATAATTTGGGTTGAAATCTATGTTTTAGACCATTTATGAAAATCATGTTTATATTTTGTGTAAACGTCTCTATTTTGAGTCGTTCAATATATCTTGTGTGATGATGCTTGTGTCTAGTACCCAATTGTGTATTTCCGCTGCGCAATGTAAATTGGGGGTGTTCGAGATTGGTAATCAGAGCTGCAAGTTATAGAGAACTGGGTCGATTTTGAAAATTGTCCTAAACTATAACTTTGGTGTCGAAAGTGTTTATTCTTCAAAAGCACACAACTCCTCTGCAACGCTCCGGTAAGATCACTTTTAGTTTTGTTTTGCATTGTAGATGTATCCCTCATAACTGAAATGATTTCCCGAGTATTTATTAAGTAAATACTATGATACTGTATTAGAATTATTGAAAGTACGCTGAGTGCTTGTCAGTATCATATTTTTTTTTGCGAGCATTGCATAAACATCATTTGCATTGTGTTGCATAGCATGGATAATGTATGACATTTGCATGAGCATTGCATACTAATTATTATTTTATTAACGATGACCTTAAGTATCCTTGCACCCTTATAATTGTAGAAAATGGCTGGTTTACCTCGTGAGGATGGATGGATTGATTTGACTAATGTAGTGGATGGTGAGGAAGTGGATAACTTTGGTGCTAGTGACGATGAGGAGCCTTTTGAGTTTTTAGATGATGGGATTCCATTTACTGCATTTGGTCAGACAGAGCCTGAGTTGATACAAGGTAGTTATGTTCCAAGGGTCAATGTTGTGCCACAGACTGTTCCAGATTGTCAGCGACCGGTTGTTTGTTCTTCGACTCCTACTTGTGATGCTTATATTAGCAGTTTGCCTGGGATTGCATTTGCTAGGGGTGATGTTCCTGTTGAGTCGAGTAGGGCTGCTAGTGCTCGATCTATTCATGATGGTATTCCTAAGGTTTATTGTCCAGATCCTAGGTCTTATGATAATATTTTCTGGTTTCTTAAGAAGTTTGATAGGTCTTTGTTTGAAAGGTATTTGGTTGAGACTCGTGTGATTAGGAGGTTTGAGCTAAATGAGAAAACGTTTGACAGGTTTGTTGGTAGTGTGACGAGATCAGAGTTTGTTAGGGCAAGGGAAATGGATGAAGTTGTTAGATTGAGATCTATGGTGCTGAATTTGAGTGGGCAAGTTGAAAGGTTGCGTAGGGAGCAGGAAAGGAATGATAGGTTGAGTGCGTGGGGTTTGCCGATGAGATCTTTTCCTAGACGAGGTGTTGTGATTCGTGATGTGCCGAATCAGGTTGAAGCTCAGGTGTTGGTGAAGCCGAGTGAAGGAGGTAGTCGTAAAGGGAAGGAAAAAGTGGAGGAAGAATCTGAGGATGATGATAGCAGCAGTGATGACGAGTCGATGTACAAGAAGCTGCGGGGATATGATGTTTAGTTCTTTCTGTTGTTTTTATTTGGCCTTGTTGTAATAGAACTTATGTAGACTCGTACTATAGTTTGTGATGAAACTTAATGACTTTTAAGTTTGTCGTGATGAAGGATTGTAGTGACATTACTTGTCACAATTTTGTGGAGATTTTCCAAAGCAATCCAAAATTACCTTCATGACTTGTGATTTGTCTTATTAGTTATTTTGTGTGATTGGTTAATGATTCATTGTGAATTGTGTTGTTGGTGCATGTAGTATCTATGTTACATCTTGATAGAGAAACCCTTCTTCTTATCTTGATATGAATACTTACTTGTTCTTTTTCTGTTATGGTTACAGGAAGGAGTTGGGAGGCATTTTTCTGACTTTACTAAATTGTTGTTTGGTTAGTTTCTTGTAAACATGTCGCCTAAATTGACGACTGCTACTGTTAATACCATGATTGAGCAAGCTATCGCTAGAGCTTTGGAAGCTGAACGTGCTGCGAGGAACCAAGAGGCTGAGAATAGGAATGTTGCTGGTCAGGTTGGAGGGAATGTTGAAAATCAGGCTGGAGGTAATGCTGATGAGCAAGCAGAAGGAAATGTTGCGGGACAAGTTGGAGGTAATGCTGCTGTTCAGCAGGTTCAAAAGGAATGTTCTTATGCTAGTTTCATGAAATGTGGACCTACCCAATTTCGTGGTACTAGTGGTGCCCTAGAATTAAGGAGGTGGATTGAGAAGATTGAAAGTACATTTGAAATCAGTGGATGTTCATAAGCTAGTAAGGTGAAATTTGGTGCAGCTACTTTTCAGGATGATGCGTTGAGTTGGTGGAATAGTCAAGTAGCTACTGTGGGGTTGGTTGAAGCTAATGCTAGAACATGGACTGTGACCAAGGGACTGTTGACTGCTAAGTTTTGTCCTGAGGAAGAGTTAGGTCAGTTGGAAGATGAATTGAGGCATTTGGTGCTGAGGAACAATGATATTGTAGCTTATACAAGGAGATTTTTTGATTTATGTTTGTTGTGTCTTGATGCGTTTGCTGATGACCGAAAGAAGATGAAGCAGTATATTAGGGGTTTATCTAGTAATATCAAGGGAGAAACTACTTCGTCGGAACCCAAGTCATTTGATGAAGCTGTTCAAATGGCTCATGCTTTAATGGATGTAAAGCTGCAGGATCGAAAGGATAGTATTGCTGAAGGGAATAAGAGAAAGTGGGAAGCTGCACACTCAAGTCAATGGCAAAATCGAGGTGGTTATCGTAATAACAATAACCAAGGACCGAATAGGAATCATCAATACAATTTGAGAAGGAATGATGGTGTTCGTACTACCACAGGAAATCAAGGTAACAAGGTGAATCCGAAGTGTGGTCGATGTAATCTGTATCATGTTGGAAATTTTCCACCTGCTTGCAACAAGTGTGGGTAGGCCGGACATAAGATGGCAGATTATAGAAACAAGGGTGTAGCCACTGGGGACAATGCTGTCAAGGTGGTTTACTGTTCAGGATGTGGAGGCCGTGGACATAACCAAGGGAACTGTCCGAGGGTTGGCATACGACAGGGAGGCAATGTTGCTGATGTTGCTGCTGGGATTACTGCTCCAGCCTATGTCGTGGGAGATGTTGACAAACCTCAAAGGCCAAATGTAGTGACTGGTACGTTCTTACTTGATGCTTGTTATGCTAGTGTGTTATTTGATTCTGGATCCGATAGAAGTTTCGTAGACGTTAGATTCAGTCAGCTATTGGATAGAGAACCAGTGAGATTGACAACTAGTTACAATGTGGAGTTAGCTGATGGTAAGGTTGTAAGCACTAGTTCTATACTGAAAGGTTGTTCATTGAAGTTAGGTAATTATGTGTTTAGTAATGATTTGATGCCAATAGAATTAGGATCTCTTGACTTGATTGTTGGAATGGACTGGTTAGTTGGTAATGGTGCAGTAATTGTTTGTGGAGAAAGATTAGTTCAGATACCGCTAAGGAATAGGGTATTGACTGTGAAAGGTGATGAATGTACGTCTCGTTTGAGAGTTGTTTCTTGTTTAAATATGATGAGGTATATAGAAGCAGGTTGTAATGTGTTTCTTGCACAGATAAGTAATGATGGTGTGAATGAAAGGAAATTGGAGGATGTGCATGTGATTAGAGAGTATCCTGAGGTTTTCCCTGAGGATATTCCAGGATTACCGCCACATCGTGAAGTGGCGTTTCGTATCGATTTAGTGCCGGGTGCTGCTCTTGTTTCTCGTGCACCGTATCGTTTAGCTCCATCTGAGATGAAGGAATTATCTGATCAATTGAAGGAATTGATGGATAAGGGATTTATTAGACCAAGTTCGTCGCCGTGAGGTGCGCCTGTTTTGTTTGTTCAGAAGAAAGATGGTTCTTTTAGAATGTGTATTGATTATAGAGAGCTTAACAAATTGACTGTCAAGAATCGGTATCCACTGCCGAGGATTGATGATTTGTTCGATCAGTTGCAAGGATCTAGTGTATACTCTAAGATCGATTTGAGATCTGGGTATCATCAACTGAGAGTTAGGGAAGAAGATATTCCTATAACAGCTTTCCGTACTCGATATGGATATTTCGAATTTCAAGTGATGCCTTTTGGGTTAACAAATGCGCCTGCTGTATTTATGAATTTGATGAATCGTGTATGTAAGCCGTATTTGGATGAGTTTGTTATCGTATTCATTGATGATATTCTCGTTTATTCCAAGAGTGAAGAGGAACATGAGAAGCATTTGAGAACAATTTTGGAATTGTTGAAGGAGGAGAAGTTGTATGCGAAATTCTCTAAGTGTGAATTTTGGTTGAAATCAGTGCAATTTTTGGGGCACGTGATTGATAGTGAAGGTGTTCGTGTGGATCCTGCTAAGATTGAGGCAATTAAGGATTGGTCAGTGCCAAAGACGCCGACTGAAGTTCGCCAATTTCTTGGTTTGGCTGGGTATTGTAGAAGGTTTATTGAGAAGTTTTCGCTAATTGCTAAGCCGTTGACTAAGCTTACGGAAAAGATTCGAGTGTTTGAATGGGGATTGGAAGAGGAATCTGCATTTAGTATGTTGAAGGATAAGTTGTGTTCTGCGCCGATATTGTCTTTCCTAGAAGGATCTGAGGATTTTGTAGTGTACTGTGACGCGTCTCATAAAGGATTTGGAGCTGTGTTGATGCAAAGGGAGAAAGTAATAGCGTATGCATCGAGACAATTAAGGAAGCATGAAGAGAATTACACTACGCATGATTTAGAACTTGGGGCTGTTATTTTTTCTTTGAAGTTGTGGAGACACTACTTGTATGGAACCAAGTGTGTGGTTTTTACTGATCATAAGAGTTTGCAGTATATTTTGGATCAAAAGGAATTGAATATGAGGCAAAGGAGATGGGTTGAGTTGCTGAGTGATTATGACTGCGAGATTCGTTACCATCCTGGTAAAGAGAATGTGGTAGCTGATGCACTTAGTAGAAAGGAAAGAGATAGGTCTATAAGAGTTAGAGCTTTGACGATGTTGGAAAGTGTTGATTTGACAGAAGAGATATTGAAAACCTAAACTAATGGTTTGAAGAAAGAGAACGTTGAGGTAGAAAATTTGGGTAGAATGTTGAAACCATTGTTTGAAGTAAGGTCAAATGGATTGAGGTATTTTAAGAATAGGATTTGGTTACTGTTGTGTCCGTCTACGAAAGATTTTTTAGGCGTGTGAGATTTGGTGATGAATGAATCTCATAAGTCGAAGTAATCAATACATCCTAGATCGGACAAGATGTATCAAGATCTTAAGAAAGTTTATTGGTGGCCGAATATGAAGGCAGACAGTATGTTAATAAGTGTCTAACTTGTGCGAAGGTGAAGGTTGAACATAAGAAACCGTCTGGATTATTAGTGCAACCTGAGATTCCTGAGTGGAAATGGGAGAAGATTACAATGGATTTTATGACAGGTTTGCCAAGGACTGCAAATGGTAGTGATATGATATGGGTGATAGTAGATAGATTGACTAAGTCTGCTCACTTTTTGCCAATGAAGAAGACAGATAGTATGGAGAGGTTAACAACAGTGTATGTGAAGGAGATTGTTTGTCGACATGGTGTTCCTTTGTTGATAATTTCTGATCGTGATAGTAGGTTTACTTCAGAATTTTGGAAGTCTTTGCAGAAAGCGATGGGAATGGAGTTATGTTTAAGTACAACATATCATCCGGAAACTGATGGACAAGGTGAGAGAACGATTCAAACGTTAGAGGATATGCTTCGTGCATGTGTGATTGATTTTGGAAATGGTTGGGATAAGCATTTGCTATTGGTTGAATTTTCGTACAATAATAGTTATCATTCAAGTATTAAAGCCGCTCCATTTGAAGCTTTGTATGGACGTAAGTGTAGATCTCCAGTGTGTTGGAGTGAGGTAGGAGAAAGTCAATTGACTGGGCCTGAAATGATATTTGAGACGACTGAAAAGATTGTGCAAATTAAGAAGCGTTTGTTATCTGCCAGAAGTAGAAAAAAGAGTTATGTTGATAACAGAAGGAAACCATTGGAGTTTGAAGTAGGAGACATGGTTATGTTGAAAGTATCTCCATGGAAAGGAGTAATACGTTTTGGAAAGAGAGGAAAGTTGAGCCCGAGATATATTGGACCATTTAAGATTATCCAAAGGATTGGATTGGTGGCTTATAAGTTAGAATTGCCTAATGAGCTTAAGGCTATTCATAATACTTTTCATGTGTCTAATCTGAAGAAGTGTTTAGCTGAAAGGGATGTGGTGATTCCATTGGAGGAGATTCAACTTGATGATAAGTTGCATTTTATAGAGGGACCTGTAGAGATAATGGATAGGGAAGTTAAGAAGTTGAAGCATAGTAGAATTCCGATTGTGAAGGTGAGATGGAACTCTAGACGTGGGCCAGAGTTTACGTGGGAACGTGAGGATTTCTTTAAGGACAAGTATCCTCATTTGTTTAGGAAAGATTAAGCGCCGCGGACGTCGCTTCTTTTAAGAAGGGGGGGATGTGACAACCCAAAAATCTAGGTCATTGCTTAATCTTATTTTACGATTATTTTTGAAATTTTTGGATGAGTTTGAACGATATTTATTTTTGGAGGTTTAAGTTTAAACCGATGTTGGAAGGTCTATATTTAATATTTATTAAGTATAAGGAAATTAGCAAGCGTGATGTTGATGGATGCCAAATATTTTACGTTTTATTGTCGGTTGTTCGATTTTTAATATTTTTGAGGTTTTATTTTAAATGACGTGTTAAGTCGAGTCGAGAGTCGATATTATTATTTTTGAGGTACGTTTTATATTTTTAAAAGTATCTTTATGAAACCCGAGCCCCGTAAATATTTTAAAAATTGACTAATAGTTATTTCCCGCTTTTTAGCTAACTATTTACATTTTTAGCCACAACTATTACTAAATTGCAACTTTGGTCCCTACCCCACTATATATAAACTAGAAACAAACACACACACTTCCATTTTTCATTTCAAAAATTTCCACTCATCTCTCTCTCTCTCTTGTGTTTGCCGAAACACCACCCACACACCAAAACACATTCAAACTTCAAATTATCTTGAGTTTGAGGTTGATTCAAGCTAAAATAACGCAAGACCCAATCTTATATTTGATCAAGAATCATTTTGGTGTAAGAAATCCTTACATGCAAGAAACTTTTTTTTTCTTGATGTTGGTAGGTAGGAGCTACGATCATGCATGGCATTTTCATGATGATCCATGGTGTTCTTGCTAAAAATCTTGTTAGAAACTTCATTTTGATCTTAAGATTTTTATTTTGATTATGATTTTGATGTTATGGTTGATGTATGATGATATTAGGGTATAGTAATGATCATTTTCATGGTTGGTTTTTATCAAAAAGTTGATTTTATACAAGTTTTGAGTAGTCATTTTATAACAGTAAGTAAAGTGTAAAATCCGAATTTTTATGTTTTGAAAATGGCTTAACTTATAGCCTAGGGTTGTAGATAATTTTATTAGCTTCGACTTGATATAAGGTAGAGCTTCTAGCTCAAAACGAGCGCGAAGTTATGATGTTTTGAATGATCGTGTACCGGGAGACGAGTATCGGCACTACAAATAATGGTTGTCGATATTTGGATCGAATCTCGGGGACTCTAAATGGATGTTTTGAAAAATTTAACCTACTGATAATGAGGTGATTATTTTATAGGTTGAGTTTACTTTAAAACCCGAGTGTCGGTTTTGTAAACGGAGTCGTTTAAATAAGTTAAAACGGTTGTATGAAAAATTAACGTAAATCTGTCCGGATTTTGTAGTTTGAAAATGAGTTGGGTAAAGTACTTTAAAAGTAATTTCATTTGATAAACTTGTAGGAGGACTTTCTATATATAGTAAGTTAGTTTATCGAGTCGTTTCATAATGGTTGACGAGTTTAAAAGGGGTAAATACGCTAGTACATGTAGTATGTACCGGCAGACTTTGTAAAAAGTATAAAATGGTTAGGTAAATGTGTAGTAAAGTATAACGAAGTTAATTATATCTTTTTCTCTCGCGTTTATCGTGACTTTATAAGTTCGAGTTTGATGTTTTTATGTATGATTTATTTCTCGAGTCATTATTAATGAACGCGCCTTATTTGATAGGTAGCGGTTCTCGTGTTTGAAAGGCATCCCTTATCGTCGACGATCATCTCGCTAGACCTCTTATACTAAGGTGAGTCTATAGCCTCGCTTTCTAATTTTTTTAATGATTTTAATACCCGCGAGGGGGATACATGCAATTTGAAAATAAACGAACACAAGTCATGAGTAATTGTTGGACCCGAATGATGCCTAAAGTTGATTTCATTGTATTGAGTAACTTGTTGCTAAAGACCCTAAATTCACGAGACGTTAACTATCTTCTGACTTGATGTTGTGAGTCAGGAATAACCGCTTATTCTAATGATAGTACTATTGGGTTTACCACCCTATCTGAGACCAGGGCATTACGTTGAGTAACCCGCTTGGAAGGATAATTTTACGTGAATAAGATTGTGGTATTCTAGCAACTGATACCCTAGAGGGGCAATGGTTTTATTCTAGTCAAGCCGGCATTTGGCGTGGGTGACTATTTGGTTAAGGGGTCGGTGTCATGAGCTTAAATACAATGTTTGTTTAATAATATCATTATTATTACTGCCTTGAATATAGATTGTGTGCACGACAATTATATAAATGATTATGATTGATTTTCTTCTTGTGTTCAAATGTGATTTGATAAACCTATAGTCTCGCTCAACATTATTGTTGACTCGTTTTATGCATGTATTTCAGGTAATAGGAAGTGATGGAGCATGGAGCTTTGCTGTGGAGGTTGTGGCTTGGCTTTTGGAAGAATGTTGGTCTAAACTGTTTCTACCTTTTAATGTTAAACAATTTACTTTATGTTGATGTACTATACTAAACTTGTTGGTTGTTGGTCGAGATCCATGGGGACTAAACGCTTTACTCTGGTATCGTGTCAGTACAATTTGGGTTGAAATCTATGTTTTAGACCATTTATGAAAATCATGTTTATATTCTGTGTAAATGTCTCTATTTTGAGTCATTCAATATATCTTGTGTGATGATGCTTGTATCTAGCACCCAATTGTGTATTTCCGCTGCGCAATGTAAATTGGGGGTGTTAGAGTTTTAATGCTTGATTTCAGTTCAAACATACTACATTTGGTTATTCAAACAAGTTTTGATAAGAGTCCAAACCTGTCTTACACTTGTGCTCAAATTTCTTTTGTAAAAGTCTTATACAGATTTCTTAAGTAGTGTTTGGATTTGATGATTTTTGGTGATTAAAGTTTGTTAAATTTGTTGGATTGTGTTCATTTACATTTGTTCATATAGATTAAACATTTCAGTAGAGTTTTGTGGTCATAATAGTCTTCAAAAAGGCAATTGGTAGTATAAAAATTTGGGTAAAAATCTGTTTACTTGTTCATCAGAAAACTAGCCAACTTTAATCGACTTGAATTTCTTTGTTTCTTGATAATATTGCTTCAAACCTGTTTCCACTTGTAGTTCAACATCCAAAGTTTTAGTGTCTATAAGGAAATTATACAGTATCCACTTTTCAATGAGAAAATAGCTTATTAGTCAGCTTATGAGCATTTGCAAGTTTCTATGATAAAGTCATTACTGTTTTCTTATATCTCCATTTCTACTTCAAAAACTTGTCATTTTCTTTCACCAATCACTTTGCCAACATGTCTTGATTGGATTCTGTGATTTTCAGCTTTTTGGAATTTTTGTCAGCGTTGGTCAAATAAGCGCATTTTTGCTTAATTCTAGATTCTGGCTTATTCAGTGAATCATTTTCCAAACAAAAAGACATTCCTAGCTTCTTGTTAATTAGTTAATTAGTTTCATCAATAAAATTTGATTGTGGAAGTCTGGATTTCATTTGAGCTTAATCTTGGCTTATTGAAAAAAGCTAAATTGTGATTTTCAATCTTTTAAGCAGATTCCTGTTAATGGCCTAGCTAATTTTCCATTTTAAGCAGTTTAAAACAAACTAGAGCAAACTTAGTTGAGAAATAAACTTTAACCAGCTTATTGATTTGGCTTAACCCGTTTTCATTAAACATTTCCATTTAATTGCCATTTGGTCCTTGTTGTTTGTTAAACTTGATAATCAGTGCTAATCTTTCAAGTTTTTAGGGTTTGCTAAATTTCAGTCCTTGAAGTTTCAGTTTGTTGCATTTTAAGTTAGGCAGTTTTGTAACCTTGTTGAATTTGTTACTAGTTTGTTATATTTTACACATTTGGTCCTTGTAGTTTCTGAAATTTACATTTCAGTCCTTAAACTTTCAATTAGTTTACATTTCAAGTAATTTTACTTTTATTGCATTTAAGATTTGTACTATGTGAATAGTAGTTGATATTTGCACTATGTTTTACGGATACGTAGCCTATTATTTTCCTCTTTTTACGTGTTGATTGAATTAGACATAGAATTCCAAATACCCTTAACAACTAAGAACAATTAAAAGCTTGATATTTTTAGGCCTTTCGATTTGTCAAGAATCGAGAATAAACGAACTCATAAATACTTAATTTCACCTCTTCCTCCTTCTTACACTCCTCTTATGGGTGTTCCTATATCTTATCCCTGGGTGATCCAAACCTTTTTAATTTTCTTGAGGCACATGGTACTAATTTTCCATGTTGTGTTTACAACAACTATCTCATCCTATCTCTTAGAATGGAGATGCATGGATTGCATGGAAGGTTGGAAAAACTTGTGATTTCCTTCTTTGCTCCTCCTACTCCTCCTCCTCCTCCATCTAGGGGATGATATGATGATATTTTTAAAAGTACTTTTAAAATATCAAGTGTAACACCCCCATTTTACCTTTACGCAGTCGAACATTGATCTGGGTATTACTTCATAGAACACAAGTCATAATAATTAAAACAACTCAAAAGAGTGATGAAATCAACTTTCTTTATATTTCATTGAAAAATCAGAGTTTTAGAATATGAGGTTCCCAAAATCTATAATAATTTTAGTCTTGTTTCTCTTCATGCCATCCTTGTGCTGATCCATGCTATCAGTCGCCATTTATCTGAAATATATGCTTAAAGTCAACACAAAGGTTGAGTGAATTCATAGGGTTTAAACATGTTTTGACTACAAGTATATCCTCTGAGCTACATTGTTATACACCCACATAAAATAGTTATCACACTGCACTATGCTCATGACCCCGCTGCTAGACAATATCATAACCAACAAACTGCCCTTATATGAAGGAAGCCTGCCAGACTATCCTTAGTTTAGCAAAATAAAGTGTATTTGTTAGACAAGCTAGGAACTTCAGCTGCTGGCAAGCGCGACTTGCCCATATAGGGGATGTCAAACGCCAAATAGTACTATTCACAATATTAGCGCTCATTTTCAAGAAATGATTAGCGGTTCATGATTAAAAAGAGACTTAATGGCAGTATTAAACATAGTGTCAATAATCATACCATACAGTTTTAAAAGCACTTGTATTCCAATTTTTGCATATATCCCCCTCACGGGTTTTTAAATCATTTATAAAGCATTTAAAAGTGAGGCTATGAACTCGCCTTGTGTCCATAGAATCCGAGCTATAATCAGTTATATTTCATTCACAAATAAACAACTTGATCATACAGACCACAACATGGTCTCATAAACAACAGCTTGATCTCACACAAACCTGGATTAATACATTGTGTATAGTATCAAGTATTTAATCTTTTGTTCAATCTTTCTAAGTATTGGTTATATATTCTTTTATTAATATTTGGTGGTAATTCTAGCACCATTGTTCGGGCCATCATACTTAGAAGCCATTCTATAAACGTCTGAGGAGTGAGGGCAATTTAAATCGTAAACCCATCCACTCAGTCAGAACGTAATATCGAGATGGAACAGCTTTGTACAATCCATCTTTGTAATATCGAAATAAATAAACCTAACTAAATCTTTTCCAACATCACTTGTATAATCCATCTCCAGCTGTGTCGACACCATTTTCTTCAAAACTTCCTTGGACATGGGATATTCAGCATCCACAAGAAGATATTTAGAAAACTTTGTAGTACTCAAATGATACACACCATCTGCTGAATGAGACGCCATTGAAGTCCACTAACATCATCAAGATCCTTTCATACTGAATCTTCATCATTTGGCTCACACATTCTCTTGAATGTTGACCAAATATTTATTCCATTAACTGAAGTAGGTGCTTCAGTCTCATACTTGGCCTTCATCAATCTCCAAAGATCTGCCAAGTCTTCCTTATCTAGGCTTGTAAACAAATACATAAGAGTAGTAAAAGTATGTACCTCGTTTCCATATCTTCCAATCATCCAAAACTCACTTGCATCTTCCTCATAGTGAACTATAGGGTTTCTGGAATCATAAGGTAACACTTCTACCATATGTGAAGCTTCCAAGGGCGAGATCTTAATACTCCTTCTAATGACTGCTTCACTAGGATTTACTCTATCCAAATTCTTTGGGAATTCAAGTGGAACTCCCTTCTTCAAAGGCATTGGTGTAATTAAAGCCTGTTGAGTCTACATCTCTTCTACAAGTTCTTCCTTTCTTTCATCAGAAAGAAGTCTGATAGTGTTCTGCTCTTGAACACTTGCCCATATATGATAAGCCCTAAAGTCCTACTCATCAAAGGACAAACCCTACAACTTCTGAAAAGTCCAACCTCCTTGATGACATCTGAGTAGCATCTAGTACAACACCCTTCTATCCTTTTTAAACTGTGAAAGAACCTTGCTAGCCTTATACTTCAGAATCACCTTGCAATCTCTTTGAACACTTAGTAGAATCTCTAAACCCCAAATTTGATCTGAAATTGTCATGTATGGATTCTGCATTCCCTTATTCTCTCATGCAAAGTACATCTGAGCCACTTTAGGCATCTCATAATCTACCTGATTTTTCAACTCTGCAAGCCTTTCCTTTGCCAATTTATCACCATATTCAATCCTTTCTGGATCTTCAATAATCATCGCACTTGAATCAGTACTCTCATCATCACTGCCTCCCTTATTACTCTTAGAAGTAGCCACAAATGGTGACTCAATAATAGCAATCGTCTTCTCTTTTTCCTCAAGTTGTGTAGCCAACATGGAATCAAAATTCACTTGAGCTGCATCCTTGGGAACTTTTGTTTCTACCATAATCCCTCTACCCTTATCTAATACATCAATAGCTGGTAAAGAAATTGATGGTACCTGTGTAGACACATCCTTGACGACTGGGATACATCAACCACACCTGCAGATCTATCAGCGTGCAAAACCTGTGTGTCAACGCCTAACTTACTCATATCAATGCTTAAACTCTGTGTATCAACGCCTGGCTTAGAAACCTGTTCCAGCATCTCCATAAATGATATCTTTGTTGGAGTTGCCAGTGAAACATCAATAACTGGCCTCTCCTTCAAACTGGTCAAAGCTTCAACCATCTCCACACCAATAGAACCACCTGAGCCTTTGTCACTTAAATTGAATGGCTCAGTAGCACCTTCCTCCCCTTTGTAAGAATCCTCCCTTGATGAAAGGGCTCTCGTCTGTCGCCTCCTAGACTCAGTAGTTTCCAAACCAACAATCCTCTCCCTCAATTGCTTGAGTTCAAGGCCTTGTGTAGAGACATTATGTACAAGGTCTGCATTTTGCTTTTGCAAGCTAATGGAGACAGCCGTCAATTCCAACAATGTATAAGGTTCCAATCTGCCCTCCTCTAGAATGGGAATTTGACCTCCCAAAGTAGATTCATGGGGCATGGATAGGGTCTTAATTATGTTAGGACTGGCTTGGCCTACTTCTAAGCTAGAACCAATAGTCCCAGCCCCACCCATGTCACCAACCACACTTGTGGTGGTGGTTCTCTCTGCAACATGGCTAGGTCCACTAGAGGAGAACACTCCAGTAGTTCTTTGGCATTTTTCCAACCTA